>VXBI01006921.1:80925-150064 GCA_013397375.1 Toxostoma redivivum
TTTTGTTTGAAAAGGAATACTGGCCTGTACAGACTTGGAGATAGTTGGTACATTGATGATTAGGACACAAAGGACATTTGTTCAAATGTCTGTGTGTTTTTCTCAATATGAATTTCATTACTATATTGACATTACTTTGTTCATTGAAGAGGACATGTTAAGTGTTCATGGATACTGTAAGTCAACTAAACATAGCTAGTACTTTCCATTCTAAAACCCCACTTTTAGAGTTTGCAGTTTTTATAACTTAAACACCAGCATGTGGGCCAGAATAATATTAGTATAACCTCTGACAGTTTTACCCCTTAGTCCCGTAATTGAGATCCATCTCATACAAGTTTTGGCAAGAGACAAAGACAGTGAGCCCATAAGAAAGCTCAGGAGGCCGTTAACCACTTTGTATTTGGAATAAGGCTAACATGGTACTGTCACAATCCACTATTAGTACAGAGCGGGGGTCGTGATGGTTCGTTCGATCTCAAAGGTGCAAAGAGGCAAAATGCAGGGGACAAATCAAAGTTTATTCAACAACAGCAATGCACTTTATTCAATGCCAACAACTCAATTGCGATAGAGGGGGAAAGATATAGGAAACAAAGTAGAGAGAGAGAGAGAAAGAGGGGGATGGGAATATAGCTACCAACAGATGGGACGAGCGTCCTCGTGGTCCAGCCAAGAGACGTGTCTTCATCTGTGGGGAGATCTCAAAAAGTCCTTACCAGAGGGTGACTTTTTATAGTCTTTTTTCAAGGCGAGTGGCCTCTGGCCAAGAGGTGGGGAGATTTATGGACCATTGTGTGGTGCTCCGGGAGACAGGTACAGATTTGCAGTACAAGCAGTCTTCAGTTGGTACCATAACAGCACAGCCCAGTAAGCACAACACACCTGCAGCCAGTCATCCACCTCAGCCAGGCCAGGAAACCATTGTTCACAGTCCACCTGGGTGGGGGTCCTCGGGGTCTCGCGACGGTCAGGAGGCAAAAACGAGAGAAACTTGAGACCGACCCTTACAGGTACTCAAGAGGTGATGCTTAAAGACACACACTGACTGAGGAGAGTAAAAAATAAATGTTAAATAGAACTGCCCATTCATCAAGCACTGTCTGCTCTGTTTGGTGAATATAGTAGTGTCCCTCGAATAAAAATAGTGAAAATCACACCCCCAGACAGCAATCAAAAAGCGACCAAGCAGAATTTTATTCTGTCCTTCTCAGTATTTAACAACCAGCTTAAAAGGGTCTTTGGAGAAGAAGACGGGGGGATGATTACTCTTTGAAGGTAATAGCAAAGTTATCAAAGCTGTTAGTCTACTCCCGCTTTGAATGAAAACCAGAGAAAAAAGTAGTTAGGTTACTCCAAGTGGAGCTTAATTGTTAAGCCTTTAGTTCCTGTATTTCTGATCCACCACTGACTGAAATTGTTCCAGGTGGGCTAAGACATAATAGTGACTACTGTATGTGAGTATTAGTAGCTTCTAGCTTTGCTTTAAGGTTTGTATAGGGGAATATCTGCTGGTGGGAATAAACTAAAAGTAGGCTGCAATCAAGCCATCAGCAATTTAGGGAAACAGCCTAGAGAGCGATGGTCAGCTTTGTAGGTCATCAGTATGTGTTCAGCAGACATCCCTGAGGAGACTGTGTTAGTGTCCGAGACTTCATTAATTGGAACACTGCACTTTTCAGACAGTGCTGTAACCAGCTCAAATGGGAACTCTCTCCTTACCCTTCCCCTGCCCCATGTTTCAATCCACAGAAAGATTAACCCAGTGGGAATAAGCACACCATAGAGAGGCTTTTAACTTCAAGCAACACCTGGTACCCTATGGCAGTGAAAAAAAATTATTCTCAAATAGTCTGCCCTATTGTGTTTTCAGAGCTGTTGCTATTATTGTTACTATCTTTGTCATGGTCAATTTTGTATTTTTTTTATAAGAGTCATTAATATCACTTATTTTCTTTTATTTAATGTATGTTCAGACCAAATTCCTAACTTTCTTATGATTTTCAGAACTTATTGGAAAATAATGTTTCAACACATTGCTATATCCTGTGCCAGTACTTTAGGCATAATGAAGTAACTCTCTTATACCAGTGCATGATTGTAGAATTTTCACTATACTCAGCATTAAATAACTTCCTTGCAAGATCCATGTTCTGCCTGCTTTTTCACTATTTCAAACTACCAGATGTCTCCTAAAATCTGCTCCATTCAGGCTTCTGCAAGGTCAATAAGTTTGCATAAGTGGGAAGCCAGAAACTGATGCAATGAGTCAAAATCTTGTCTTATTTACACATGTACTAAATGCAATCTCTTTTCCATGATGTGAACTGTGATTTTGCCTCATTTCTGAATCTCAGAAACGTTTGGGTCAGGTACATTGCCAGTATGCAGTTATCTGATTCCTGGCATGCGCTAGTTTTGAAATAGCTTAGCCATGGTTCTCTGAGTGATTTAGTGTAATGGGGAAGAGAAACCGAAGAAAGAATTATTCTGTGGGAAAAAATACGTGTGTCTCAGTTTGGGAGACAGGTATTTTCCAAGGAGAGGCAAGAACCCCTTTTCCCAAGATGGAGACCGCAACCCGCTCCTTTTCAATCACTATAATTTGAAATCAGATGCTTTCAGGCAGAAGATATGGGGATAGGAATAACAGTTCTTTACTAATATATCTAACCAGGCAAACAGCATAAAAACAACAACAACTTTAGAAATTGGCAACAAAACAGAACAGTACAGCTCAATTTTAGGCCCTTTTTGCCACAGGCTCCTTTTTCCTGAGCTCAGTTACTGGTGCTGTGGGCAGAGCCGGTCCCACGCAGCTGAAGAAGGCTGGGCTGATGATGGCAGCTCCTCAGGTNGTCTTGTAGAAATGCCATTTTCAGAGCTGAAGATATGGTGGCTAAGCATAAATACAGCATAAATGCTTCTTCTCCAAGCTCCATAGTTATTCCTCAGTGGGAGGCAGGGAGACACAAGGAAATTTTTCCCAAGCTAGCCCCACCATAAACCAAGTAGTTAGAATTGCAAATAGGTTGAAGATTGGAGCTTTTGGTAGTTACAGAGATTTCGTTTTGATTTACAAAGACTTCTTGTAGACTCAAGTGTGTGACTGAAATATTTCTCTTTGAAGCCTCTACTTACCTACTCAGCTATAAAAATATAGCACTCAGCAATGGAAGTATGGTGTTATTCTTTTGTAATTTTCTTACACATTTTCACATGACCACAGATTTCTGTTCTGAAAAAGTTAGAGTTTGATTTTTGAAAGCAACACAGATGCTTCACATGCATTTTGCACGTCATTTGGGGGCACAGTTGTTTTGACAAATGTGTATCTTCTGTGATCACATGGTTATAACATGTAAGGACCAATATCCACCTTGTAAAGTTAACAGTAAAATGGCTGGAAGAGCATAGCATAGCCAGCAGGAAGGACTGTGAGACTGTCTGCCTTTTCACAGCTAAATCTTAGGAGTAACTTGGTACAGACCAGCATGAGAGCAGAATTAGGCCCAGTATAAACACTGGTGTGTTGCATAGGCCAACTGTCATTTTCCTTTTTTCATTCTGCCCTATAAAAATAATGAAAAACTGTGAGGGAACTACTGTTTGTCAGTGCCAATTGTTGATCACCAGGAAGGGTGATTCAGCATTTCATTATCAGTAATAAAAGCACAAAGCCGCAGAAGTCAATAATGGTTTGGGCACATGTAATTGAAAAGAAACTGTAACTGAAAAAATCCTCACAGCACACTAATCCAAGTGCAACCATGCAGGAAATAGAAACCAAACAAACAGGCATGTGTTCTTCTAAGAAATCCTGTCTTTGCTAGGAAAACATATCCCAGAAAAGGGTATAGAAAGGATAAAAGGTGGCTGAAAGGAGCAACAAGTGGGGGCCAGGCACTGACCCCACTCCCTTGAAGTCTCTGGGGCACACCACACACTCAACCTCACTCAGTCCCTGTTTCTCCAGCAGTCTCTATAGGAATGTGGGAAGGATCTCAGTTCCTTGTCCTAAAAGAAGCACACAGGTGAAACATCTGAGCCCAGCTCATTGCAACAACCCATGGCTACCTCAGCCTGCCTTATCTGGCTTGAAAGTGGCCACTCCAGATACCTCTTCCTCTGCAAATGGAACACAAGGCTTGGGTTTTGGCACTAACTAGATGAAACCTTCCCTGAAGTGCTTCTTTCTGAGGTAGCACTTTGCTGAATGAAACTGGCAGCATGTACATGATGTTGACTATTCAAATAACCAGTGAGCTAAATGAGTACTTTCAGATGTGGGATCTTTCTGACTGATTTTTATCAAGTCTGACTAATGAGGGCTGGGTAAAATGTCAGGAGTGTTTAGTGGTTTTTATTACCTTATTTCGTACTCATTCTCACAGTAGATATAATGAACAGATAGGTTGTTTACTCATTCTGTTTCCACAGTCCTGTAGGGATAAAAGAGTTGCTGCAGTGTCACTGCTTCTGCATAGTTTAGGAAGTGTTATGGTTGGATGAATAAAAGTGACTGTTCCTGCCTGGAAGCAAGCAGACTTGGGTCTGTCATTTAAGAGTAGGTCCTCACTGAAGCTAATGCAGAACTACATTTGGCCTAGTGCGAGCATTCTGCTTCTTTAAAGCAAAATTTCTGCTGTAGCTCTCCTACCTGTGACACATAACTTTTACACTGACAAGGGAGGAAAGCATGGTCAAACTCGTGGCACCCTCACCGCCCCACTCAGGGACATGCAAGAATCCCTCCCTGCACTCTCTGAGCGCTGGCCCTCGATGGTGAGAGCAGCAGTCCCTGGGAGCAATTGTCAGTATTGTTTTGAGTATGTGTAATTGAAAAGAAACTACAACTGAAAAAATCCTCACAACACAGTAATCCAGTGCAACTATGCAGGAAAGCAGAGATGTGTTTGCCTGTGGGTGGACGATGGCAAGGGTTAACCCTCTCACACATGCCTGGAGCTACCTTCTCACCCACAAAACCTGGGCCTCCGCTGATGGCCCAGCTCCCCAGAGCTTCTCCAAAGCCTGGGTGCTCCTTCAGTGGCTCCCTCAGCCATGCACAGCCATGCCAAGACCTTTCAAAGGGGTTTTGCTTGGTATTTGTGGCACAGAGACACTGTTGGTCAGATTATCATATAGCAGAGCATAATCCAATATATATCTAAAGGCAGCAACAGCCTGGGAAAGAGTCTGGGGGACAAATTCCTAAAATGGAGAGGCTGTAAACAAATGTGTGTGAGAATATGCATTTTTAAAAGTAGGTAAGGCAAAGAATACTGTCAATATTTGCTCTACTGCAACTGACCCCATCGGTTCTTTCAGGTGACTTGTTTAAATGGATGGAAACTATTGATTTTGTCTAATTCAGTCTTTCCTGTGCATTTCACAGGGACAAATGCTAAGCACGGACTGCGCTGTAAGGCTTGTAAGATGAGCATTCACCACAAGTGTGCAGACAGTATCAGACAGCAGCGTTGCATGGGCAAGCTGGTAAGTGAGCAGCCCAGGGCAGCTTGTGCAGGAAGCCACTTCCTTTGTGTGCCTGAACCCCATGTATGCTTTTAGCTTCTGCATTAACAGAACCCACACCAGTTCACTTCACTGAGGTGAGAAAAGTGAAGCCAGGTTGGTACCCTGTTGTCAATTTGGGCAATTGCTGCTGCTGCACAAGAATGCAAACAAAACCAAAGCACAAATCTGGTCTGCTTTGTGGGTGTTAAAATACAGTTACAGAATAAAAATTTAGCTAGTTAACAGAATTAATTACCTTGATTTCAACTCTGCTTGTAAACCTCTCAAAGAATGCTATAAATTAATCATAGTATTTCAGTAGGGTTTAACAAATGAAAAATCCTTCAAATTATGTTTTATTGTTTTCTCCACTGTTAGGGCTTGAATAAAAAAACCATAATTCACCTTAAAAAGAAAACCAAAGGATATTTCACAGTAAGACACTACATAGTTTGAAGCAATCTCTCATCAGGAGAGGCTGGGAAGAGCCTGCCTCTGTATGGACACAGCACTTTAGTGCCTGGGTTGCCTTCTGAGCAGCAAAATCTCATGACTGGCAATGGCAGTACACTGTGTCTGAGACAATTCTAACCCATCTTGTTGACTGTTACAGGAATATGGTTCCTTTTGGTTACTTTTGGGAAAAGAACTTGGAAAAATGCCAATTGGAATATGAAAAGTGAATACGTAGATTCATGTTTTAGATGTTCAGATTTGTTGCAACTTGAAGGCACTTGAGACAGCTATAAGGTAAAACCAAACAGTTTTACTGTGTTAAGTGATGGGAAAATGCAAGCACTGACTTCAAAAGTGCTACAAACCCCACCTTTCACTGGAAAGATCTTTTGTGTCTAAGTGTTCACTGAAAGCTATTGTTGTTTATATCCCTGAGGCAAGTCTTTCTGTATCTAAGCCATAATCATAGTTCTAGTATGAGGCATTCTGGTATGGGAATTTGGTCTGTGAAGAGCTAAATGACAAGCCCTGGACAAGGCAAATATTATCTCATGTTAATTGATTAATGCATTTCTTGATTCCAGCCTCAGCTATTGTGGTTACTAGTTTACAAAATAAAAAAAAAAAAATAGAGACTAAATTTACAGCAAAGTCACAGGAGTTTTGTGAGTTTATGCTGATGCTCTGTCTAAATCTAGCTTGGGGGTTAACAAAGGCTGAAGAATCTGGAACTTATTCCTATAAGACTCCAAGATTATCAGTCCCCTCAGTCTTTTTCAGTCTTTTCTGCAGCTCATTACCTGAAGAACTAGTTGTCTATCAGATTTTGATGTACACTGAACAGAGGATATGGAAAAAATGCACATCTCTGCAAATCTTCCTCACTTCTCACTGTGACTAGAAGTTCTCATAGCCTGAAGACATTAGAAATTGGAGAGACCATTTGTGAAATTCCAATGCCTTGGAGGCATTCATTTTGAGTACTAAGCATTTGCCTGAATTGAGATACATTTTTTGAAATGGTATAGGCTCCATTATTTGCTCTATTATTGTATTCTTTAATATAGCTGAAGTTGTTATGGTGCATTTCTTTACTGGACACTGTGGGAATATCTGGGAGAGTTTTTGGACCTTACCAGACAAAAGGGAAAAAAAAAAAACCAAAACAAAATGAAATAGTGAAATTGCAGTCAGTCAGCAGTAAACATTAGAAAAACCTATAGAAAGATTCTAAATTCCTTGGGTTTCAATGTGCATATGTGGGAACATGAGGATTTGGAGTTAGGGTGGGGAAGGACAGTCTCATATTTAACAAATACAACACAATGCAAATTCACATTATGTAAGAAGATAGGGAGAGGGAAACTTCCCAGAACCTCTAATGATTCAGCATTTCTGCTGCAACTAATTAGTGCTGCTTTTGTGTAAAACAAAAGAAAAAGGAGAGCTGAAAATGAGCCCCTCCTTCTGCATAAATATAGGAAATTGGTTTTTTTTCTAGGAGAAAAATAAAAAAAACATCTGATCTCTAAACCTCACAGTTTGAACAACAGGAGGCAAATTTCCAGCCTCACTGCAATGTTCCACTATTAACCAAAGAGCTGAGGCTATTTCTACTTCATCAATCAAGGCAAGCAATGCACTTCACCTGATTTTGCTTTTTCTCCCTCCAGCCAAAGGGATTTCGACGGTACTACAGCTCACCACTACTCATTCATGAACAGTTTGGCTGCATCAAAGAAGTAATGCCTATTGGTAGGTTTTGATAGCTTTTCCATTCAGTCTTCCTTTGGCAATACTCTGCAACAGCAGTGGCAGACTCCCAGCCATGGTGTCCTGGTTTAGAGCAAATTTGGGAGGAAACCTCTCAATGGGGTCCCTCTAGGGAAAGAAAAAAAAGATCCAAGAAGTCCCTCCCCCAGATGGCTTGGGAAAAAGAAAATTTTCCTTGGAGAGAAGTGGAAAAAGAAACAAAACTGTTTATTCAACAGGCAACACACCTCCCAGCACAAAATTGAACAATACCAAACAGCAAAAACCTCTTGCCACTCTGAAGAGATGACAGATTCAGCAGAGTTCTTCCTGTGGGCTGCCCGGCTCACTCAGGCTGTTCTCAGTCCCTCCGGTGCTGGGAAATGCCACGGCCCAAGCCAGGCCTGGTGGGACACAGGTGTGAGCTCCTGGTGCTCTTTCTGGGTTTTCAGTCCAGAGCAGGTTCAAAACAGTTCCAGGAAAAAAAGGAAAAGGAGGGAAAAAGCAATCCAGGGAGCTTCTCTGCCTCAGCTAGCCAGAAGAGCCAACCAAGAGCAAAAGAGAGCTCTCTCTCGCTGTCCACCACAGACAACACAGTGCCAGCAGGAATGCGGGGGAGCTGGTGCAGTCTCTGATAACAAACTCTGAACTTCTTCTTTCCCCTTGCTTCACTCCTGGAACCAGTCTTAAAGTTGCAGAATTTAATATTCAACACCAACAGAACAGACAATTTGGGGATACAGCCATCGTACAGTCACCCCAAGACACATGGTATTTACCCTCAACAGCCGTCCAGCTCCTTTTGGTGACTGGATGCCCTTCTGCCAGCTCAGGAAAGGACCACTTCAAAGATATGAAGCTGGAAGAGGAGAGGGTGTGTTCATTGTGTGTTTCACTCAAAACCCTGTATGCATACCTCTTAGCAGTTACTCAGTTTATAATAACAACTACCTGAAATCAAGGTTGGCAACTTAAAAGTGAAGAAACACTGAAATATTGAGATGAGGATCTGAGCTAGGAAGAAACAGATAAAAGACAGGGCAATCAAAACAGCAGGGAGTACTCAAATCACTGGTCTGACTTCTGAGAGGTGCTGCTAGCTTCCTGTCCTTTTTCATCCATATTTTTTACTTTCCTCATGTTTTTCCTTATTGATCATGTCTACGCATTGTCTGAGTACTTAAAAGACCATTTTTTTCTCACTGTAATACCAAATTTCTGAAAAGAAACATTTGGAAATGGAGAAGTTAAGTTTATTCTGGAAAATATTTTTCCCCACTAGTACTCTAACCAGTCAGATCTGGAAGTGCAAAAAATCAAAGCTAAAACTAGGCAGTCAGTTTAAAACTACTTGTCTGATCACATTTGCATATTGTTACTGTCAGCAGTTTTAAAAAATTTAATTACAAGGATTTCATCTAAGTTTCTCTTTCTAATAAACACCCATCATTTTTATCAGAAGTAATAGAAACATTTTGAATAAACTCTGGCTAAAAAATGAGGCGTGCTTTGCTCTAATCAAAATCCAAAGTCTGTTTTATTTTCTCAGTACTTTGGCTAAAATTTCCCTCCTTCTACATAGTGCTACAAATGTGCCGTATTCCACATGCCCACAGCCTATGGTCACAAGGGAGGTTGAGGTCCAAGAATGCAATATGTAGAAGAGAGTTTAAACTCAATTTGCTTGTTCCCAGTGAAGACATCCATTTCTCTTCCATGGGAGATGATTTTTGTGGTGAGCTGTGAGGGAAAGCTACTGTTGAGAGCAATCCAAGAAGTTACTGATAGAGAAACATGGATTAGAACCTCTTGGTACTTTGTCTTCCTTACCTCCATGTAGGCAGCATCAGTGATGATTAGGGAAGGAGAATAGCAGGTGAAAAGAGACAAGGCAATGGCCAAGAGTGGAAAAGCCAGTATGAGAGGAGGATGATCTTTATGGGACTAGAGAAGCAGCAGAAAATTGATAGCAATTCCATTAAGTTCAACACTCACTTTTTGTCTGGATACTCAGACAAAAAATTTCTAAGCATACAGCTCAACCTCTTGGTGGAGGAAGGTGTTGCTCCTGTTAAGCAGGAACATGTCCAGAAATATCCTCAAGATTTTGATTGATGCATGTTTTGCTCCTTCTGTTGCAGCCTGTGGAAATAAGGTTGACCCTGTGTATGAAACTCTTCGCTTTGGGACTTCTTTAGCACAGAAAACCAAAAAGGGAAGTTCTGGAAGTGGGTCTGACTCTCCCAACAGAAACTCTGTAAGTATCCCACATCTTTCTTCCATTTTCTTTCTGAAGGAGCAACAGACATTAATTCACATGAGCTTGTGTCAGAGTTCACAAAACTTGTATTTCAAACTGTAAAAAAACCCTCAAATCTTACTGTTACTTCCATATTGAGACCAGAAAACTTGTTATCTTTGCCAATTCAAGTTTTATGTATCTTTTAGATGACTCTTACGAAAAAGAGAGAAGTACTAATTAAATTAGTAAACTGTTTTTATCAGATTGGGAAAGGAAATATTAATCTTTTTATTTTACATATCCATATAGAAGTGTAACAGAGATACTGAAGTATCAGGCTGAAGTAGGTGCATAGTCCCTGTTGTTGATGGTGTCCATTTGCCCTTCATACAAGTGATCATGGTGAGTTGGAGTCCTCAGAACCTTGATTTAAAAGTACATGACCCCAGTACAAGCCCAGACAAAATTAAGACACTGCTTCTGCAACAAGGCAAGGGACTGGGACTTCCACCCCTGTCCAGTGCAGAATGGGGAGGAAGGCATTACAGATCGGGGCTTCTCTCTCCAAACTCCAATATAGACAGGTGTGATTAGGTTGTTGTGTCCAGACAGGGAAGTTTTAGTCTTAATGCTAATATTTTTCATTCACTCTCTCAAATCATAAAAGTCACTTTCTTAAGGACCATGGCAGAAGAAGTAGAGAACAAGGGAAGTGATAGTTCCTTTGGCCCTACCCTTGCTATATCCATACCTTTTTCAACAGTAACAATCACCAATTTCTTCCTTACAGAAGTGGTTATTTATCCTAGTATTTGGATTCACAAGATCAGGCGCTCCTTCATGGTGTTGAAAGAACATTTCCTACCCTCTCAGCCTGTCATAAACAGGCGCTTACACCTGTTTGAGGTTCTCTTCCATTCCCAAGAGATCCTCCCCACTCCACCCCTGCACCCTCAAAAACAAAACAAAAAAAAATTCACACCTGAATCCACTGGAGAGTAAAGCTGATTGTCAGCTCTAAAAATCAGACTCACATTATCTGACAATCTCTTCTGCACACACCTCATAAGACAAATCACTGGGCACAGAGACATGATGAGAGTTGGTCTCCAGGTCTCAAAGCAAATATTGACATGCTTAATATTAAGTCATGCTAATATCTGTATATGTTTGGTACAGCATTTCCCTGGCATTTAAATACATGCTCACTCACATGGCTGACCTGTAATCTCAGGTGGTATAAGTGGACTCTAAACAGGCATCAATTCATGTCAGACAGGAAAGAAGACAAACTAATTTAAGCAAGAACTAAGTGAAGTCTGCAAGGGATTTATTAAGGGCCATGTCCTCTATCCACCCCCATTTGTGCCTTAAAAGGAATTTGCTAACTCCCTTTTTATTTTTAAACCCAAAGTGACTCTACCTTCTATCACATTATTACATTTCTTTCTTTCAATTATTTAATATCCTTCAAAAATTTCTACAAATGTAATTATTGCTTTCTAAACATATAAAGTTTATGTTGAATTATAAATGAAAACTCAAGCATAGAAATCACTAATGCTTTGTCAGCTTCCTCTAGGGAGCTGATCACAACTTCATGAGGCGTAGGTGTAGAATTAGGAACTCAAGTTCATTACAGGAATTTCTCCAGGGTATTGAAGCTGAGAGAATGTAACATGTGTCAGCATACAGGAAATAGAAAACATTAGAGAATTGAATAAGCAGACCTGAGAAACCATAAATTTTGCCAGCACAAGCTTGTGGATTGGGGCAAGGATATAAAACAGGGTCAACACAACCCTGAACCAAATGGTGCAGCTGTGGACCTTAAAAACTGATGTGTAACCTGGGGGTCGGTACTGACCAGTGACTGCAACAGGGATGTGGCACATAGCCCTTAGAAGCATGTGTAGTTAGTGGGACTAACTCAGAGGAATGATGGCCTTTCTCCAGTGATCCTCACTTCTGGGCTGCTCTGCTTCTCTCCAAGCAAAAGCAGCAATGCAGCAGTAAGGCTGTGCTGAGTCCCAGCCCTGGGATATGGAATGTGCTTCAAGGTTCTGCCATGTCACCAAACTAGGGACGCCAGGGACATGGAGACACCTGGGATACTACTTCACCTTGCAGGTGATATCCAAGCTGTCCAAGGTCTTGCTCTGGGTCAGCACGGTAGAGCTGCTCCTGCTGAAAGTTAAAAGCAAGGGTGACAGGCCTAGGAGGTGTACCTTGCCCCTACAGCCATGAAGCTTTCATACTGCATGCAGTTCATGTCTCTGCAGAAAGTAGAGACAACCACCTTCCTCTAAACTAGCCAAAGTATTTTTAACATGACTGAGCTGTGTGGACGTTTTCACTGATTTTTCCGCCCAGATTCTGCATTTCCCATAAAAGAAAGTATCCATATGCTACAGATTTACTACCTACTGCTTGCTTCAAAACTGCTTCTGTAACCCACATTTATACAAAAAGTCACTTGAGGTGATGTAAATGTGAATCTAGTTCATGTTATTTTTTTGTGGATCAGCTCCTCTCCAAATCAGCTTTGCACCTCTAAAATTTCTATTAGACCATTTGTCATGTAGTCATTCAGTGAAAAATTATTAAAGGTAAATGAGGTTGCCTCAGAAGGTTTTGGGTGAGGTATATATACTGAAGAGACAGTCACTTCACATCCCATATGCACTAAAACTTAACAAAATAACATTAATTGCTAATCAGCAATAATGAAGCTAGTCTGTGAAAACTGAGGAACATGGTGTAGCAATGAGCCTAAAAATAGCTGGGAGTTAGTGTTTCAACAAAGCCAGTCCTTCTCTTCTTGACCCAGCAACCAGAATCCATGGATATGCCCTACACTGGATCTGTGTAAACTTTGCTATTGCAGTGCCTCCTTACCCTCGGCATTTTTGGGCAAGATGCAAGACAAACGTGACCTGCTGTGAAAGGCTGAGTCTAAAAACAAGAAACAACAGAGCAGCAAAGTATATATTCTTAAAATAGCAAGGGAGACAAGATAGCCACAAAACACCTGTGGCACAAATCTACTTTCAACGCCTTTGTTCATTGGTTTCCTTCATGGAGAAATATCTAGATAGGAGAAATAAAATTGTGAAAGTACTTCCTAAAAAAAGCTTTGCTGTCAACACTAGTAAAAGGGAAAAAATCCAACATGTAAAATCTATAAAGCAATTCAGATTCTGCTCCCTAAAAAAAACCAGGAATGTTCCTGTGATTCAGGCACAGGATTGCAAATCAATAGAGCAAGCTGTGTGTACACTGCAATTGTAAAATGTCATACAATAACATTAAATCCTTCTTGTGACTTAAAATTTGTGAACTAGAAACAAAGCTTAGGAACAGTGTAAGTATTTACATTTATTCAGATTAGAGAAAGCACCTGACTCATGTTCAATCTTTGGGTTTTTTCTGGTTATCAAAGATGTAGAGAGTTCAACAACTAAAGTTTTATTAAGGTCAGACTCACACAGAGTTGTTTGGAGCAGCTTCTTATTCCTGTTGGGCTTTACAAGGAGAAGCTGACTACCCAACCAAGGAATCTGGTGCTGTATTCTGAGTATACTTCTGAGCCTTGAGATTATGTCATCCCACATTTTCTTATACCCTGGAACACTGAGTCCCTAATCATGACTGACATTAATATGATACAAAGAAGAAATCATAGTAATTCTAAAAGCAACAGTTAGGTTTCAATTTTCCTAACTATACTGGCCAAATGACTGTTTAAAAAGAAAATGAGGGCAGATATTTAAAGACTGACTTCATCCACTCCATTGCACCCTAGTTCTTTCTTTTACAGCATTTTAACAGATTTTAAATGACCCTTACATTAGAGTTCTTTTACTGAATAATGTATTCAGGGCTGGTATATTTAAACTCAGTAGTTTCAACTAATGTTCAGTCTCCCTGGATGATAGCTATTTAGTATACCTGCAGAAGCTGTAAATTCCCTCATACCCTTTCTGTTTTGTATAGAGAAGCACATTGCTTAATATAATCCTTTGTTCCTTAACTTTGACTTTATTTTATACTGCAGAAATCTTTTGTGCTCCAGACTCCAAACTTGGTCTGGAATTTTTTTTCTGGGATTACACTGCTCCTTGTGCAGTAGGTATGTGTTGTGCATCACCAGATCCAACTTTTCCTTTCATCCTATTAGGCTGATTCTGCTCTGCTGTGACACCACTCAAGTACTGCATTTCCCAAAGAATCCTGCTGTGGTTTTATTTCACTTCATCAGTCCCTTTTTCTGGCTTATCCTGTCTCATTTGCTGTTTCTGTCCCTGCAGACAGCTGACTTGGTGGAAGTTCCAGAGGAAGGCAATAGTTCTGCAGGCACCCTTGACATAAGCAGAAAACGCAGCAACAGTGGTGAGTGCCCTCCAGGCCAGGACAGCACCTTCAGGTTTAAAGGCCCAGGACAGCCTGTTTCATATGGGGTTATGGCATGTCCAGGTTTTAGCAGTGTTCTCGTTTTCAAAGCAGGAGGTGAGTTGGTGCAAGAATTTGGGGAATATTTTTTGCCATTCAGATGAAATTGAAGCCACCACATTCTTTAATGTGATGTGTCCAGAACTGCAACTAGACAAGGTTCAGGTCCATACCCTATCTCCTATCTTTCTTCATGATCTCGACTGTAGACTTAATATGCTTAATTTCCACATAGGCAAAGTGAAACCAAAAAAAATACTTTATTTTCAAGATGTTTGATTTTTCCACATGATTTTGTATATCATAACCTCTTTGGGACAGAAAATTAATTGTAAAAGATCTTTGTGTCTGTAAAATACACAACACAGTGAATTTTGATTATAATTGCAGCTTCTCAGTACAACTGTAGCATGTGCCCAGTAATATTAATGGCCCAATTCCTTTATTTGATTTGCAGTATAAAAGTAATGGTTTTTTACAGCATTGGCTTGATGAGATTTGAAAACCAGCATAGTATCAAGAGTTTAGTAATGAAATCTCAGC
This sequence comes from Toxostoma redivivum, assembly GCA_013397375.1. Taxonomy (NCBI): domain Eukaryota; kingdom Metazoa; phylum Chordata; class Aves; order Passeriformes; family Mimidae; genus Toxostoma; species Toxostoma redivivum. The sequence goes on from VXBI01006921.1 coordinate 95,891, forward strand.
CACTAAGAGTTGGTGTTTGTGACCCTGTTCTTTAATTGAATCATGGTGGTGGAAGTCATAAACAAAAAGAGTTATTGGTCAGCACAACTTCAGGCCCAAACCATCAGGGCAGCTTTTCTAACAGCAACTGAAATCTGCTTTACTGAATCTCATAAGATGTACAGAACAAAAACCAACCATACTGAGCATAACATTTTTCTTCATGGTACCCCCAGTGCTCTTCACATACTGCTGCCCATTCTTGTAGGTGAAAGGCCAGCTTCAGCTGTCTGTTTCTATATTATGCCACCTCCTTATTCCTTTCCTCCCCTCTTGGTCCTATCATCTCTCCTTGCTGTGTTCAAGCATTTTCTTTCTCTCATTTTGTGAACATCTCATCCACATAATCTGATTTCTCTTGAAAATTTCGTTAAGTTTTCTGTCTTGCAAGTGCAAGTTGACCTGACCTGGTTAAAGATATAGAATTCAGCCTGCACCACATTGTTTAATCCTGCCCACCTGAGATTAAATTGACCCTGTTTGAACGTTCAGATAACTTTTTTATTTCTGTGCAAGTTAATAGTTTCATTTCTGATATCCAAAGAAACTTTTTTTCTCTGAGATCTGTATTCACTGAATGCACAGAAAAGCATTCAATGAACTTACTTAAAGAGATTAGTTTAAATACTCAGCATGGGTCAAACCTCAAATAACATCCATGGCACATTAATGATTCCTTTGATCAGCTCTGCACCGGCTTTTTTACAATCCATCCTTTAGAGGTTCAGGGTATAAATTATGCATCATTCACTCCAAAAATTTCCTCTCTGTAGATTTTTAATAAAACCGCCTGCACTGTTTGCACAAGCTATGGAAATGGTAAAATCCTTTTCAGAGTGTAAAAACCCTTTTTTTCTTCTTTCTTTTTTTTCCCTTTTTTTTCCTGCTGCTGCTAGGGCAAACAAATATGAAAATAGATGGATTTCTGTTGTGTGGAGATATGAACAACATACTTCTATGGCTTTCAGATTCAAGTGCTTCCTGTCAACATCCAGAGACCACAAGCTAAACATAGATTAAAAATTTAAGTATATTCAAAATATTTTTAGGAAGTGACTCATGACACCTTTTCCCTCAGTTGTCCACTGGCTCTTTATCAGGAAGTTTCCCATTAATGCCTGGATGACTCAGGTCTGTTCTGGTTGAGTTTGTGTTGTTTGGTTTTTTTCCTATTAAATACTGTTCTGCAAATAAGTATTCAGGAAAATGTACACTTGATGCTCTTTGGTAACGATAAACTGTAGAAAAGACAGCCTCCAGAAGGGTAAAAGGATCCAGCACATGTGTGGGCATGTAATTTTCCCGGTAGAACTCCTATGACAACAACTTCAAGGGGAGATTCTTTCATTCAGGCCCTTTATACTCTTTCACTATTGTGAACTGCTCTCTGTAACAGAAGTCCCAAAAGCCAAAATGTACTTCAGGTGGCATCTATAAGTCTGTTATCAACAGAGATTTGAGCACTTTCCCGTTGAATCAAATATGAGATGTCCTCCCTGCAAACCCAATTTTAGTGAGCACTTCTCAGCCAACACAAGGATGCAGTTCAGCTCCCTCCCTATGTAGTACGTCAGCTCCACAGTTCATGAGGCTTTACATTATTAACTTGCCTTATTTTCTGACACCAAAACAGAATTACTCCAGACATGATGCTGAAATACTTTTACTTCATCTGATGAATGACTTTTTGTAAGTCCAAAAGGCTCCTGGTTACCCAACTCAGTATTCACCAGAAAATCTTTGATTTGCCTTCTAAATCCTGTTCCTCTAAAAATGAAAAACAAAGCATAGTGATTTGAGTAGGACTTAAATACTGCCAAACTGTGATAGCAGCATTTTAAACCCCTTCATACAGATGCCAGACATATATGTACCCCTATATTAATGGTACAGGAAATTAGGTTTATTTCTAAGGTTTTCCTTCTGATACCTGAGGTAGTCTGCAGGGTCAGAGCCCCTTTGCAACAGGACTTGGTGAGGAGCATATTGAGGCCCAGGTCCACTGCAGTCAGGACAACCAGACACAATTAGGAGCATTTTCACATTAAGTGTGGCAGGTATCAGCTCACATGCTCCCTTCACATTCTCAGATTGAATTTTATGACTACAACATTGTCTTACATTTTGTTAGAGGTACATGTTCATGAATGCCTGTTGCTTTGTACAAAGTCTTTCTCATGCATGTTGTGGCTGCCGTTTTGTCTTTTGTCTGTTACAAGAATACTGTCATGTTTTTCAATATCCAAGTACAGCTCTCTACTATCAAAAAACCTTATTATTTCCCTCATGAAGCTTCTCCACACACTGTTACGTTGTCAACTACCATGTAAACTAGTCCCAGAAATATGTGTTAATGAAAGAAAGGATGAGCAAGTGAAAGAAGAGAGGAGAAAAATTCAGTAGTGTGGTGTTCCTTGGACCTTTTTTTCTCGGGGTTCTTTTTGTGTTTTTGCTGCCCCAAGATGTGTGAAAAGTCTTATTTTCTCAGTCCGTGTTCGTAGAATAAAACAGAGGGCTCAAGTGGTCCAGTCCAAGGTTGTTTATTAGTTGTTATCTAAAACATTTTCTGTCTGCCCAACAAAAGTTCATCCTGCATGGCAGCCATGGGCAACTCTCTCGCCTCTCTGGGCAGTGCTATCTTTTATACCCAAAATTACGTCTATAATGTTTACAATTATTCCCCAATAACTATCATCTATGTTAGACAGTTAACTTCTACTCTAACCAATCCTAAAATGCCAACTCTACAATAGAAGTGGAAGGCAAGAAGAAGAGGAAAGAGGTTCAGACACACCCAATTTCCTCCATCTTGTCCCCTAAAACCTCTTTATCTTAAAACCTAAAATCTACATTTACTCTTTCTATAATAACACTACTTAAACCTTCGTGACTTTCTGATTCTCAGACAAAGCTGGTAACTTGCTCCATGGTTCATAATCAAATCCACAGGTATTCTGGGCATCATGCCAGGATTTCTGAGCCTCCTGGCCGGAGCTTAAACTGCTCAGGGTAATAGAAAGGTTACACTGGTCTCCCACATTTTTTCCCCTGAATGCATGCAACTGTATGACAGAGAAACAAAAAGAAAACGTCCCCAAGTCACCTGATACTACCACTTTGGAGATTTCCAAATTGTTAAACACTACAAAGCTCAGCTTCTGCTCAAAACACATATAGAACTAAAAGGTAGGAGAAGACACTGATGGTTGTAGCTGCTCAAAGACTCCAGCTGTTAAAAAAAAACATATTCAGGCTATCCAGAAGCAAACAGTGAGCAATTCTTAACATTTGAAGGGCGAATTCAGTTAAAAGGATTAAGCCACTGTATTTTTTCTAGGGAGATAACTGAGGACAAGTATCAGTCAGCTTGGGAATCAATTGCAATAGAGGGTAACTGATTGCTTTTCAGGTATGTTAGGTGCTGTGACTGTTGTCCTATTCTATGAGTTTCTGATTTAGTAACTTAAAAGCAAATTTTTGCATCTACAGGCCTACAGTGTCTGAGTTTACACACTCTGATTTGAAAGCAGTTCAGGTACCTCCTTTAAATTCAGAGAAAGAAGTAGTGTATCCAGTGCACCCCAGGCATTGACTAGAAGAGAGAGGGACCAAAGAAGGCTATCTAACACTTAGAGGTAAAGATGAAAGAAGGGAAGGAAGGAGTTTTGCATACAAACTTTCCCAATATTGCTCATATATGATCATCTGCTTTTCAGGTGCTTTAAAATGGAAATACTGTTTATCCTAAACATGAAAATACAGTACTGAATGTGACAAAAATTCTGCTGGACTTTAAATAGTAATGCACTTACAGTACCTAGGTTCTGTTTGTAGTCCTGTACTTGTCTGTACTTCATCTGATCAAAATGGTTCATTTGTTACACTTGCAAATTCTGGAGGACAGATTGTGTCATGTGCCAACAGCATCTGTGGTTTTTTTGGGAAGGTAGAAGGGTTCAGAGGAGACCACAAAGAATCAAAGAAAATAAGGGAGAAAGGGAAGAGATCAACAAAATCCAGGTGATCCTGTTAAGGTGAAGAGTCTGAAGCCGCTCCTAAAATGTCATGTGTTTTCTTTATTTCAGTGTTTACATACTCTGAAAATGGCACAGAACATTTTGGAGAAGAACCAAAAAGTATACATTCCCCGGTATGAGCATAAATTTTGTGATGATGCAATGGTAATGGGAAGTCATGTAAAACTCTAGTTTTTATAGCTGTCTGAGGATCTTGAGTAGGTCTGATAGGTCACTGATATCTGTCATGTTCTTACACCATTTCTGGGCTGCTGGCCATGACTGAAGCAATATACATTACCAGATGGCTTTTTAGTTTATCCTTTATCATCACTTTATGTTTCTCTGCTTATAGCAAATTGATTTGGGAATAGAAAAGATCCAGTGTGCAGGTCATGCAATTACGATAGAATTGCCATAATGTAAAAATCACAGATTTTATTTTGAAAATTATTCAATGTTTGTTTTAGCTGCTTTTTCTTCCCTCCCTCCCTCTCTCCCCGATTAACAGTAGAAAAAACAAGAAGAGAGAGTAGCCAGTCTTCTCTGTTGAAAACACAGCACAAAAAGCTTCACACATTAAAATCACTTTAGGAAAGTGATTTTCCTGGTCTGAATTTGGACCTGTGCACTGTACAATTCTAGCTCCATCCATAATGAGGACTGTAGACTAGACATCTTATATAATGCCAATAATGCACTACTCGGTTCATAAGAGCTATCATACATACTAAAGAGAGAAAAAAGGCACACTCATTTTTAAGATCTTGTCCCAAAGACCAGCCAGTGCAAATTTCTGCTTGTGCTCTTTGGAAGCCTAGAATTTGATCTTGGAGTTCAAATAATGTTCTTTCTAAATTAAGATAGTTACTGCCTTAATGGCCTTATACCAGGGCCATAGTCCTCCAAGCTGTGAGAACAGAGAGATGATTCTGGCTAATTTATTGTAAGATCAGGTTCTGGTTCCTCTGTCTCTAACAAAGCGAACCAGATTACTTTACAGAGCAGATATTTAAACTTTGTCTTTCTCTTTTTTCTTAAAGGGACCATTTTATAAAAGCATGTTACATATGAACACCTATGTTGCCTTGTACAAATTTGTTCCACAAGAAAATGAAGACTTGGAGATGAGGTAAACTCCAAAATATTTGTTAGTTGATTTGACACATTTGCGCTGATGGTCATTTGGTTATGTATGACTTTGGGAAAGGGAGGGTTTCTTCTGACATTTTTAGTACACATTTTTATAGAGGTAACCATCTAGATACAAAGATGTTCTCACAATTAAAGAGAACAGATGACCAATTCTTTGGCAAGGATACAATAGATTAAATGTTTCAAAAACACATCACTTTAGTAGAGGATGGCTTTCAGCTGTAAAATGTTCTCACTTGCTTTTTTTTTTCAATCAGAAGTTTTCAGCTAGGAATTATCCACCAGCTCTCATGCTAATGCTAAAAATTCTACAGTCCTGTTTGATCCTCCCTCTTATTCAGTTGTGTCTGAAAAAAGAGAATGGTGTCTAGCTGCTGGATTGATAGTGTTTTCACGAATAGTGTTTTCAAAATAACCTTGTTAATTGCTATTTTTAGCACTTACTTCCTCAGTTCTGCATCAGTTACTTGCATTACAAGGTCTAATCCAAGCCCATTGAAAGAAAAAGGACAGCTTTTCTTTCACAGAAATTATTTTGTTCATGCTGCTCACATTTTGTATGGTCTTGCTAGAGTTCTTACTGTGAAATATGTCACCTGTCTTCAGGGCATCCCTATATCAAAACAATCATCCATGCACGACAGAATTTAGGGAATTTGACAGAGAAATCCCCCTCTCCTCAGTATCTCCAGCACTGAAAGCCTTTTTCCTGTTCCCAGCTGTGCCTTCTCACTGCTCTGGAACTAAAGGCTGGGATGTAGCTCAGAAATTACAATTTTTCCTATCATTCTGCTTTACTGGCATTTCCTGATCATTATTTTAGGAATGTGAGCTCTTCAGGAAATAACCACAGTATATGGGAACCTTTAGTGGAACTTGCCAGATATTCTGCTTGAAAGATTCCACTTTGCATCCTGCTCTTTAGGAGTGTATTCCATCTTGTGCATTTCTTCCATGACATAGAATATCTCTCAGGAAAGCTGGCACTGGACTACCATCCTCATCCAGACACAGAAATCCAGAAAGCACATCAACCTTCAAAATCCTCCTGTTCCACATTTTAGGGGGAAAAGCAGCCTGTGGTCTGAAACATGCTCTTTCGGAGATACCAGGCTCTTTCCAGGAAATAGGAATACTAGGTTTTAGACTAGTGGTGCTCAACCATTTGTTCCTTGGTCAGAAATTCATTAATATACATGTTAACATTGCTCCATAAGGGATGCCCAATGGTTGGTAATGTTGTTTTGTTGCTGCAGAGCCAGGCAGGATCCAACTCAGTTGCATGAATTTCCATTTAGCATAGTTGAGGTACTGGAGATGGGTTCAGCAGAGTAATGTTGTCAAAACTGACAAGCACTGTCTTGGGAAACCAAGTTGGGAACCAGCCAGGCGTTGATCAGCTCCATCATAACAAAGGCAAATAATAGAAGAAGGACCTGAGCTGAGAGAAGGAGTTAGGGCAGATTTCTGGAGTTCCCAGCTCATCTCTGAGTGGATACAGTGAGTGGCAGATTACTGCAGTGAAGATGTGTAGCCCTGATTTCAACTGAAATTATAATTTACCACAGCCTGGATTTCTTCCCTAACAGCCAGAGTAATCAGTCAGATTTTCCAGTGCTCTGGCATAAGTAAAGTAGGACATTGCAGTAATACACTTATTCTAAGAGATGGCCTTTTATTACAAGAGAGAATCCTGAAGGCAAGCAACCCCATGTTTAAGACACTGCAGAGAATAGAATAGAATAGAATAGAATAGAATAGAATAGAATAGAATAGAATAGAATAGAATAGAATAGAATAGAATCATTGGAAGGGACCTACATGAGTGCCTATCTTGCAACCTCCTGAAATCTAGATAACTGAGGTAGAGCAGACAACTTGCCCAGGGTTGTGATTTACAGAAGAAAAATATAAGACCTGAGTGATTTCAACCAGTAGTAAGAACCAAGTGAGTTACCCCCATCAAGGATTAGCAGCCTAAATCTAGGCTGCAAGAAATACAGGTCCAAATAGGATTACTATTTTTAATTCTTTCTGGAGATTAAAGACACCTATATTAACTCTCTTCTAGGAAAAAAAAAATCAACAGAATCAGCAGGCCTTCAACCTGAAATTCTCTGTGCTCAGACAAGTGGCAGAGAGAGACTTTAGGTTCAATTGCCATCTTTCTCTGACAGCCAAATAAATTTATATTTTCTGGGTTATTTTTCTAACAAACAGGCTGAAGAGTACTGTGTGGACAAGGCTCTCTAAATCCTTCTTATTTAAAGTTTTTTTCTTTTCAGTGTAAGGGGTCCAATGGTGTTGGCCCAGTTTATTCACTTTGAAGTTATGGGTTCCCTTAAAACCTCTTTTAGTGTTTAATATTAAATATTAACTATAGAAATATTAACTTAGATATTCTTTCCCATTGAAAAAAAATCTTTCACCACTGGGATACCAAGTTGTCAATTTTCTCTAGCTTCATTCCTCACCTCAGCAACATTTAATTATTCCAAATATATTGAAATAGTTTCTTGAGGAGGGCTTGAGGAAAATCCTGTTTCAGATTGCACAGTGTTAGAAGACTAAATGCCTGTTTCTCCAGTTGTCGGCATCAATGATAACCACTTGGAAAGTGGACCAGAGGCCCATCACTGACCACAACTCCATTTGGATCCTGGACATATCCACATTTTCTATGAATGCTCTGAAAGAGCCTGCTAAATTGGACCTGTTATCCATCATAACAGATGTTCCAGATGTGTTTGCAGGCTCTTATGCTGATACTTCAGCAATACAGTGAGCCTAATGGGGAAACCTGAATAATTAGGGGTCAACAATTAATTTTATTAAGAACAACATACCACTATTATAACTACATAGGAATGTTGATGAAGTGTCACCAAGGTGGAGGGCAGTTCGAATAACTGTTTAGCTACCTGCACAAAATCAGCTTAGAAAATTTTGGTATTACTGTTTCCAGCCCAATTATTCTCCTAGCTGTGCTTTGGAACTAGTCAGCTGGGTGCTGACACTTAGCAATCACAATTCAGCACCACACATTATAAAGGTAAATATGTCCCATTCAAATCAAAAAGACATTCTTGGGCAGAATTATATTCCTGTTGACTAATTGTCTTTGTCAGTAAAATAGAACTATTTTTCTGCTGCCTTCCTTCTGCAATCACAGCTTGAAAACACAGATAATGAAGTAGTGTGTCCCAACAGTGTGAAATGTCTTAAAATAAAGCAATAATGCCTTTAACAAAGAGGGGCTGTATTTTAAACAGTTCCTTAATAAACAGGAAACAAAACTTCCAGTTCACAGATGTTGTCTCCAAAAAAAGATCTAGCCCAAAGATACAGAGACACTCTTTCTACATTAACATGGTGACTGAAGAAAACCTTGCCACCTTACTGAGTCTTCCTTCAGTGAGTCCTCAGACAAAATAAACATAGAAGAACCCCCTTCCTATTAGAAGGGAATTGTGGAAGCTGATTCAACATGACAATTAAGAGTCATCTTATATACTATTCCTCTTCTAATTACAGGCCAGGGGATATGATCACACTTCTGGAAGACTCTAATGAAGACTGGTGGAAGGTATGTGCTAGTCAGTTTATATGTTTTCTTTCCAAAAGGAAAGATACCTTGTTTTCAATACTGAACTCTATTAAGGTTGCTACTGTTAACAATCTTCTACTATCAATATGTTTCCTTCACAGGGAAGAATTGATGACAGAACTGGATATTTCCCTGCTAACTTTGTTCAGAGAGTGCAACAAAATGAAAAGATTTACAGGTGTATCAGGACATTCATTGGCTGCAAGGAACAGGGACAGATAACTCTGAAAGAGAACCAGGTAAGATCCTCTGTGATGGACCCTCACTGGACTAGAGCATCCAGCAGTCTTACCAATGACTGAAGGGAAAATTGTGCAAGATGAGGACAGGCAATTTTTGTCACTGCAATTTTACAAGATTTATTTTTTGTATGGTAACAGTGTCTAGTAGCCAGCTAAGAGCAGTGTTTGCCTTGTTCAAACACATAGTTGATGCCTAACATAGCCTGGATTTTCAGTCTCACAGACATTCATACTTAACATGTACTTAACATATTTCTCACTCTCTTACTGACTTCAATGGCATGAACACAGAATCTTAGCAGTAGACCTTGTGTGCCTGAAAAATTATCTCATTTTCTCCTCACTATTAGAGCTAATCTAATAAAAGATAATACCTGCCTCCCCAGACCTTAACTTACCTAAAGCTCTAAATACAGCCCATTGTCTTTGCTTCAACAGGAACAGTTAAGACAGCATCACACAAAGCTGTAAATCCTAAATGTAACACTTGTTTGCCAGTTGCAAGGTGTATTTAATGCTTTTTTGTGTGTGTGTCACCACTTAAATACCTGCTCTACAGGCTGCAATATATTTTAAGGTATAAGTGCTCCTGTGAACTTATGTACACTACATACAGTGAGGACTTGCAGGGTCCATTCACCCTGGTGTATTTTCAGCAGCTCCTTCTACTTTGTGTCCTTCAGGTGGGTTCACTAGGCACAAGCCGTGACTCAAAGCTTGCACTAAGGGACAGGTTTGTGGCATCAGCTCATCTAAATAGGATGATGACATGCTAAGGGTGATGCACAGCTTGAGTTCTCTGAAACCTGGATGCAATAAAAAGGTACATTTTTTTTCTTACTGTACCTTGCGAAGCCCAATGTTCTTCCACCTCATTAGGTCTTTCCTTTCCTGTGGAAATTCTGTCACATCACCGGAAATGGTTTATTACATTAAACAGCCTGAGCAGCCACTGATTTTAATGAAGTAGAGAAGAAGTCAGAACCAGTGTGGACTTGAGGGCTGTATATTTTTCCATACAGAACTTCTTTAACACTTCAGTCTACTGGTGGATAAGATTAACTTACAGCTTGGCTGCTGCTGATTTGTAGCATAGCAAAACATGAAAGTGCTAACAATCCTTGGGTGCACACAGCTTTTTAAGGAAGGCACAGAAATACAGTGACCAGAATATATTTTAGCTGCCCCTGTACACATAGTACATTGGGCAGCTTTGCAGTTTCTAGAAAGAAGGTTTTACGTTCTTTTTACCCAACATCTCTTTTAATTTTTTTCTGTCTGTGCACACAGAAAAAAGAAATATACCAGTGCAGAACAAGGGCTTTTGGAGTCTTTATGTTCTAAAATAAGCAATACGTAAGGGCAAAGGTAGGAAATGGTAATGTTGGAGGTATGGCATGCCAGCATGAGGGAATGGTCAAGATCTGCATTACTTCTCATTAGGGGGTGTACCAGATCATCTCTGCAAGCAGTGAGAACACAGTTGTTTGCCTCAGACCTCACAAAATCACAGTTTCCAAGTGGGCAGCTCTGGCAGCTTCATCTAAACACAAGGATCTTCCTATTGTCCCTATTTCATAATAGCATTACAGAGGGGCCTCAGAGTCAGGGGTGCCTCATCATCTCTGGCAAGGCAGGAGGTAAAGAAAGGGATGAATCTATTCTGTCTCCCTACTACCTCCTTTTATTAAAAAAACTTTTTCAGCTCTATCTCAAACCCACACAAATGCTGAGGCTTATTATTAATGCTGTCAGGTGCTCACTCCACATGGGAGAGGCTTCAGAGGAAGAAAGAAATATTTGTTGTGAAACAGGGGGCAGAGATCAGACTGCACAAACATAAATGCACAGACATGAGCGGAAAGGAGCATAGCAAACAGATCCCACTCCAGTCTCACACAAATTATGGAAAAGGGGGACATTTAAGTAGCTTGAAGGTCCTTTTGGGTACTTCCTAGGTGGGACAGCCACAGTGAGGCCATGGACACTTATCTGCTTCTGCTGTCCCTCCATACAAGGCCCAAGTTTTTGTATTTTTTAATTAAAAAAAAACTTCTGCCTTCACTGTGGAAAAACTCTTATTGTGAAAAACATTTTAATTGTTATTGTGAATATTTTACTTTAAATTTTTACTTTTTATTTCCAAAGTCAAATTTCCTTTCTTATTTCTTCAGCTAAATCTATTATTTTCTGTCCTTTATTTCTCCATTGTTTTCCGTGTAAAGCAGAAAGAGAGGTGCTATAGGGAAAGGCATGAAAAAAACAAAGTCATCTGAATGGGACTTGCGGGAAAACTTCGGCAGAATTTTTTTGTTTGTCTTTTGTTCTATTGGGAATTTCTGTGGGATGTCATCAGCCATGTTACCTGTCTCTGGGCACAGTGTTCAGAGTGCTGTGACTGCAATACAGGTACTGTGTGCAAAGCACTGACTTCTAGATTAGCAAACAGGGGTTTGCTAAACTACTGTTTCCTGTCAAGTCTTCCTTTAGCTAAAAAAAACTGATTAACTGGTCTAATAAATTCCTGTGACTATAGTATGGCCAAGTTACTTCACTGAGTCACTGTGGTCTAATGAGTACAGAACCATTCTGACAACGAAAGCAAGGATGATATACTAACAGAAAAACTTATCCAGTGACAATATGAATTTTCTTTACATTGCTTGATATCTTCCATGGTTTATCCTTCAGGTCTGTGTTCCCTCATGCCCTATATTAATTTTTCTGTGTAGAGAATCTACTCTTGTAAGGCAAAAGACAATAAATTCACATCAACAAAGCCACATGACTACCCTAGGAAAAGTCATTTTAGGCAAGCAGAGATATTTTCAAAGTTTGAGGCACAGTGAGTGATACTTTTTCTGGAATCATTTGGCAGTTTCGTGCCTTGGAAATAACATTTGTAGTTTCAGCTTCATGCAAACCTTTCTGGCAAAACCAGTATTCAGGGAGAGGGCTGAAGAATAACCACATTTTGTTCACCCATCTTGAGCAATATGCACAAGCTAATCTTCACAAAGCATCCCTTGAAAATTTCACTATGCAATATGAAACCCAGGCTAGAGGAGAAAAAGTGTTCTGCTTCAGAGATACCAGTATCTTGGAGTTTAGGGTTCACTGACAGATTTTTGAGTCTTAAACCACTTCAGAAGATGACTGGGCACCTCAGGGCTCAATCAGGGTTCTGTAGGAGGTAGGCAGGCATAGCCCTTGACATCAGTAAAGCAAGATTATCAATAAGGAAACCAAACCTGACCAATTTCAGTGGCTTTCCACACTTTTAACCTGTTCTCACAAACGATATTAACTGCATAATTTCCAACTCTGATTGATTGTATCATCACTTGTATATATGTAAAATTTTCTCCAGCCTGTAACTTCTGCCCTAGACTACCCAAATTCATTACTAAACATTATACTTCTTTGCATGAAAACAGGCTCTGATTTGACCTCTGTTCACAAAAGAAAAAGAACTGCAATATCTAATATATCAATATTTGGAAAAGCATCTCTTAAAATGTCTATAGGTATTAGATCATCCTTATTTTTAAAGAAGTCAAAATAATCTTCTGTTTGAATGTCTGCTTTTACTTTGAAAAGGGTCCTATTCACACCTTTGCCTGACTGACTCCGATATCTACAGTCACACTAGAAAAAATTCGTTTAGAGCTGGGCTTTTCTGTAATTAAATAACACAATTTATTTTAAATTGTGCAAGTGATCTTGGGCAAGAGAAATTACTGCAAACCTTGACATTTGTAACAAACTCAGAATGAGAAGCTCTTTGCCTCATCCAGAGCGCACTGTGAGTTTACATAAAAGTCAGTTTAACACTCCATTTTCTGATAGGTGTTCTACAAATGTGACATATCCACAAGGCTAGGCTTAATAAGGCAGGATTGGAGGACAGATCTACAAACCCGGGAAATCCACCTCTCTCATCTCTTCTGATTAACCTGGATGCTTTTTTGCTACCTGGCTTTTCACCTCATTTCCTAGGAGTTGCTTTATGTCCCCATATTTCTGGGATGCTGTAAAAGAAGCTGAGCTTCTAAGAGCATGACTCAGCTGCCTTTGAAAATTGGTTTCATCACAGTGACTTATGCATTGAAATTAAATCACTTAAAAGGCGAACTCATCACTGAAAGTGATGTTGCAGTTCTTCATGTCCTCCCCAGCTCTAAGTGCTGCACTTTACAGCTAGGCTGAAAGGGAACAGGGTTGTTTTCCAGCTCTCTCTGATTTTCTTTGACATCAGTCTTGCTGAGAAGGGATGGGTGTCCCCCATTCATTCAGGGATGCTAAGTGGCACAAAAGATTTGCAAGAGTCCAAAACAAGGGCACAGATCATTATGCATCCAGTCTAGTCCAGGTCTTCTTTAAAACCCTAAGTAAGTGATATAGGTATAACAAGACAGTGTTCTAGGTCCAAAACTTAGTGAAACAGCTGATATAAAACCCTTAATTATCATTTGCACTATGACTGTATGGGTGTGGAAACTGAACTGCTTAGCATTTCCATCTACGAGGTTCACATAGGCAAGGACCTTGATGCACTGGCAGCAGCAGATGTAGGAGCTCACAGTGTCCCTGTGCTGTCATTCTTGCAAACAGAAGACGTGAACTTGCAGACCTCTTGACCTAGCACTGTCTGCAGGCTCCAAGACAGCTCTTGAAACTGTGCTGCCCTCATAACCAAAGTCCTACTTCATCAGAACCAGTTTGTGGCTGTCAGACAGGTAAATTATGCAGAAGAAAGAAGACAGCTGCAAAAAGTTACAGCAAGTTCAAAATTACTTCCAAAGAGAACTGGCCATTTAAGCCCAAATTGAAAGCACAGGATTTAGAAGAACAGGAATGACCATGCAGGTCAAAGGACAATTTCCTAATTGCTCATCCCTCCCCTGCGGTCAGGGCTGACTGACAGATAAAAAATTCTCAGGGCATCTGTTGACAAGTTCAGACAACAGTCACAATCTGAACATCTGTTTGGGTTTTTTTAATGTTTTGACTATTTTTTTAAGAAAACAAGATGAAAAAGTGGGGAAGTAATTTTATAATAATAGATCCCACTTCCAGATAATTCTGAAGATAACTTGTTGTGTGAGAAATAGCCTGAGATGTGGTTTCTTACCCTGTGGTATTCTCCACTGCTAATCTCTTGAGCCAAAGTGCTAGGGAAAAATCCCAACCATCGCCTTTGTGATCCTACCAAATTCACTGGGGTGTGGTCTCTCTGTCTTAATTTTCTAGTCAGGCCAACAGTCTGCCACCTGAAGCATGCCTGTCTGAGTAGCTGCCATTTTAAGCAGTTTACAACTTTATCCAGAAAACCATGACCACTGTCAGTACCTGTGGCACCTCATGCTTTCACAACTACCATCTTTGCCATCTCTCATCAGAGCTAATCCTCAACAACAGCTGATTCATCAGATGAAATCCAAAACTCTGAATGCTACCATGTCCTCATCTGGGATTACTCCGAATTTACACCCACGTAAGAAAATCAAGATCCAAATCTCCAGACCACAACTTGTTGGTGAAATCCTTGGCAGCATACATAAAAGGGGATGAGAGCAAAAGTGGCCATAGATGGTGTTTTATTCAGTCTTCTCTGAAAACTGTAGAATTTGGAGCTGCTCCAGGGCTTTGAGAAGTTCCAGCAGCTGCCACAGACCCAGGAGACCTCCTGAGTTGCACAGGATTATGAAAGTGTGGCATATTGTGGCTGAGCTTACTCTGCCTCTGTACCCTACCCTTCCTTGGAAAGTAGTGGAAAAAATCTCTGCCATCTGGGGTCTAGCACATGCAAGGCTTAGTGTCTTAGTATGAGAGAATTTCAGCTGGAATTTGGGAGAATTCAGGTGTAGTGGTATGTAGAGTGAAGAGTTCTCACATAATAGCATTGTACTCGTCATGCCCAGTGAAGATCTAAAGTTACTGCTGTAGCAGAGCACTCTCACTGATATCAAGGAACACTCAAACGAGCAACAGAAAAAAAAAGTAATACCCCACACCTCTGAAAAAAGAAGAAATCTGCCATATTTTTCACCCCAAAACCAAAGAAAACCAGTGTTCAGAAAACTCAGTATTTTTCTTCTGTTCACAAATCATTCTGCTGACAATACAACAGGGAAAACCACTCTGTTCTTGTAATACGTTCTGCACAGCAGCATGTTAAGCAAAAACATGCACTAGGGTTAGAGAGCAATGTAGACCTGCTGGAGATGTGATTATTTTGGGGTTCCTATCAAAAAGCTAGATGTCTTGCAGACATCTTCAATTAGGAAAAAAACACAATCATGTAGTGAATCACTCCTTTTAACCAGCCAACTCTAGTTAAGGAGAAGCTGCAAAGGCTCATGGCAGTAGGTATCAACTACTGAGGGGTAACTTTTCAACTAATGATCCTTCCCACACTTGGATAATCTTCCATACTTGGCCATCCTTAGTTTTGGGCTTCTTTGCAGGCTTTTTCTCTAACCATTTCTTTCTCAGAGACAAACATGAAGCAGTAGTTAGAAACACCTTTCTCTGTTCATGTGCTTTGCACCTCTCTATTTTGAATGGTGATGTGACTGCAGAGGAAGCAGATGCTGTGCTGGGGATTCATGACATAAATAAGCTTGGCTGTTTTGCAACAGAACCTAAACTAGGCAGCATCAGTTCTAGACCTCTCCCACACTTTCCATGTGATTTAGCCCAAACAACAATACATTATTCTTTCTAATACATGTCAGCCCTGTTGGTGTGCTCAGTCATTCTGCCCCAGGGATCCAAATTCAGTTAGTGTTCAGTAGGCACAATAACTAAGAAAATTAATGAGTCCGTTTGCTTTCCAAAACTTTGTTTGCAGGTACAGAGATCCACCTCCCTCTTTCCAAATACTAGAGGTGGTAAATATGAAGGAGCTTCACCTCCTTCTTTCAACCTTTCATTTCATTCTGGCAGCATCAGTTCTGCTAATAAATTTTATGTATGCAACAACAGAACAAGCTGGCCCAGTATTCAGATGTGGTATTTAGGTGTCACCCATAATAGTCATGCTGAAATGGATTTATCCAGGAACACTTTAGAGCTATTTTTGTTCATTTCATATCCTCTGAATTATTGTAAATAAACATTTTAAATACTTATCAGACAGAGATGAGTGTTAGTCCAGATAGAGGGCTGGCACTGACATAATGAGAAATCAGTGTGTGGAGTGGTCTCAACAGGACCATCAGTTTTCCAGCTATATTTTAACCTTGTTTGATTGGTAGGAAATACAAAGTTATTTGGCACAGATGTTTGAAAACAAGTCTTTATTCCATGTGGTACTGCGCCCAGTCTAAAGTGCCTGTGCCAGCCTTTCAAATGGCTCAGCCATTATAAGGTGTTTCAAGAAGGGCCTTAAAGTGGAAATGCCCAAGATCACAAAGGTCAAGAGGAAATTAAAACCTTTATCACTGTTTAATATTTGTGCTATTATAAAGACCACATGATTTCATGATTGCTTCACTGTGGTGTAGGTGTTATGGAAACATTCTCACAGAGCTGGATTTGGGTCACACATTTTAGTATCCAAAACAGGCATCCGCAGGTGCGAGGGCTGAGCAATAATGTAATCAGAAGTACTGAGGCTCCTTTAACGTGCAAAAGAGAATATGCTTGCATTCAGGTCAACTGCTACAAGTGACCCACAATCACTTTTCACCACCAGGTGTTGAGGAAGTCAGATGGCTCGTGATCTGAAATACCCATTTCTCTCATACACAGACAACTACAGCATGATCATCACAGTAGGCTGAAGTCAAAATTCAAGTTTCAAAATCTTTTATCCACCATAAAGTTCTTAACAATTTTGCTATCTCTCATGCTTATGTGGCAATTCAGGGAGATGGGGGAAAGGTAACTCTCGAAATATGTGAATTTGAGATTATTATCAAAGCAGTGAGAGTCCAATAGGACAAGGATTGCTCTACTTACAGAAGTAACTAGCAGGATGTCTAACCTGCCTGATAAACACCTTGGAATAATTTTTCTCTTTGATCACAGCAAAGAGTTTAACATTTTCATACCTTTTTTGTATTCAGATTTGTGTGACTTCTGAAAAGGAACACGATGGCTTTATCAAGGTATACAGCGGGAAGAAGAAAGGCTTTGTACCCATAGACGTCTTAGAAAACATCTGATTCCAACAGCCCAGTCACTGCAGTGGGAGCCTTTTGTTGGCAATGCCCGTCTGCCTCATCTCACACTGTGTCAACCCATATGGGCTGTCTTGCAGATGTTCAGGGAAATAGTGAGAAAACTGCAACAACATGAAGAAAAAGACATTTAGACTGCCAAAGTAACACTAAAAATATGAAAAGTTAAATGTTTGAAAGAAAATGTAGTCAGAAACCACCAGGGAAATGAGAGGTCCTTGGATTCTTAACAGGAATAAGGTAAGGGAAGGAGAAAAACAAAGCCTGGGCTGATTTCTGGTGCAACATGGCTGCTACAGCCCTGATGGAGACAGACAGCTTGTTCTGAAGGACTAAACTAGTGTCCTGTTCTTGTGTCTTGGAAAACTGTTGGACTGTTTTCTTGTTTGAAGTGTGTATTTTGGGGGAGGGGGGAAAATACTGTTCAAACTGTCCTGGTACTGCAGTCCAATGCTTGTAGTAAAGTGTGGCTGTGGTTCTACAATTCTGTCCCCAATACCAACCGAGTTTAAGCGTTTAGTCCTGGTATTTAGTCTCACAACAAATCAGTTTGAAGACACCGTGTGAATGTCAGTTCAACAAATGCACTGTGCCCTAGAAGCTGGCAACTTTCTCTTTCGGTGCAATCTTCCCATAAGAAAGAGTAGTGGCTTTGTGTGTCTTTTGTTTTCTCTGTATATGAACAAAAGCTCTCAGCATATGTTATGTGTGTTGGCTGTTCTCGAAGGTCACAAAAATTTCTGGTTCTTGGATTCACAAGGCTGCTTGGAAGCATCACTCTGTGTTTCCTTCAGCCTTATCTGGTGATACAGAAAATGGGTAAAATACTGGGAAACAGCCACAGGCTTGAAACATTTTATATTCTTCTGTGCTTATTTCACTTAAAACGTTTTATATATTAATCCTATTTATAAAAAATAAAACAGTTATGTAACCCACTGGAAGGCTGAAAATGTTAGAAAAGGACAGGCTGCACACAGGACTGAAGTCTGTAATGATCAAAATACAGAACTCATGATGGAAAGGCACTGAGTGTCTTGGTGGTGTGTTCGCACATCAGAGCTCTCTTCTCCACTTGCTAAATAGAAGTTTTTCAGATTCAGCAGTAAATATACCGACATAAATTTTTCCTTGGCATAAACCATGAACATACCTTGAGTCTTTTCCATGCTAGTGAGACTGTGCAGACATCGCTATTTTGTCCATATAAGCCTCCATCTTCAAATGTGTTCTGGGAACAGGAACCTTTCAATATTGGGGAGCAGTCTGTGGGACCTGTGAGTCTTGATTACACAAGCCAGTCCGTGCCAATTCTGTTGAAGAGCAAGGGCCCTATGATATTTGAAGACAGGGAACCTAATTTCCAAGTATTTAATTTGATGTAATTGCACCAAATATACTTAAACAGCTTAGCATGTATTATGACATAGAGATTAAGCCCTATTCTAAAGCTCCCTACTGAATTCATGCCTTCTTTTACTAGCTTGAAACTGAATGCCTTTCTTTCCTGTGACTAACCACAAATTGGTGTCCTGAATCCTGATACCACATGCCAGACTAGTACAGGCTTTTGCAAAGTTGATGCTCTTTCTAAAAAAAAACAATTACTGGTCCTGTTCCCATATATTGAGTCAAGTTGAATCTGTGTTGCACAGCCCAGGTCTCAGTAGCTGAATTGCCCTATTTGAATAGCTGATCTTGCTCAAAGCCTTATAAAATCCAGGTGAACCCTACACTTGACCAGAAGTTCTTAGAGCAGATTTGTCTTCAGTCTCTCAGAGATATATTTTGCAGCTCTTATGCATCATTTAATTGCAGAGGAAGTTGCAGGGCTGCCAGCTGCTGAAACATGGCCCTTTGTAATGCAACTGGTCCATATTGATTTTTAACAAACTCCTGGCTGATCAAAAGTATCTGATTTTGTATCTTCTGTGGGAATATCAGCAGGGCTTTTTTTCCACTTCAAACAACATTTGCTCAGCTCATTTTCTTAAGTAACCAATAAACTCCATGGGAGAGAATTCTGATGATCCTTTTAAGGATCAAAAGGAAAAGAAGTAGACATATTAATCCAGTCTGCTTTATAAGATTATTATTTTATATACATATTCACCCATTCAAAGAAAAAACTCAAGTGTTTGTTACAACTAAAATATTTGCTATTTTTGATCAGGCCTGTCAAGTGGACAAAAGGAAATGTGTATTAATCTCTACATATTGTTTACATGGTCGCATCATACTGTGATTCCCCCTTTTTTCAGTCTTCTATGACTTTGATTTATCCCTACAATGTACATCATACTATTCAAAAAGTTATATGAATATTACCTACAAATCACAATGGCCTTTAATCAATGTCAGTTTTATTCCTTTTGATACTGAGCAATAAATAATAAAGTGACTGAGTGAAAACAAAACAGGCCTTATGTGGACTGCATTACATATGAGAAACTATTGCTTCTGAACCAAAGCTTTCATGTTTTTCTTTTCTTTGTGTTTTGGTTGGTTTTGTCTTTTTACTGGGCTTTTGCTGCCATTCAATATGTGGATGTAATTTATGCATAATTTAGCCAGAAGCACATATCATACATGAGTCTTACTTTAAGCATGTGATTCATTGGGTATTTTCATGCTTAAAGCTGAAGCACTTTGCTAAATTAAGGTCATTTTACTCAAATTTATTTTGGATACTTTACTCTGAATCCAGACAAGTATCTCATCCCATTTTTTACTACCATATGCTGTTTGCAATAGGCATTGTGTTAGCAAGCAGTTAAAAATCAGACAGAGGATGGAACATATTTTTTTCTGACATATGGTCAGAAAAATTGATTTTTAGGAGATAAATGCTGCTCATATTTAATTTAATATTCTGCTTAATAAAGACTATCTGATGGTTGAAAGGAGAATAGAAGTCTATGTGTCATGGCTTTTTTGCATCGACTATGGAATTTTCAGTTACCCACCTTGAAGCACAGTCACTAAACTCATCAGCAACAGATGTTACTGAGCATTTCCATTTCAAATTTATAGCAGTTACATTTGCCACATTTAGCAAACCATTTCTAACATATTTCTGCAACGTATGTAAAGTGTAGACTCAGAGGGAAGTTTTGTGGTGTGGCCACCCTGAACACTTGTTTCTGGCATATCAGAAGGTATTTAGCCATTCAACATCTTATCACAGCATAAAACTGCCTATAGACTATTTTCCTATGTGCTAAGAACAGCTGACCAACACAAATTGAGTATGAGCTGCCTGAATCATGATCTTCTCCCATCAGTAAATAACACAGTATCATACTTTACTATGACCTCTTCCTACACTTGGCCATTTGACTCAGTGACTCCATCTGGAGATGTGCTACAGCACAACACCATTCAGCAGTGGATTCATTGTCCCAGGGGAACTACCACACTGCCTACAAACACTGGATACCTTAGGATTGCTTACAGCCCTTTTTTCTAATTATTTGTTGAGATGCAATTGACTAAATGTAGCACTCAGTGCCATCAGAGGAATATGCACAGGGTTGGCAGAAAGTGTCATGGGAGATTTCTAAGAACTGTAACCTTCTAAAGAAGCCACTGGAGACCATGTAGGTTTTCTAAAACTAGGAACTAGACAGATGTCTTTGTAAAATGAACCCAACTTGTTTTTTTAAATATGTGCAGACAAGTCTGATTTATTGAGCATTTAAAAGACGTCTTTCTATAAAGGATACTGAATAAATGCAATATGCCATATCAATCTTATCTCGTTTAAATTCGATGTAAAAAAGAACTCCTGAATGCCATAGGGACTAAAGTTCATTATCTTGCAAAAGGCTTATCTGTGTTACTGTTCTCCCAAAAACCTATGATGTCATTTGTCTGATCTATTTATATCTGTACCAGGTAACACCTGAATACCACATATCTTGTGCTTTTTATCATACTCTGAAGGTACTGCTCATGATTATTATTAGAAATGGAAAAAGAGGTGCATTTCTTCCACTTTTTCTTTTTATATGATTTCCTTTACCGGCTGGTGGGTAAGGGTCACTTCCTAAATAGAACACATAAAATATAAGGAAGGAGGAGTGTGAATGATATGCCCATGAATACTCCTTCTGTACTTTGCTTTACTACAAATAGGATCAGATGAACACAAGTGTTTAATTTCATATTTGACGCATTTCATAATAAATGCACTCCCAAATTATCCAGATTTTGCACACTACATTTTGCAACTCAAAGAGAATAAATATTTTCCCCAACAGGAATATATGTCATCATAATGTTGAGTTTTCCATAGCTAAAAAGAGCATTTGGATCTAAGAAGTACATGAGAGCTATTTTTAGAGCCATCCTTTATATAGAAAACTTATGTGCCTTGAGAATGAACAGTTGGCAGGGTTGGTACAAAAGAGGCCTAGAAAAACTTTAGTAGGACTGCTGTAGGTAAGCATGTACATCCATCTCCTGAGTGGCCCTAAAACCTCTGCACAGCACTTGCCTGCATTAATGTCACTTTTTCAGTCAGATGAGCTAAATTAATTTCATATTTTATTCATGTACATACAGGCAACACATGCATAAATATGTATGTATCTATTTATGTATATCTTACATACTTTAACATCAATCCAACTGCAAGAGTACGTGCCCTTAAAAACTGTCATGATTGACTTTTTTCTTATTCTATTGTGCTCAGCACCAAGTTACAGTAATGAATGGTGCCCAGTTAAGGCAGCTAGATGGACAAAGTCTAGAATTTGTCTGTATTAGACAATGTATATAATATATGAAGTCAGAGTTGCAGAAGTTGAACTGGAAATAATGCAATACATTGAGCAGAGTCTAGATGCTCACAACTCTGAAGTGCACGTCGTTCATCAGGCAAAGAGAGCACTGCATGCCATGTACAAATTGGCAGCCTGAAAACATTGTCAGAACATCATGTAAATCATCATGTTTTGATCCAGTGCCTCACAATTATGAGATATTGAAAATAAAAAGTAACTTCTTCTGGGACACCTGAAGGAGAGGAAGCCAGGAGGCTTTAAAAAGCGCTAATCAGTCACACATGCACACTATGAGAGCACACCTAAGTCTACCTTCATAAGAATGAAGTAAATCAATGTCTGGATAATTACTATGCTACCCATCAGTTTGCCAGATGACAGGGTCAGAGGCTGACAACACAAAACTGAGAGACCATGAGAGTTGCTTCATCTTTGCATCGCAAACAGGAAGAAAAGAGACATAGCTGTGGGTAAAATTCTAAGAAATTTTAGAAGTGCAGAAGCAATGCAGCAGCGGCACTAAAGCAAACCCTTCAATGTGTGTTGTCTGTTCCATGTAGCCCTGTCTCCCTGGCAGGCCCAGTCCAGATAGCCATGGCAGCAGATCTCATTCCTTGCTCTCTTCCAAGGGCAGCACTACAGAAGCAACTGCACAATTGAAAAGCAAACCTCTTTCCAGGGTTCTTTCCAGACTGCCTACCCCATGGCAACAGAGCCAGCCACTCTTCATTTCAGCCACTATCTTTTCAGCCATTCTTCGTTTCAAGGGTCATGCCAGTTCAGCTTCTGGCTGCCAACTGCTTGCCTTTGTGTCTAGTGGAAGAAAATAATAATAATAATAATAATAATAATAATAATAATAATAATAATAATAATAATAATAACAATAATAACAACAATAACAATATTAATAATAATAATCCCAAGGAAAACAGCAGCCAAACAAGGCAGCAGTCTCCAAAACCTTGGAGTCTGGCCTTCCTGCATGCCCCTACGGTGTTGCAAACTGCACTGCAAAAAATGGTGGTTCTTCATGCCTCCCTGAGAGGTGTCAGTCACTTCTTCTGCTCCTGGTCCTTCTCTGTCTGGGCAGGCTGCAGCACCTTTCTCACAAGTTATCCTCATTTTACATCCACTGTGTCTCACTCTGTCCTGCCAGGAGAAACCTGTCAGGCCCATTCAATGCATCTGCTCTGTCAAATGTTTGCTGTCAAGCTAGTTGTCTCAAAACAGGAAGCAGCCTGGCTCAGCAGCTTTCCCACATGGACATCTATGAACTGCTTGAAAAAGCCTCTTTCAAAGGGGTATGGGCCTGCTGTGAGCCCCACCCTCACCAGCACAGGGGATGGGCAGGGTCTGCTTCTGTATGATAAAGGATGGAAGGGGGAAAGCTATTTTATTTTGAGCATTTGGAACAAGTCTGTGTCCCTAAGCCCAAGTGTTGCATGAGTCATCCTAAACATGGAAGAACAACTTCTGGTTTTAGCCTATCTACATTCTTTATTACTCTGTATTGCCACATTTTGGCTCAAGAAATGCAAATTGAATGCAAACCTTTCTTGCTTTCTCTTTCACTCACTCCACATCCTAATAAGCTGTTGCCTCGTGTCTTTCAGCTCAGTCTTGCAAAGGTCTCCCCTCCCTGGCTTTTCCCCTTCTGCCACAGGTGATGCTTTCTGTGTATTATCCAAGGTGCAACGACATCATCCAGCCCTATAACTGTACCTGTATCTCAGCCAGAGCTGAATATGGCCAGTGCAGCCACCTGGTTTACAATTCATCCTGCTGCAAGGCAACATAGGGTCATGTGGGCTTTTTAAAACTCCATAGTAGACCAGCTAAACACAAGTAGACCATAGATGAGTACTGGGAAGCTGAATTATTTGATTTCAGGGATTGAGACCCCGATCAGTGTTACTGGTATTTATATAGTTTGTAGTATTTTACTATGTAAATAGAATGGTAAATACACAAAAGTAATCCAAGACAAAATTAATAGACTCTGACCCCTTAACTTATACCTGTAGCTTTTATACTGCCAGCTGTAGTTTTTCTGTAGAGATGCATACAGTCCTATGGCTTCTGGAGGTTACTGTAATACATATTATTAGTACAACTGGCAGGCAAATCTGTTTTACTGACATCCTGAAACTAATTCACAGGTGCTTTATGGAAAGAACAGAAAATTTTTTAATACCTTTACATAAATCTTCATTCAATGCTAAGGCATTTCTTAAAGTTTTTCTTAGGAGTGCAAGAGCTCCTGCATAGCTAGACTGGAAGAGAGACATTTTTTCCTGAAGACTGTAGCACCAAGAGCCGTTCTATCCTCCACATCACTGGCAAGGATCTAGTCTCCAAAGACCCCAGAGAAGCCACAAAGAACCCATGCTGATCCTCCACCGAAGTACCAGGAGTGCAAGGGGACATACAACCTTGCATGAAATAACTGGGACAATTTCTGTATCCTGCACATTTACATGCATTTTGTTCAAATAAAAGGTGGCAAGCTAGTTATTCCTGTATCTACAGAATACTTCTTGCAGAAAATGAAACTTTTTTCTTAGGCTAGGTCTCAGCTGCATTTCAGCAGGGCTGGAGTGCAGGGTCAATGTTAACTCTGCAGAAAGCACCACTTCCCAGTCTGGGGTCAGGCAGCACCTGCCTGGGGTTGCCCATATTGTTTTCATAAGTCATGATGCTATAGCTTGGTTTCTCAAAAATGCCTTTGGCCTTTATGTCATCTCAAGTGACATTAGTAATGTCACTTCTCTGCATAATGCGCTCCCCAACACACAAATCCAATCACCATAACACACGAGCCAAGAGATCAGATGCTGGAGCAGATACACACTTCTTCATCTGACTGCACTGTACTCACCCCTCAGACTTCAGTTACATGAGGTCTGCTAATTGAGAAGGAAGTGCCTTAATTTCTTGAGTTTTAAGTACTCCTTAAGAAGTCTTCCTGCTTCAGTGCTCCAATTACACGCCTCATAGAGTTAGCTCACTAGTCACATTTAATGTTAGCAATTAATGAAACAATCTGCAGTAGACCAGAGGCATCAAAGGAGCCTCTTGCCTTCAGTGCTGTCTCTGTGAGTGAACTCCTCTGCCTGCCAGATCAGTGTAGCATTGGGCGGTGAAGGTAATAGGAATGGTCACTTTTGCTCTCTTTCTTTGAAGGGGTTCCAGGTTCCATCTGGACTAAGCCCCATCCTCAGCCGCTAAAAGTGCTTTCTGAAGGCAGGCATCACCAGGTAGTGGTCTTTGCATGTTTTGACTTTAAGATCAGGATGACACCCCCTGGCCCTTCAGAGTAATACCACTTTCATAGCCAGCTTTTAAAGATGTCACCATTTTGTAAGTCAGATTTCACCTTTTTTAAGAAATATCACTGTGGCTTTAGTCTCAGACCAACCAGTCAAGAAAAGTCCTGACAAGCAGCATCTAATGTAATGTTGTAGGCCCTGAGTCTCTCCATGGAAAGATGAAGATTCAACACCTGCTTAGTGGAAATCCAAACACAGGTGGGGTAAGTGCCTTGCCTTCCCCCCACCATCTTGGGAGCCAAGGAAGGAAGAACTGACCAGTGTTAATGAGCTGTGTAGCAGATGATTTAATTATCATCTGAGAGCCTGAGTAGGATGAGATAGATGTTACTTTTAGGGTTCATTGTTCTATTAGTGACACCTGCTAACCAGCTTATGTGATCCACCCCTTGGCACACCAGAAACAAACTAATATTAAATGAATTGGTTCGAGTAAAACCAAATAACTGTTGGTGATATCAAAGCCGTACTCAAAGCTTCCCTGAAACCCTGGAAGTCCCAGCAGGAATTGTAAACAGAGACATAAATGACTCTTAAATAAAGTAAATATAGCATTCCTGCTTCCTGAGAATCTGTCTCGAATCTATTATGTCACCACAAGTCTCTTATTCTCAAAACAGAATCATCAGCTTTGCACAGGGCTGCTGAGGAAGGGTGACCCAGTTTTAAGCTGAGAATAATCTAGTTAACCATGGGTTTGAGGTTATTGTAGGAAGGAGGTCCAGGTGACATTCACCAGTCAGATTATGTGGCACTGAAGGAATGGAGGCAGCTCTCACCATGGAGGGAACAGCACAAGGAGCCTTCAAGTGTGTGAAAGACACAGGTGATTGTCAAATCACAGCCAAACACTTGAAAAAATGTCCAACATGACAGATCATCACACAAATGTGATGGGAGTGTTTGATTGATGTTTGAGTGTTGGGTGTTGCCCTAAAGAAGATGAAGGGAAGCAAGAAGATTCTACAGATCAACTTAATCCCCTGCTTCCTGCATGAAATATCACAACAGTTGTATTCTGTGTGAAGTTTGAATCTGTGTTAATTCATCCATGCTACCGAGGGCTGAGAACAAGTGGACAAAGGTGACAAAAATCTATTAAACATGGGATAAGGTGAGTTCAGATTGTAAAGCACCTTGCGTCTTGCACCTCCTAAGTCCAAAGTGTTACCACAAAACAGACACTAGGCAGCAATTAGGGCTTTATAAATCACTGTAGACTGAATTAGATTAACTCTGAAGTTAGACCCACAAAAAGCATTGCTCTTGTTCTTAAGCTTGTCTGGATTTTGAGGAGCAACATAAGGGCTTAAAGAAAGGTGGTGTTAACAGTGTCAACAGGCACAGAACAAATTATTTTGTGTCACCACTCCAACTTGACAAGAGAAAATGACTTTATCTTTTTAAGTTGTGTTCCCTCATTTAAGTATTTTTCAGGTAATTAACACTGGGCACCAACAAAGCTGATGTTCCTTGAAGAGTGAAACATTTATTACCCTTCTTGTCTTCCTTCCTGAAATGATTGAGATGAACGAAAGGTTAAAAAAGGGAGTCTTTTTTTGGTTGTCTTATTTTTCTTTTGTCTTTCACATTGGTTCCAGGAATGGAAAGTCATTAATCACCTATCAAGACAGCAGATAGGAGTTGCCTTGGGGTCAGAGAGGATTAGAGAAGATCATTTAAGCATGACAGTTAATTGAAATGAGTAAGATGGGGACAGATTCTTCATTCAAAAGTAAGTAGCAGGTTATCGGCAACAGATTTGGACTGCTGTTAAGAAAAATTGAGTGAGGAATCTTAACTGATAAGATGGAAAGTAAAAAATTAGTTTTAAGTTAAAAAGAAAAAAACAGTAAAAGAATGGAGAAAAAAGTTTATAGTGATAATCCCAGTTTATTTATCGTTTCAAATTATTCATCTGGAAACCTCTGGCTCTGCTTTTCCTCCTCAATATGTTAGCTGTGCCAGTACTACACAGATGAAGCAGTGGGAACCAATCAGCAGCATCTTTCAGGCTCCCAAAGAAGAGCATTTCAGGCAGCGATTGTGTTATGCATATCTGTTACAAAGTTCTCCTACAGTTAGACTCGGGAGACACTGCAGGTATATATCCTGGAATGCTGCAGCTGCTGAGTTGCATGATCTCTCATTTTATATTTTGCTGAATTTTTATTTTTATTTTTGTTGTGCTTTTGGCACAGCTGCTGATAATTCCACCATCTTTCTTTCCACACAAGCTTTCCTCTGTGTAAAGGGCTCTCTGGGAAGCTTCTGCTGACCACTCACCTCTTCCAGATTTGCTGCAGACTCGCAGGGAGGTTTTTTTACTAGGCAGACAAAATGACTGCAACACCTCCAGCTTTTATGTCCTTTCTGAAGGAGGTGCCAAAAAACTGAGGAAATAGACTGCTTTGAAGAGCCAACACAACACAATAAAACGTGCCCACAATCTAAAAATACCAAACAGATTCCTATGAGGCCTTTCCTCTGAAAAGTCTTATGTTAAGAACAATTGGGGATGAAATGCTTTTTACTATGTTCAGCAATAAAAAAGCTGCATTCATAAAAGTCATTGGGACATAAGACTTGACCAGCATACAATCTTTCAACTGCAGTTTTCACATGGGTTACTTTTACCTCTTCATTAAGTTCAATACATTCTCTATGACATAAATTTGATGTACCATATACATGCAAAATGCAAAATGCAAAAAACTTCCTGATGGTTTATTCTGAGTTGGAAGCTCAAAAAATCCTAACTTCAGGTACTACAAATTGCCATTTCTATAAGAAAATGGCATATAGAAAAAAACTGAACATGGCAATGGATGCTGCTTCTTATGCACTTAGATGTTTAAAGACAGTGTAGGGGCTACAGGGTTGTGTGGTGTATATTTGCAGGGTCTGCTATTCTTCCCTGTTGAGATGTGTTTTCAGCCAAGGTCTGGTATGACACAGGGAAAACACACTATGCTGCTGTCACAATCCAAATTTGCCATTGGAGCGGCTGCCTTAAAAACCCTTTGGTCTCAGAGGAAACTTGAGAAAGAGAAAAGTTTCCAGGAGGAAAAATTAATTATAAATTAATCAATATCTTCAGCTGACAATTCATAAATAGTCTTTATCTAGAAGAAAGGAGGAAGCAGGACTAAGATTTTATTTCAGAGACAGTCATATTTTCAGAATTTCTCTCCTGGCTGTTATTGAACAACTCACAGTCTATAAACTGGAGCAGATATTTCATCTTTTCTGTGCATCGAATGTGCATCTCTGACTAAATCCTGGCATACAGCCATCAAAGGTCAGCACCTCTTGGAAGTTACCTCTTGGAGCAGAGGTAAGTGGTCCTGGAATGTTGGTTTTTAGATAAATTAGTCATCACTTTCCCCTTCATTAGAAAAAAAAAATAAAAAAAAAAAAAAAAAGGACCCTGAAAGAGTCCTCTGAGTTTTGATGGATCACTTTATAAAAAGGCATCCACTCACCCCTTGAAACTGACAAGAGATTCTTCTGCTACATGTGTGAAGAATCCAGTCATTACTTTTTAATTCCTGTTGAATAAAAGACCAAGTTTGATAAATCTTTGATGACTTCTATTCAAAGTTCAATATTTGTTGAAGTGGTTGTTTTTTGCATACATATCATGGTAGGCTCCTAGGCGAAAGCACACAGAGTCAGGTTGATCTAAATCATCAGTGTTGAAGAAATTGGAGAAGTTCATAATAAGCTCTCAGACATATTTTCAATGCAAAGATAAACACCTATTTATGCGTTACTTGGTTCACTCTAAGCCTTGAAAGACTGGTAACACCCAAAGCAACTGTGACTGAGGTTCACATACTAAATTGTCATTTAGTGGACATTATACTAATTACAGTCCTGCTGGCTTCAGAGAGGAATTGTTCTGCAATGATCTGTGATGTCTTTTAAGCCTGCTGTATCACATGTATCACATTTTCATGAATTGGAAATAAATCTCAAAGAAATGCAAATAAATCTAGGGAAAAAAAGTCCAGGTAGCAATTTCATTAAGATTAGGAATTTGAAACTAGCTCTGCTGCAACATGGCAGATTCCATTTTCCAAGAAGGGTGTTTTCTTCGGATATGTTGACTGGTACAATTCTCTTTGCATGCACTATTAATGCTCAGTATATGGGGCATGACTCGTGATAAGAATGATAGCTAGAGAAAATTGAGCTTCTGAAAAGGGAAATTAAAGTGGAAAAGCATGTCTCAGAATAAGTTTCAGCCCATCATTCAACCCCTGGCAGTGGGCTGTGGACACACTTTATCTTTCTATTACCCTAAGGTGTTGGATCCCAGAAATCTGGAGTTTTTGAGCTTTCTGTGCTTTCAGGCACAGACCCCCTGGAAAACACTGCTTTTAACCTGAGACCTTGAAGATGGCTTCTAAATATGAGTGGTGAAGTAGAAATCATGAGTGTGTAGTGAATTAGAAGTGTGTGCTTTCACATGGTGATGGGTTTTAAATTTGAGGTTTTTATAGTAGAGTAATAGGTGTAGGACAAGATGGTGGGTTTTAGGCATTGTCTCTTTCTTTGTTCATCTTTCTTCTTCTTCTTCCTTCTTCTTCTTCATAGTCCTCAGGTAGTAGTTTCTGGTTGTCAGTTAGTGTCACTTTAAAGGTCATGGGAACCTAGTTACTGGGTCAAAACTATAAATAATATAAATGTTAATTCTCTATTGGACTGTTTAGCCTTAAAAGACCTTGTAGCAGTTGTCTCTGTAGCCATTTTTCTTACTTCTAGAAATGTGCTGGAAGTGCTGTCATACTTTCTTTACTTTCTGATAAGATATAATAAACATCCAAGCCCGAACATGAGAAAAACTGTTTCAATCACGTTTCTGTTAATCCTGGCTCTGATAAGAAGACAGAAAAGACTGATTGACAAACCACTAATTAGGTGGTGCAAAGCCCCCACACCGCTGCCCACACTAAAGGGAAGAGTCAAATAACTCTAAGTACAGCACAAAGCCACCTGCTACCAAGTGCAGGTATCCTGGTTCTTGAGGATCAAACACTCCAGCATCCAGTCGTCTTTAGTCCTCTGATAAACAGCCCTAGACCACCAGCCAGCTCTTCCCACTGGCATCCTGCAAGGATGGACACCCACAGCAACTCCCTTGTGATTCAGGTCTCATCACTGCAACCCATTCCCACCCAGCAAACCTCTTGTTTGCTCTGGATGTAGTGGGTCCAAGCCCAGCCACACACCTTCCCTTGGGAGGAATGCTGCAATCCAGCTTTGCCCCCACAGTAAAGACCTCTGTGGTACAAGTACCACCACAATTTTTTTATGTTGTTTTTGATGGTTTATTTGTTTGGGTTTTTTAACTGAATAATCTGACTTGAACATTTGTTTCAAAGTTCTTCATATGAACTTTGTATTTGTCAGGTGAGGTCTCTTATGGCATTATGTGACTTCAAGCACTGCTTACAACTGTATTATAAATATTACAAATATTTGTGCAAACTTTACCCATTTAAAAAAAAATTTCTTTATTTCCAGTATTTCATACTGAATGGAATACACAAGCAGAGCACGATGCATGAGTTGAGCAGATCATGACATCACCTCTGCTGCTTCCTTTGAAGAACTGAAGAGATGGCATGTTTGGCAATTGGAAGGCAAACAAAGAGAAGGAACAGTCCTCTCAAATCTCTTGCTGCTGTAGTGTCTCTGTAGATAAAAACACAAAACTAAGTTAATTATCAGGCCTCTTTTTTTTCCCAAATGACTATCACTCAGTAGTAAGATGCAGAGGCTAATGTTATAAAAGAGTGGACGGTTTAAAATTAAATTAAAATAAAACAATAAGTTCATAATGGCTTTTCCAGAACATAAGCATCGTTCTAGGAAAAAAAATAATCAGATGTTATTGTAAGAGCTGATAAGTTTTCACACCAAATTGCCACAACATTGAAACCTAAATCCAGGCAACTCATGTATTGTTTGTTATCCTTAGCCTTTCACTGGGCATGCCACCTGCCCTTTTGTTCTGCCTTGTTTTCCAAACTCAGAAAAGAGCTGCTAAAACTCTTCTCAGAAATGCCAGGATATATTTACCCAGGAAAGTCATCTTGTTGGCCCATCCACTCACCCTCCCACTTGACCAACATCTTTTGTTAAATCAATACCACAGGAAAGGCAACAGGACAGGTTACAACTTTCTTTGAGCAAGTGCATATAGCACTTCAGCTTGATTACCCTTGAAACAACTGAGAGTAAAATAACACTGATGATGGCCTCTATTATCCTGAAAAAGAGTGGAATCCCAGAGGAATAAATGAAATACTTGTGCTCCATCCTTGCTTTTCATGTGATGGCCTTCATCCCCATTGAGTAAAGTCCCAGAGGTGCTATCGGGACTTTGAGTAGGCAAAAGTGCTAACTGCCAAAAACTCATGGCTCGGACCAGACAGGTCCTATTCCTGCTTCTCCTGATGACTTGAGAGTCTTGAAAGACTCTCACAGAGACTGGAATCTGACCTCTCACTTCCTGTTTAGGGCAAGTTAAACAAGATGGATTAAGAAATTTATTTTTCAAAACAGATGCGATGCAAGAGGCAGAGAAGAAAGAGATGGAGATTCATGCATTTGGAAAAAAGGTTAAAATCTCAAGACAAGAAGAGCTCCACTAATGGAACATCATTGTTTGTAATTAGAATGTTTAGGATGCCTGCATACGTATTCCTTAAAGAAAAACATTCTCTACCCAGTGAAGTTCATATATGTCCACCTAAGAAAATGTTACAGCCAGGGTGAGGGTGATGATGTATAGATTGTCAGTAGAAAAAAATGAGCTTCCAAGTGCCTTTTGTGTGAGAAGATACGTTCTGGGGAAAAAAGGATGCTAGCCCAAGGACACCATCAAATCCCTGTCTCTGTCTATTGAGGAACTCTAGTGCAACAATGTGAAAGCAATCCTTTGCTAAACACTCTCGTTCTCTAATAAAGGATGCATTTGCTGATATTACAAGACAGAAAACTAGAAACTGGTAGAATTGGACATGGAACAAATTACAACATATAAAAAATTATTCTAGATTTCTCCTTATTCTTTAATTTTAATTTTTTTAATGTTCTACACATAAAAATCCTGTGCTGAAGATACCAGCTTAAGATCTAGAATGGTCAGGATTGGGAGAGAAGAGTTTTCAGAGTACCTCTGTAAAACTCAGTTATATTAAGAACTCCTAATGTTGATGCAGAAGTTCCAGTTCAGCACTAGGCAAATACAGCTCTAATCTTTTTGTAAAGTCGTAACGAGATACTCACAAGGTGAATCACCCTTAAACAGACCCATTCAAACACGCTGTATTCTGACAGCCCACAGACACAAGATCTCTCCCAGACAGACCTTTAGAGATACCACAGACCTTCAGATCAGGACAGTTACATCCTGGAACTCACTGAAAAGAATGTAAGTTCTACAGACTGAAATGAATATAAGTTCTACAGCTTTCCCACCCAGTACAAAAGAAGTTTCAGCAGGAAGCCCTAGGGATTTAATAAAAGATCCTAGAACACATTTTAAAAATAAATATGTGACTTGCTGTAAGGCGATTGTGTTACATGTGCAGGTAACACAGAGAAGTTGAATACTACTACAGAACTAGTGGCAGAACTAGGTGCTGAAAAACCTAGTGCTGGAAAAGGCATAAAAAATAATGTCAGGCACATCAAAAATACTTTCAGCAAGACAGTTACTCAGAAACTCATCAAAAGATGCTTTCTGAGTAATTTTTTTCAGCTGGTGTTATTGCTTTCAGAGAGCAAAGCCAAGGCCAGTAACAAGTTCTTTCAGACAAAGAAGACATAAAAAGTCCCAAGACCTCAGAGATGAGAAACATTCAGATTTTTCTGAAATGTTTTGAGGAGCAAGGGTAACTGACTGATTGAACAAGATGCCAGAAGAATGATAGAGTTTGACAAAGAGAAGACTTAGAAAACTATCTTCATTCTGCACAGAAGCTACTAGCCTCAAAATACACTACCAGACCAGGAATAACACAGGAAATGTGAAAGACAGTATAAGGGTCATGTCAGAACTTAACCTCTGAATTATCATTGAAAATCATTGTTATTAACCTGAAACATAAAATGGTATTCAATCACTGAGAGGTATTTCCCTGTAACTATCCTTACTCCTACGCAGAGTATTCAAAGAACAAAAAGGAACAAGGAGTTTAATTTACTATAATCATTAAAAATGGCACTTTGTCAAGAAGAGCTGCCCAAGTGTTTACAGCATTAGCCAGAGTTTTCAATTCTCTAACCACAGTAAATCGCAGCCTCAAAACCACTTAATAGTCAAGCAATCACTGTGAGAGGAAGGGGAGGAGGGGAAGGGTTTGATGTCATGCAGGGTGTCAGAGCAACTCTAACAAAGCCAGAGAAATCACAATAATGTAAAGGACATCTAAATAAAACACACAAATAGTACAAACCACACATATTCTAACTGTGGGGATTCTGCCCATGCCAACGTGACTGGCTGTTGGGAAAGAAGAGTTAGGAAAACCTTATAAATATGAGTGCCTAGCAAAAGACTTTGAGAATATGGGAACTATAAGCGAGATAGAAATGATAACAATTTTTGACTGTGTGGCTGAAAGCAACTGAATGCCCGAAGGCTCCTTTGTTTAGACAATATTAGATGCTCCAAATACCAAAGAAGCAAGCAGACATCCCTTCCTGGCATGGCAGGAAGGGTCCGGGATAACGTTTAGAGATAAGAAAAGCAATAAAACATGTTAATATATTGATTCCTATAGGTTGCATGCAAATGTTAGAGAATTTGTATCTTGTATTAGATTGGTTAGTGGAAATTAGAATATTCAACATAGAAGATTTATTGTATTGTAAACGGGAAAATCGCTCTCTTACTCTCTTATTCTCTTTCATTACTCTCTTACTTCTCTCTCTTGCTTTCTCTGTCCTACTCTGAGCTGCAGCTGCAGCTCCCAGCAGGGCCTCATACATACCCATGCCCTATGCAATAAACTGCGAACTTCAAGACCAGAATACAGAGACCGCCTGAGTTTGTCCCAGCCGTCCTACTCACAGCGATTTTCACAACTGGCAGTGTCAGCAGCAGTGAGAAGCAGCCTTGGGTGCTGACAGACACCTTCTCAGCCAGTCCTGCAAAGCGCTTCACACAATCGCGCTCTCCTAGCCAGGGAGGGGCAGCAAGTACTTGCAACACTGGCCTTGGAGGGAAGTAAATTAATCCAATAGCCACTTGTGCTCTCCCATACCCCGAGGCACTGGTTTTATGGAGGAAAAGATGGTGGGATCAGACAAGTTCCCTTGGTGGCCAGACTGGGCATGGAGTGATCAGCCATGTAAGTTTATATGTCACTAGTGGAGCAGAAGACATGGTGGCATGTGTCCGCTGGAAATGACTCAGAACATTCCTGATCAGTGCTTTGAAAGCAGCTTTTCTCCTCTTCTACATAACTATGCAATCTTTTATCATGGTCATGGGAATTATCCTTTTTCTAGTACCCTGTTTGACTTTGTTGTTGATGTCATGGAAAAAATGTAGTCAGTTGTTTACTGGAGCATTCGATTTCTTATCAGCAGATCTGGCTATGAATAATTATATCACTTATTAATACCATACTAAGCCAGCTAATGGGCTACAGATGCCTAACAAATAACAGGATGAGAGAAGAAAGGGCAGATTGGCAGGAGGTTGTTTGCCTTTGTGAGGGTTGAATTATAGAACTGGTCAGGATTCAAAACTATGAATCATTAAGAACATGCACACAGTTTTACATCAGTGAGCTCTGTTGACTGTAGAGGAGCTAATATTGATCTACAAAACATATGGGAATGGGGAAGCAGGTCCTATATAGTTAAAAATATGTTTTAATGTCTGTCCTTTGAATTGTGTTGGTTCCCTGAAACACCTATGCATTTCTGATATCCTGACCAGACCTTTATCCAAAGCCTTTGAAAGGATAGGTGCCTTTTCAGGTTCACAGTGACAGAAATCTTTGAAACATGACTGGAAACAAGATCATTGTGAGTTACTATGCTTATCTTGTCTCGTATCTTCCTTATCACATTAGATCAGTTTGCAGTATCTACACGGATGTTTCCATTAACTGAGGTGTTTCTGAACATAAAATAAAAATAATTAAAACATTATCTTGCCTTTCCTTAGTAGCTGGAATTTATCTTCATTTGTGAAAATGGGACAAAAACTTGCCTCACTAGGCTGCAGACATAACTGTTGTGAACTCTGACATCAGAGAAGAAGCTGCTGTACAGCACTTTGTTCTTCACTCCTGAAAGGGAGGAAGAATGAATGTTGTATTCAGGGAAGGGAAGTCAAACTAGGACTGCTTTTCTACCCATAAATACAATTCACTGTCCATTACAAGAGATAGCACAAAATAGCCACATGCTATTAGAGGCTATTTCATGGGGCAACAGAAAGAAAAGAAAGAAAAGGAAAGAAAAGGAAGAAAGAAAGAAAGAAAGAAAGAAAGAAAGAAAGAAAGAAAGAAAGAAAGAAAGAAAGAAAAAAAGAAAGAAAGAGAGAAAGAGAGAAAGAGAGAAAGAAAGAGAGAAAGAGAGAAAGAGAGAAAGAGAGAAAGAAAGAAAGAAAAAAAGAAAATTAGACAGAAATTGTATTTTATCTGTTTTATTCACAGGACTTGGTGACCCTGGACTAACATCAATTAGACCAGGATCATATGGGCTTCCACCAGTGTGCTCTATCACATGTTTGCATACAAATAACAAATAAACATTTAGCAAGCTTGCATATAGTAGGTGAACAGTGAATTTGGGATCTTAACTATAACATGAATTTTCTTTATGTGCTCCGTTCATGCCATGGGTCATACATGGATCTTGAGAACATACTTATATCTCTCCTCAAATCTTAACATTTGTTTAGATTTGTTCATAAGGCCCTTCTGCATCATAGTCTCCCATCCACAGTGACTTGGTGCTGACACCCTCTTATTTTATTAATCCAAATATCTGTCACATCCCTGAGCCGTAGTACAAGCCTAGACAAATGGGAGCCGAACGTGGTTCTCTTTGTTCATTCTGACAAGCCATAGCACATCCACATACACTTAAGTGTTTTGGCAGCCTTCAGTAATAATAATAAGCCCTGCTGCCTGTTGAAATACAGAGAAGAAACTCTCTGCAGGGTAGGGTTACTTGAAATACAAGGCATTCTTCAATTCAAATTCTGGTTTTCCATCTCTTCACTGTAAAGAAGCAGAAGTGTGAGATATGCATCAGTTTCAAGGCAAAGTCTGTTTGCCACATGACCTCCAGACTCTGTGGCCTGTCCACCAGTAAACAAAGCCTGATGGAAATCTATCATTTCAGCTTTGGCTATTGAAAACCAAGAATACATGTGATTTAATTTCCAGCTTTATGAAAAGGATGAACAAAGCACAAAGCTCTTTCATTTCTCCTGTTAACCCAACCTGCCTTGTAGAGAAACTGAGCCACAGCCCTTTGCTGATCCTTTTCCTTTGCTTTTATGTAAGAGAGAGGGAGACTAAAGGATTTTTTTTAAAACAGCAAGGGAGATAAAGTGATGTCTCAAATGACCAAGGCATTGAAAAAAATTATAAACCACCAGTTCACCTTGAAGTTTCCAAGTCTCCAGTTTCCCAGATCCTTTCAGGGAGACAAACTTCCTGCCTTGCTGTGGACCACAACATTATCAGTCTCTTCTACTGAGAAAGCACATAAGTTTTTAGATGATGGGCAAAAAATGAATACTTGCTCTAAGATTAATCTTGGTATGAAAGGTCTCAGAGAAGGACTAATTTAGGGCTGATTGGCCCTGCACAGACTTTTGGTATTGTAAAGCGTGACCACTTAAAGTCACTCAGTCACAATAAAACTGTACATCTAATTGCATTCCTGCTTTCCCTAAAATGCTTTTGGAAAAAAGCTACATCCCTGAAAATTTAAGTTAATGCAGAATATACTAGATATTTACAATCTATGTGCAGTCAAGTAATTATTGCACCATAGAGAGTATAAACAAATGGAAACAGGTCATGACAGAAGCTTTCTTATACTATCAAGTGCATTTAATGCAACTATTTTATACCTCTGAATAAAATGCAGCCTTTCTGACCGCAGTAGAACTGCATCTGCACAAATGAGAAGAAAATCTAGCTTTTAGTGTGAAGTAACTTACTGACTTCAACATTTTAGAGCAAGAGATAAAAAAATTAATGGAAACACTTATTTCCCTGAAATAAGATGGGAGTACTTCACTTAAGGAAGCTGAACAGCTTTCAAGAACTGAAAGTTATTTATGATAATTTTACAATTATTAGATTCATGCCTTTTGCTATATAATACATTTTTAAGCATAGTGAATCAAAAGCAGTTTAATTAAAAAGCAATCTTTGGTATAGGGTCAATTAATTTATTATGCACAGGCTTCTAGTATTTCTAATTATTGTTGTAATGCTCTAACACTATTAACTGTCCTCCCCATCAATTTAGCATTCTTTAGCTCAGACAAAATTCTGGCAAAATTTTCACTCCCACTCTTCTCAGGCATTGTGACTGCTGGATTTAAACCACTGCACAACATTGAATATTCTTGGTCTTTAATAGGTCTTATACCTGCTGGACCTTGAGCAAACTCTATAGAGGTAATTAAGCCGGTCCAATTGGAAAATGAAACCTGAAAGTTGCTCTGTCAGAGGCTTCTGCCACACTGCAGGTGCTCAGCTTGTTGAAAGGGAAGAACTGACCAGAATGGTGGGCAGAAACCAGAAGAGTTTAGATCTTCCCCATTTTGCAGCACAAGACAATGTAGTCCTTGAATAACCACAGAGTGGGAGAAGACTCACGTTAAAAGGGATAACAGAAAGAACAACCAAGAATTTGAGTGGTCATGAAGACTTGAAAGAAAAATAAGGCAAGATTCTTGCTTTTCTCCATCTGAGCTCTGGATACCATGAGGTTACCCCATTTTCAGTTTTATGTTTCTCACCATCAATATATTTGATGCTATCTGAAGTAATATAGTCCAGTGAAATAATATATACCCACTGCTCCTTTTCACACTGATCCTGGACTCTGCTTAGAGCTTGGATTTCAAAGTTTCCTATTCATTCCCTGTATAGAGAGCTAATTACCTTGGCTAGACAAGACCATGTTACTCACAGAACTACACTGATGAACCCAGAAAATTAACTGAGGATCACATGAATTTCACAAATCCCATTTCAATGAGATTTTAAAATTCTGAAGATAGTTCCCATTCTCTGACTCTTCTCCACCTCCCAAAAGAATTCTGTCCAAGAAGGGAGCTACAAAATGGAGATTGCCATCAAGAAAATCAAATTTACAAGAGAAAGGGCTATAGTGCTAGCTTCTTAAAGGGAGGCTTCAGTTACCTGCACTGTACATTTGTTTATTTTAATAGAAATAAGTATGTGAAATTGGAATACAGATCTGATCATAGAAACTAAACTGAAAATAGGAACCTGTACAGTAAGTATTCATGTGGTATTATTCATAATAGAAGTGGAGATATGGCCACTCATGGAATTAATGACCAATAATGAACAAAAGAACTGAAACTGATCCCCCAAAGAAAAGGATTTAGAATGCTGCCCTCATTGCCTCTCCCTGCCCTCACTTTAACACTCAAACTAGTTCACACTGTTAATGGGATAAATATTCAGCATTTTTCTCTCCTCTACCATCTGCCTCTCCTATTTTTACCTTGACAGGCATCATTACCATAATATAGTCTCATTATGTTGTGCATTGGACCCAATTTTGAATGTTTAATAAGAAATCCTCCCTTGTCCATGTACTGCTGTTGAACCCAAAGGGACTGTTTGTGGGGTTATTATTTACATAATTAAGGATTGTGCTACAAGATGTGGAGTTGACTTAGCAACATGTTCTCTGTATTTAATAAATTGTCTTAATATATTTATTAACCAAGTAAACATGTTGAAGCATAATGTAATCATTATTATTTGCATTTTTTACAACAAGTGAGGGAGGCAGAAGGGAGGGGCAGAGAATCCCACACTTACAATATCCACAAGGCAGGTCTCAGAAAAATGGAAGGAAAGGAAGACACCAGCAAACAGAATACTGAAGAAAGTCAATACAAAGGAATACTTAAAGAAATGTATGAAATATGGCAAAAGAGCAACTATGATATACAGTGATTTTGCAAAGCATCACAAAATCTCACAGTTAAAGTCAGTTCAAATTGCTTTGGATGTGAGCACTGTCACTTGGACAAAAACTTGATAAACCAGCTGTGCAAAAGATTGCAAAAGACCTCCAAGATCATAGAAATCAACCATTAATCCAGCACTGCCAAGTCCACCACTAAGCCATGTCCCTAAGTGCCACAGCTAGACATTTATTGAACACTTTCAGGGATGGCAATTCTACCACTTCCCTGGGCATCTTGTTCCGATGTCAGAGCATCCTCTCAGTGAAGAAATTTATCCTAATATCCAATCTTAACCTGGTGCAACTTGAGCCATTTCCTCAGGCTGCCTCTCCTGTTGTCCTGTTGCTTGTTACTTGGGAGAAGATACAGATCCTCACCTTGCTACTGCCTCCTTTCAAGTATTTTCAGAGAGCCATAAGGTTGCCCCGAGTTTCCTTTTCTCCAGGCTAAA
The DNA here is from genome assembly GCA_013397375.1 of Toxostoma redivivum. NCBI lineage: Eukaryota > Metazoa > Chordata > Aves > Passeriformes > Mimidae > Toxostoma > Toxostoma redivivum. Next base: position 135,945 of record VXBI01006921.1, read on the forward strand.
CAATCCTACCTCTCTCAGCCTCTCCTCATCAGACCTTTTTCTCCAGACTCTCCCCCAGCTCCATTGCTCTTCTCTGGACATGCTCCAGCACTTCAGTCTTTCTTGTAGTGAGGACCCAGAACTGGATACAGGATTCAAAGTGAGGCCTCACCAGTGCTGAGTGCAAGGGAATGATCACTGCCCCTGGCTGTGCTGTTCTTTTCCATTGGACAGCTTTCCAGCCAGATTCTGCCCATATCTGAGATTTTGAGTGTGAGGACACTGTGGCAGTGTACCACAGAAGTGAATTTGAAAGTTTGATCGAAAGAAAAAAAGTATGAAAAGAAAAAAAAAGGTTTAGGAAAAAGAAAAAAAGGCCAATGAGGAAACAGAGCAAATAGTACTTAAGGAGAAATACACATATTGGTCAGAATGAAAGCACAGGGATTTTAGATCTGTTGCAGTTTACATTTTAGTAAAATAATCTTTGCAAGGGGTAAATGTCCTGACATCAAGAATAGGAATGAAACAGGTTTCTTAACCAGATTGTCTAGGTGCCTTTCCATAGATTCATGGGTGACCACCTCAGACCTGGAAGATGCACAGACACACCCTGGTGGCAGGGGCTTATGTCTGCCTCCTGCCCTGAGTCTGTCCTCACAGGGGCACTTCTTTGTTTTCCAGGTCAACATCACACCTTCCTGCCATGCCTCACTGACATGCTTCTTGCCACCTCTCCATCAGCAGAGTTCATCTATCAGGGTTAGGTCAGTGCAGGAAGGTTCACCCTCCTTCTTGTCTGAGGACATGCTCGCTGCAGGATGGGGGGCAGGATATGCTGCTGAGAGCAGAAGTGCCCCTGTTCCAGCTTCAGTTACTTTCCATCAAACTGGGAGAAACTTCTGCTGGCTCTTTCCACACCTCTCCACTGGAGCGGTAAAGAAAGGAAAGAGAGAAAAGCAGAAATTAATTTCAGCTTGACTTCAGTGCGCTTGTTAAGAGTGCTCCCTGCCTGCCAAATGAGAGCACCATGGAAACAGCAACAAGCAAATTAGTGAATTAGAAAACACAGATCTTTGCAATTTGTAGCTGTAGCCAAGAAGCCCCATACAAGGAAAAAACATACAAATTCAGAGGCACGAGACACAGATCTAATACAACTGCAGAGCTCCCTTGCCCAGCCAGAGAAGGATGCCAAATCACAGCCAAATGCAGGGATCTGTAGGACTGATTTCAGATGGGGGACTGTTTTTTTCTCCACTCTGATGTTGTGCTTTTGTTGCCATCGGATTCTTGCCATGGGAGGCCTTTGAAGGAAGAATTAAATCTCTGTCTAAACAGTAGCTGAATTTATAGTGAAAATCATTGAATTGTTTTCCATTCCAAATCACACTTTTACAAGTGCCAGGTTCTTGCTTAAAAAGAAATATGAGCAAATTTCAGAAACACACCTGAATAATTTGAGCCTCAGCTTAGGAAAGCAAGCACAAGTAATTTTAGTTATTCATGAAGTTCTTGACTTTTTTTGTTATTTGGGTTTTTGAGGTTTTTTTTGGTCTCCTAACAAAAGAGAGATTTATTGGAAGATTCAAGAAAATATTAAAGATCACTTTTCTGGATGCTTAAGAAGTATCTTCTAAATGTGAGGATGGAAAGAACAAGCAGAAAACTCAAAATATTTGGAAAAATATTCATGGACAACCTAGCAAACAGCAGAGCTGCCCCAAAAGAGATAGTTGATAACAGCTAAGAGTTGTGATGAAGGATGAACAGCTGAGTTTTAGCTTTCTTGAACTGGAGCTGGGGGTGACACATCGAGAGGAAATGCCAGACAGACAGGCTGAAATTTCATTTGGACACAAGCACAGGGGTCTGGAACGGAGATATTGATCTGAGGCTGGTTCATATAAAGACAGCAATTAACTTTGTACTTACAGATAAGTCAGATTAATGAGCAAAGAGAAGGAAACTACAGGCAGACTGCTCTACAAGGCTCAAAGTGTAAGCTAATATTTTCCTTCCCTGTTTTCTTCTGACATGAAATAATGTGTGCACTTTCACATCACTTGCTTCAGTGATTTCTTAAACACAGAAATCATATTTTCCACAGACTTGAGCCTTCAGAAGAAACCTACAATGCTAAAATAGGGTACTGACAACAGCACACATTGTCAGAAAAACAAGATGTATTTCAGTTTTGGGAATCTAAAGGGTTACTGGCATATGTACAAACAGTGAGTTATGTACTAAATATTGCACGTGAGTGAAAAATATTTTATATGACACTTTGAGAAGAGAAAAATGAGTCCCATTTGTGTACCTTACTGAGAGACCTGGAGACTGAAACTAGTAATCTTATTTTCACTGACCAGATGTAGACTTCAAGTTATTTCTGGAGCCTGTTAAGAAAGTTGGCTTAGATGACAGAGCATAATTCCAACAAAGGACTTATGTGGGCATGAAGAGGTTCTTTGACTTCTGTGGACACTCAGAAAATGAGCATCCATCACAAGACAGGCTCTGTGGTCAGCTCATCTTCACAGCTTTTTCATTGAAATTCCCAATAGGACATGAAAATTGTGGGGTGACCCTTCATATTAACAGTAGGGCACCTTAACAAACAATCTGTCCTGGGATGCTTCAACACCCAGAATTTTGCTGCATTCACTGGCCAAAATCAATCCTGCAGAAGTCCTTCTTTGACAACTTCGAGATAAGACTGTCTTGAGTCTTATTTCTTGAGAAATGCAGTCCAGTTGCAATACCTCTAAAAATCTGTATTCTGTCAGAAACAGGCATATCTATGCTTGTTCTCATCATCTCTGTCAGCATCTATCTGCCTCATGCTTTTGCCGAAGCCCCAGTACCCACCCACATATAGCAGCCCTCAGCTGACTTTGACAGCTGCAGTCCTCAGCAGCCACCTGTTGGTCAACACCAATGAATACTCTCATTGCTGTTGGCTTCTACACATCCCCTGTGGAGCCTCTCCCACCTGCAACATCTTCAGGTGAAGGCGACGCAGGTGCCCAGACCCCCTGGAGACGTGCACAGCACATATGCACTGGCTGTTCTCCACAGGCACCACAGCATCTATAATGTCCAAGGGGGACGCTAAGGTTGTGAGATGGATAAGAGTGTAAGTGTGCATCTGTACAGACAGCTAAAAAAGGGAGATTCTGCTGCGTATGAATTTTTCAATGCAGGGCTGTATCTTTGGAAGACATCAGTTTTCGTAGATCCAAATTAAGTATATACTGCTAAATTAGTTTGCTATTAAGCACATTTTGCAGCAATCTTTATTAGATCTCTCTTCACTAAATGTAGCTACTTTCACTCAAATACCAGAATTTTCCTCAGCTTCTTTATCTCCCTTTTTCCTCTTCAGGTCATTTGATGATTGACGGCTCAACGTACTGTAGGAACACTGGAGGGTAAGAGATAACTGTGTGCTGCAGTCAGAAGGTCCACACTGCATAAAAATGTATTCTCTTCATTATTACCTATTTGACAGAGATTTAAGAGGATTTTTCAGCTAAGGGCCACATATAAAAAGTCTACAGATCATTTCCAAAAGACAAATTGCATAAAGTCTGGCTAATTGACAGTGAGATATGCTCACCTACTCTAAGGAATAGATGAAAGCACATCTGCAGGGTGCCCCTCCACATCATGGGAAGGAAATTGAAAATAGCAGACAGTGGTACAGCTGACTACAAATTCTGGGGATTAATATGCTTCCACTGGAAAATGGGAAGTTGTTGAACTGAGAATCAGTAAAATCCCCAATGCTTGTTTGTTTCTCTGTTTGATTTACAATTAGCAAAAGGAAAGGCACACGTTGTATCTGCAGCCATGTGAAAAGGAAAATCTGCTGCTTTTGAGCTGCTACTGAGCACTGCTGGAGTTGCTGGAGTTCATTTCCCCATCGCTCCCATTTTCCCTGTGGATCCTGGGCACCAACCAGATCAGACATCCCTGGAGCCATGGAGTATTCCTTCCCAGCGACACTGCTGAGCATCTCCCAGCAAAGCAAGGGAGAAAGTGTGTCACTGGAGGCACAGCACATCTGCACCGGTGCCAGGGGTGAAACACAACCTTCTGTCCTGTTCTTCTCCTCTGACCTCACCTTTCTACTCTGGTGCTGGGCCCAAATGCTTGCAATTTCATGGTGGACTTGATCCCATGTGCCACAGTCTGAAAATCAGTGCTTGGCTAGAGAGCAGTACAGCAGGGAAGAGGGCCAGGAAGCTGGAAGTCCCATGAGGGTAGCTCAGGTCGATGGAAAAATTAATAACAGATCATAATTCATAAAGCACTCAGAGAAAGCCAGTTTTACATTCTTGCATGTTGGTATATATTATGGGAACCCTATCCATCTCCTATTTAATTCATGACAGTTCTGTAGCACTAGCCATCAGGAGCCTCATGTGCTCCCTGGTTTACCTATATAATCCAAAGTTGCTGGTAGAGGTCTTTGATGACCTGAAAGGTCAAAGAGATACTAACCCACAATGCAGTAGATCACCTTATATGTTACAGGAAAAAATAAAATTTTTTAATGGTCAGATGACAGATGCAAGAGGGGGGCTATCCACAAGCTTCTGAACTCAAGCTGATCCCAGTGACACACATACCTTAGCAGGACTCCTGTATTTAGATAAAACACACCAAACACTGCTTGAATGCTCCATTAAACCAGGCTCACCTTTGCAGGGAGCTGTGCAAGGCCTGTATTACTTTAGCCTGTGAGTGCTTTGCTTTTAGTGTTTGTTTTTGAACAGCACTGAAAAGATGTGCTTTCATCTCTGCTGCTTTGCAACACCAAAACAAAAATAACTACTATAAACAATTTTATAAATAAAGGTAGAAGAAAGTAGGCATGTCATTAGGAAATTTTCCCTCTTGCCTAAACGGTAATTATTCCACTCTATAAATAATGTCTATGAACAGTGTTTCCAGTGTCTCCTTACCTTAGTGACCCTCTGATGCCAGTGTAGCACAAGCCTCTTCTCTGTGGATGCACCATTCTTCTCCAGAAGACACTTTCATAAGCCTTGTAGGACACTTTGATACAAATACACCTCTGTCAGATATGACTGCTGCTGGCAACGAATTTTTAGGTAGGCAGACACATCCTCTGAGTGCATGCTCACACAGGTTCATTTCCATAGGGACTAAATTGAAGAGGGCAAACCCTTGTGATAGGAGGCACTTGCAGCCAGACTGTGATGCCATCCCATCAACCTAGATATCTGAAAAAGCTTGGCCACTTGGAGAATGAGAACCTACAAAATGTGGAATAAAATGACAGAAAAAAGCTGAGAAGTGCGGATGAGCAATGATTCGGTTATTTGCTTTGGCACATGCAAGGAAATCCACAAACCTTGTTCACAGCAATCCCAGTGCCCGCCTCAAAAGCAATTTGCCTCCTAGACCCCAGCTAACCCATGTTCAAGGCAGAAACAGGGACAGGTGGATTGACTGCCTGATCCCATATGCACATCTCTCCCTGTTGTCCTGACTGGCCAGAGCCCGTAGAGAAGAGGGGCAGGAATAGCTGTCAGAGATGACATCACTTGTCTCCCTCTCTGCCTTACTGTGCCAGTGACCTTTCCCCACCTCAGCAAACAAACTGGAAAGGGAACATCTCTTGGGGGTCTGGTGGTGGGAGCAGGACTGATGCAGCACAGCTGAGAGGCCACTGAACAGCAGGGAGGATGAGCACGAGGAGAGAGATGGGCTGTCAGAGGGCAGCTGAACAGATGGAGTAGCATGGATGCAGCTCCAGGAGCAGCAAGGGAGGCTGGGGAGCAGGTACTGGCTTGCACAAACATGTATGCAAGGGTTTACTTGCCTGGGACCTCATTTTGTTCTGGCCATTTCTGACTGAAATAAGGGAAGCACACAAGGAATGAAAGAGGCAGGGAAAGAAGAGAGAAGATCTTTAGTGCAAACCTGTCACTGAGTAACTTGGGAGGCTTTGTCCTAAGACAGAGGATCCAATTCAGCTCCATCTCAAATCACAGGAAAAGTTCTCATGCTCTGCTCCTTGCTTAGCAAACTACAGCTCTACAGCCAGGTTTTAGAAAATTCTCTTCACCTTGAAGTCAAGTCATCAGGAGATACATTCAGACCATCTAAAAGTTTTACCCCACAACTCTGTTGCCCAAGGACAGACAAATATCTACAGGGTCCACTAATCTAGTTTGTCTCACTCACCTGACCTGTGTATTTCTGCCTAAGAATGCAATCCTTTCCTGCCCTTTCGTCCCCCAAAGATGTCCAAGCAGACAAAACCAGAGTAGTTGTTTTCTTGGCAGGACAAAGGCATATGTTTTCTGTAAGCCACTGTTGGGAGTTGGGTCTCTCAGTGGAATTTTCCCCATTGTAATGTTGAGAGGTGTGCAGGCTACACGCTGGCTGGTGATAGGGGCGGGGTGGAGGGGAAGAGGAGGAACACCGTGAGATCAGGGGGACAGCTGCGCTCACTCGCTCGTCTGGCTCAGAGAAGGATGGTCGCTAGAAACTCTGCTCTGCCATCCCGACGTGAGGGACCTGCTTTCCTTGGCTGTGGGGTCTCGCAACCTCCCTGCTAGGACGCTCTCTCTCCTGCATCTCCTGCTGACCTCAGACATCTTTTTGAAGCATTGGGATCCGTGAACAGCATCTCCCCTCCACCCTTCCCATCCGGGACAGAGACACCATTCTCTGCAGCTCCTGTCCCACCAGGTGGGATCACCACATCTCCTCCCTGCTCACCGGAGCTGGCAGGCAGCGCCAGAATGATAACTGCACCACAGAGGAAAGGTGTTCACAATCGAGAGAACTGTTTACTNACTGCACCACAGAGGAAAGGTGTTCACAATCGAGAGAACTGTTTACTGGGGTTTCTGCTCTGTTGTTGTTTATCTCGCAGTTATTGTTGTTGTGTTTTGTTTCCCTTGTTACATATATATGTGTGTGTGTGTGTGTGTGTGTGTGTAAACAACTGTTATTCCTCCCCTCCATATCTTCGCCTGAGACCCCTTTAATTTCAAAATCATAGTAAAGTGTAGGGCGGGGGGGGGTTATACTCTCCATTTCAAAAAAAAGAGGCCCCTTTCTCTTTTAGCAAATACCTGTCTTTCCAACCTAGACAGCCACCAAGACAGATAAAGTTGTCTAAAAATTCCCAACCGCTCTAAATTTAGTAAGTGTCAGAGCATTGCTGATGCAGTGCTCAGCTGATGGATGGGGTGCTGAGAGCAACCCAAAAGTCAATGCCACTCTGAATACCATCTGCAGAATAAACTACCCATGTCATCAACATCAATAGGCAGCTGCATTAACGACAGCACTTTGCTGTGTTTAAATCAGGGCCAAGCTTTAGTCAAGCAAGGGCAGAAAGGGAAATGAGAGACTGAAGCTGCTATGGCTTGAAGACAGAGCGCAACTCAAAGGTCATATAGTGCAATGAAGCAGCACAATGGAATCAATCTCCTACCTTCATCCCAAATTCAGCAAAACTGAAATTATATAATCCCAAACTAATCTTGATGGAACTATTTCACTCAGTCAAAGGACTGCACTGATGCAGCTGTATTTGTTCCATTACTGGAGCACATAATAAGTGTTTTGTGGAAACAACTTTGTCTTAAACAGGCTTTAGTACCCACTGTAATAGAGGGAAATTTGGAGTTTTCTCCATACCCATATTATTTTTTCTTCTTCTGTCTTAATCTATAATTTGGTAACAAAAGTAGAAAGACATTGAGTTAGTTCTCATATAAAGGAAATATGGAGACTTTTTTTACATTCTTTCTCCATCACTTTTGCTGGATTTTTGTTCCATGGAGTGCTGTGGAGACAGTAATTTAATATTTCTCCTGGATGGCCCTTGGTTCAGTGTCCAAACTAGATCCTTGATTTGGTCTCCCAAGGGTTTCAATTTTTTTGCATTTGAGAGAAATTCTTTGGGTGTGTAGTAGGAATAAGTGAAACAGAAATGCTATATAAAAACACACAGGCTAGAGGGTTGAAAGAGAGTCTCATGTTTTTAGAGCAACAACCAGTGTCTTGTCTGGGTCTTGACTGTTGCACACTGTTACCTACTCTTCTGGCTTTACAGCCCAAGTGGTTTTTGTTATCATTACAAAACAAAAGGGAATCTTGAACTTTAGACTTTGCCAGGTAATAAGAATTAAACCAGTGCTAAAGAAGAGTCCTACAGACAACCTCAACAGAGGGTGGAGAGAAGGAGTTTAAGTCAATCAAGCAATAAATTAGGATGCATTAATGGGAAAGCATAAGCAGTTCACAATACTACTGAGGGTACAAAATTATCAGAGCATGTGCCTGACCCAAGATCTATCTCTGAGGCTTTTCTGGACTGTTCCATTCACATACTAAAAAGAAAAAAGTTGGAATAAGATTAAATGAGTATAGGAAGATTCACTTAGGAGAGGAATGAAGAATACAAACACTAACAGATCAGTGCTCTCCATTGCCTAGATGACAGAAAAGTTTTGAGTTCTAAAATTATGTCAGAGTGTGAATGTCATGTTCTGTTTATCAGAAGCCTTCAAATTTCATCAGGAAAACCATTCATTAGAAATTCCTCTGCAGCTAGCACAACATGTCTGCATTGAATGACTCAAATATTCTTCAAACTTACTAAAAATCTCCAATATAAGTATACGGTGCCTATAGTTGCAGTAGCAGACACAATAACAGTTATAAAAGTGCATGTATTATCAGCTTCATGGCAGTTATTAAAATGTTAGTGTGGAGTGTTACTAGTAATGTGATTCTGAGAGTATTATAATTTTGAGTTTTTTGTATTTTTAGAGAGTATTATATTCTACTTTTTGGTAGACATCTGGGTTACCACCATCAAAAAAATACATCAGCTAAAAATATCCCTGTATGTTAAATGGTACTTGTTTTTAACCTTCTTTTTCTTGGTACCAGTATCAAATTTTCTCACTCCAGTCTTTGACAGTACAAACCAGATCTTCACCTGATTTGTTATCCAGAGGAAGGATGTGGAAAGTGTCTAGCAGGCAGTTAAACAGTCCACATTCCAAAACACGTATGTGTCAGGCCCATTGTACACCAGGAAGTTTGCTTTGCCAGCTCATCCTTTCACCCTCTTTCCTTCTAGTTGTGGAGGGTAATCCAGGTCTCACTGCCTAACATTTGGGTACCTACCTCCACAGAGCAGCTTTCTTCTCTAACTCTGCTGGAAACTGCCAGATGCCTCTGCTACATCACTGGCAAGAAATCTCTGTGACTGTGGCTGGCACAACTGCTGTCTTGTGCATCTTTGACCTTCCCAGATAGTGCAGAACAGATGTCTATTTCTTATTTGTCCTTGGGCAATGAAACTAGTATGCAGTAACTTTCACTGGATATCATTGATTTAACACTTCTCCAGTCAAGTAAGACTTCTGCATTATATAACTTCCGTTTTTTTTCCAGTAAAGTTCAGCAGGACTCACACGCAGATATTTTCATGTATTAGAGCTTACAAAATTAGACCCTGTTGTCATTCATTTTATCTTTCCTTTCAAAGGGAAAAATACAAGCAATAATCAGCTACGGGTAATGGTAGAATGGATTGCTGTTCCTTGTAAAGAGCACTTTTTACTCTACATTCAGAATTCTGGCTGCTGCAATTTCATTAAGGTTTGTAAACACCTGTGTTTTCACTGGAGGTATCACCTCTGCCACCAGAAAAACGCATGCTTACTGCTCAAAGTCACAGGTCATGGAGTCAAACACCTTCTTTGCCCAAGCTAGTTGTCTGGTAATCAGGAGCCACAGCATCCCATTGGAGCCTAGCACTTCTCACATACCTCAAACACACAATACTTATTTCCTCTCTGTAGACAGATCACAGGCAAGAGCAGCACCACAGTCTGAGCAGCTTTCACATGTTAAGTCTCCTTGCCCCAGATTTCAGCAAGCTCTGGAACAGGCTGATGTATATGCAGTGGGGCATCAGAGATCTACCTTTTTTTTTTTTTTTGGAAACGTACTCATCTTCCATTACAAATTATTTCTAAAACATGAACATTGTGTATTTTACATTCATCACTCATCACTAGCCAATTAGATTAATAGAGATGAATTATATCAAACACTATTTCCACAACCTCTGTGGACACCATGGGGGTAAGTTTTGCTCCTAAAGTGTAAGCATTGGCACACTCAACACTGGAAAATCCAGAAAATAGAATAAAAGTCCTGTGAATGGCAGCCACATCACAATTATTTAGACCAAGACATGAAGAGGAAATTGGATACAGATGAAATTCCAGGAAACATTAATATGGCTGGGATACCTTGAAAGAAGAAAGATAAGGTGACGTGTCACATGCACTGAGTTGAAAGATTCACTGGTAGGAAAGTCCAGTATGATCAGAGATGTGCTGCATTACCTTGTGGAACATAACTTGAGAGTCTTTTGATGTATTTCAAAATTAGGAAGACCTACTCATCTGAAAGGATGAGGCCAAAAAGAAGGGAAAAAAAAACCTGCCTGGAGAGCTTTTTTAAGTGGTTGTATTTCAGAATGATGACAGCTAATTATAGCAACTGCTCTTGTTATGAGTGACCTGTGCTCACAGTATGTGGTACCTTGTTACTGGAGCAAGCCAGGGATATTAATTAAATCGCCTCAGCCTAAGTCCTCACACCTTCAAAGCACATCAGAATCTGACCCCTGGTTAGCTATGCAGCCACCCTCAGACTTCTAGTAGAAAGGACTTACTGCTGTAAAGGAAAACTGCTGCAGTAGTTAATCGCTGTGTGGGCCTAGAAAGCAGCCTAGAAAGCTGCAAAAGAATCCCTAACCAAAAGGAAGAGGTAATCAATGTACCAAAGGCCTTACTTCAACTTACTGTCAGGGATAAACTGATGGTTGGCTTTCTGATAAAGCACTGATGCTTAAGGAATGTCTGTATTCCTGACTTGTTCCTGTCTCCATAAATAAATTCATGTCACAGACTCATGTCACAGCTTGGTTAGCTGGCTACTCACAGACATCAAAGGAGACACAGAACTGTGAAGGGAGGGGTGAGACATCACTGTGAAAGGTGGGCAAGAGAGATTTGTCTTACATATTTGTTAAATGGTCATAGAAAAGAAATTAAACAGAAATTAAATTAAACAGAAATTAAAAAGTTATCTTTTCTTGGGACAGAAGAGGAAAGTTGTGGCTGCCTTTCAGTGAGCTAGGAAAATAGCTTATCACAACAGTGTATGAGTACTCAAGCATTATAGAAGAAAAAAAATCCTTTGAAACATCAAAATATCATTTTTCTTTGAGAAATATTGAAAAGGTTATTTAGGCAATGTGATGTTTCTTGGGTTTCTTTCTTCCCAAACAGAATTATTTTTGTCTCTGCTGCAATTTTTCTTCAGTCCAGTTTGACTTCCATTTTCATTCCATATGAATCTCCATTAAGCTTCAAGCTTTATTTTCTTATTCAAAGACAAATTAATTCAGTCATGTTACAATTTGAATGCCATGTTACTGTATACCAAATCACTCTGCTGGTCTGCTATACAGACTTCTCTTTCCTTTTTTTTACAGTTTGAGAAATTGCTAAGAAGCCTAATGCACTGTTCAATATCTGTATTCAGTGATAAAATACTCAAATATGATGCATACATGCACTATGAAAATAGTTTCAAAGCTTTGATGGAGCGCTTAGAAGACTTTTTGTGCAAGCAATGCAAAGGGTTAAAAACTACCAATTTCACACAGAAAGGGAACAAGTATGCTTTTGTATTTATTGTGGTGCACAACAAAGCAACATGTCTTTACTTTTAGAAAGTCTGGGACTAATATGTTCAGAAAATGTTAGCAATGCTATTAACTCAGAAGGTTAAGAGAAGGATTTACTTGTCTGTAATGATTTATTGAACTGACAAGACAGTGTACAAATGGGGCTAGGAAATGCATGGGCAGAAAATCTTAGAAGGAAATCATTGTGTCAGGGCACTGAGCAGATAGATCCTTTCAGTAATGAAACAAGTATTCTAATTCATAAATGATGTTTGTCAGGAATAAATTAAAACAGAATCAAAGCTGGTACCTCCTTGTCTTTAGCAGGCACTGTGCAAAAAGCTTCTCTACCTGGAGTACAACAGAGGAGGAAGCATTATTTGTTGTCCTACAAAGGCATGCCTTTCTGCCATTTTCCACCTTTCCTGTTGAGTTTGTGCTGTATATTATTAATATAGGCTGTTGATGCCAAGGTCTCAGTTGTCACCTAAGTGCTCTGCTGTGACTTGGGTTTTAAGCAATGTCCCTCCAAGAGACAGACACTGCAGTAAAACCTGTCATTTACTTTAATGGCCCAGATATCAGAAAGAAGTTTTCTCATGGCAGATGAGGCTGTCTTTTAATTCTCCCCCTCCAGACCAAGACTGATGGGATTGCATTCTTACTCTTCTATCAAAGCTCCACACATAAGTTAGCCAGAGACATTTCCCAGGGGATAATAAACAACAATCAGCCTCACACAGATGTTCACTCTATGGCATTACAGATGAGATGTATACAAGGACACTTTACTTCAGTTCAGCAAATTTCAACACTGGGGCAAGAGCAGTAATTGACACAAGAACTAACCAGAAATACTTCCCAGATACACACAGGATAGGCATGATTTGAGTGGCATACTCTTCATCTTGTAGTTATAACATGGTACAACCTAGGCCTTGGACCAGTGCTGGATCTTTCCCTGCCATTAAAAGAGAGTAGCTGACAAATGTCACTACCAAAAAAAAAAAAAATCATCTCTCTTAAGTTTTATGATTTAAAATTCAGACAGCTATGTTTAGGCAGCTGTCTGGTTGCCCTCCATAGCTGAGAAAGAATCATCTCCAAAATGGAATTCATGCCACTCCTTTTATGTAGTTCTGCCAGAGTCTTCTTCTCCCTTTTAACTTTGGGAAGGAAGAAATTTCACCCATCCCGTTTGAATGATTTAACATAACAATGCAACTGTGTGCTTGAGCAATAGACACATTTTGTTTGCCTGAGACTGCTCACACTCTGCAAGTCTTCTTCAAACAAGAAGTGAAAACAATTATGCTGAAGCTATTAAATACAGAAGAACGAAGATACTGGGTCAGACCAAAAGTCTAGCTAACACAATATCCTGAATCTAACAATTCCCCCAGGAGATGGTCAGAGACACATTTTTTTTTAAAAAAAGGATCACATAGTTTGATATTTTACTGATTTATCTAGTCACCGTCTAGCATCATTTTTCCTCAGCACAATCTTACCTCTTTATGTACCCTTTATTACACCAGAATTAAATCAGGGACATTTTGCTCAGAACATGTGCAGATTCTTGTGGACAGACACATTTAAAGAGCTGGAAAATTATAGCTTGAGAATGCTCTCTCGGGCCTGGATTTCTCCTGCTTTTCAGATTCAATCCCAGATTGATGAGCTGGTAGTAGCTTCAGATAGGGAGAAACCTTCCCAGGATGATAATATGGTCAAAACGGCTTGGAATCTGGTGGAAAACAAAGTGGAATTCATAATAAAGATTAACATCTGGTGTTTTTCCCATGGGACACATCCTGAGGTATGGTCTCATGGATGTTTTTCCCAATTGTCCAATGAGCTACTGTCCTGTTCTAACTGCATGTAATATGCTTTAAATACAAACTGCCCGTTCAATAAAGTGGCCTTTTTTCCCTAAAGAAGTCCATGTGTGTTACTGTTCTTACTCTCTCTCTCTAGGGCAGTAACCACATATTCTCTATATATCAAATTCATCACCAGTACAATTTCTTGTTATATAGGCGGTGCCCACCAGATCATCAGTGCATTTACACATTCAGGTAGATTTAAATAGTGTGAGGATTTTTATAAGTCTTTTTTTATGGAAGATGATTTCATTCATCTGCATTTCTGAAATGAAGTAAAGATTAAAAAGACTCCCTATATACCAGTCTACAGGGCTGTATCATGATCTAATGTTGGGGGTTGAATAATTTCCTTTCTTTTCTGTGGAATTTTTCCCCATTGCTATACTAAGTACTCGTGGCTACAAGTTAGTTGCCTCTCACCAGAAGGTGAGGGGAAGGCAGGGGGTGGAAAAAAAAATAAAAAAAGGGAGCCGGAAAAA
>VXBI01006924.1:0-15425 GCA_013397375.1 Toxostoma redivivum
CTTTTTACAAGGGCAGATAGTGATAGGATCAGGGGAAGTGTTTTCAAACTTTAAGAGGAAAAAATGATGTTAGAGGTGAGGAAGGAGTTCTTTACTGTGAGGGTGACGAGATGCTGAAACATGTTGCCCATCCTTGGGTGCCTATCCTTGGAAGTGTTCAAGGCCAGGTTGGATGGAGCCCTGAGAAATGTGGTCTGCTGGGTGGTGTCACTTCCTGTGGTGGTTGAGGCTGGAATGAGATGGTCTTTAAGGTCCCTCTCAATACAAGTCATTCTATGATTCTGTGATTCTATGTAAAAGTGAAAAACAAGGTAACAAACACAGATGAAAGGAAGATTCTGGGAGGTCTAGGATCATAAAAACATTGTCAAACTGCAAAACCATACAGTTGAACAAACAATCCCAACGGTCAAAATGCATTGGAAGACATATTAAGAGGATTATAATATGTAAGGCATAGGATATCATTTTACTTGTGGCCTATGGGTTAAATTATATAATTACAAACACTAACAGTGATAATAAGAGAATAAAAGAACATGACTGGCAAATAAAAATTCAAGGAACTAAAATAATTTCATTTTGGGAAAAAAACCCCCTAAAACCAACCAACTGAAAAAAAATGCTCCAAATGAAAAGGTTTGCTGGGCACGTAATATGAATTTTCAAATATGTATTATTTGATTTGTTTACCTCCTGCTGATTTTGCCTTTTTCTGTTGTTCTTCTGCTGCAATTAATATCTTAACAAACTTTAGAGCATATGACAAAACACAAGTTAATATTTACTAGTTCCAAATAGGCAGATTTTTCATATGAAAAAAATAAAAACAGGAGTTTTTATATCCACTGAGGACAAACATAATCAGCTCAATTTGAAGATTAAAAGATTCAGTTTAGGCATTAACAAAAACATACTTTCTTATTATTAAAAAAAATTAAGTACTGTCACTAGAATTAAAAAAAATATAAAATCTACATTTGCTTAGAAAGACTTCATAAAACTTACACAAACCAAAACATTTATTTCTCAAGTAAATACTTGAGTCACATAATGTTTCAGTTTGGTACCTGAACTATGACTTCTATGCATAGTTTGAACTCTTATTCTGCTGGAGTCAGCCAGCTACATCACATACAAACAAACATTTGCTCCTGGGCTCTGCAGTGGATTTTCTCTGAACTACTCGGAGGTTACAAGAGGAAGAGAAACTACCTTCACCTTGCTGGCAGATTCTGTCCGTCCCTTACTCCCTACAGGGGAATTAAGATTGTTGGGCAGGGGACAGAGCAACAGGAGGATGGCTGGATTTCAGCACTAGCTGGTGTCATGAAAAGATGTAGAACTATGGCACAGTGGCTGAACTGGCTTGGGGTGAAAGTGGGGCAAACTTTTGTGAAATTACTGAGATTCTTTCAGCAGAAAGCGTCCTGTATTCTTTTGTTTTTCTTCTGTATGAAACAAGAAAAATACCAAAAAATATATCAAATGCTTGTTCTACAGTGCAAAAAAATAGCATGCGTTGATAATCACTTTACTTTGTGATGTTGTTTTAGGAATATCAAATAACACTAATCATTACTGAATTGGTTTGCAATGAAGACAGTCAAATAATTTATTGTATCTGCAAATAAAGAATTATGGGCTTTGCTATATAAATCATGTTCACTACTCTGCCTAACACTATGTTGTTCCTTATTCTCTCCCTGCTCCTGAGATGACCCTTGCCACAGGAATGTGAAGAAGGTTGTGAAGTCTGTCTCCAATGTACATACATTCTTGGAAAAGAAACGGTGATAAGAAAGCTGGAACAGTGTTTCAGGAATCAGCAAAGTCTGGAAGAATAGGGAAGCTGACAAACAGTAATCATGTCTTCACTTATATCTGTGACTTAATACAATACCAAGATCAAACAGTAGTACTCCTCTGGATCTGAGTGCAGCATCCTGTATTACTGCAGTGCTTCTCCAGCAGCTAACGTGTATAGCTTTTCAGCATATTTAATTAGTTGAGATATGGTCCCACAAGTCTACAGTTTCCAGTTCCAGAAGCACTCTGTTTGGAAATAGCTCAGGAACCTCTGAACAGTATGGCACTCTTGCATAGAGCTATACCTTTAGAGCTTTATCACTGTCAAACTTGTCTGGACATACACAAACTATGTTTTTGTATGGATACAATCAGAATCAAATTCAGATTTTTCAGTCATGTAATTTAAAGATTATATTGCAGCAAATAAGGACACACAAAATTAGATTTCTATTACAGCTCGTGACATTTTCTGCACAGAGCCTATACATTTATTTCCTCCAATCCAGACTGTAAAATAACATAACTCATCAAATAAGCATGGTTTCATTATCATTTAATAATTTTGTTTTAATATTCCAGCAGATTAATAAAATGTTCTTTTATATCTTACTGAATGTAAAGGTCAATTATGTTTCTGGTACTCTGAAATTCTGAAGATAATATTAAGCCCTTCTGCACCCAAGAAAGGATCAGATCAACATCATTGGTATTCAGCTTATTGTCTGATAACTTGCCAAGTGTTTTAGCAATAGATTACACAAATACTTTGAAGTGCTGGAAATCTACAGTAGTACAGACACATATGCAGTACAGAATTCAAAGTTACTGATTGGGTACCTCCTTAGATTAGATTTAAGGGTTTCTCCACTGATGCAGAAAGAAGGCATAGCAGATGTAGTATAGCAACATTAAGGAGCAGTCTTATTGTTATGAGAAACCTGAAGTTTCTGAATTCTTCATTATATTGCAAGGAGATGAGTTTTATCCTAAGAGAGTTGGCAACTGCAGAAAAGAATCTACGTGTACAGCATTTCAAATCTACATGAAAGTAAATTTCAGTGTCTGCTTTGTTTAGCTGCTGCTTGCAGTGTAAGGCTTGGTTTCCAAAAACAGTTCTGCACACACCTAGCACAGCTGTGGATGCAGAAATGAAATGGAGTCTCCTCTGTCCTTGAGATTCCTTTCTGTTACATATGTAAGCTGTAGGGGGAACAGCAGATGTCACATAGCTAGAATGGGATTGCCTGTATTTATAACAGTTATTCCCACCTTGTGGGCTTATGAGGTGCTTCTTTAGTTTGTACACTAAATTCTGTCACTAAAGGAAGCAAGCATAAATCCTTTTGCCTTCAGTAAGAATTTAATACCTAAGAATATGTAACAATATTCCATACTGTATGGTATATAAAAAGCCCTTTCAATGACTGTGGAAATTCAGCCACCTCTGGGATTCAATATAACAACTGTGCAACAGGTTTGCATAGTATTTCTCTTGTATTACAGAAATTGAAGAGATTGTTACAATTGTTCTGGTTTTTGCCTGAAACCTCAGAATAAACTCTAGGTGTACAAAATATAATAATTCTGCTTGTTGCATGAATTTCTGTTTACAGAATATATGAAATATCCACTGACTACTGATTTTCTGAAAGCACTTAGATCTTTGTACTTTGTTTTCCTCAAAGAAAAAAAATGGCTTTAAACATTATAAAATACATGTTATGTTAATATATGTTGTAGAATGAATTGTGATTTATCTAGTATTCAAATATTACAAAATATATAATTTATTAAAGTTGTTTTAATATATTCAATATGTTATTCTGAATACAATAATACATTGTTCTGAAAATAGAAAAGGTTTAACAAATCCATGATGTGGCAAAACTGATCTAAAATCTTCTATTGCAAATACTACCAAAGCAAAGACAGACTATTTTTGTCCAGCAGACCTTATTTTCCCTGGATTCAAAATGTTGTCTCCTTTCTCAATACTAGTTATTTTTGTTAGCTCCCTACTAAGTTGCAAATGGGGAAAAAAAGGAAAAAAAATAGATACAGGTGTGAATACTATCAGTGCAATCCTTAATGAAGCCTTAACTACAGGGCCCAAAATTATTTCTGCTAAAGTTTTTCATTATAGATAGCTTCTTTTGCTCATACACAGAGAGAGAATATGTTATTGGTATGAAAAGAAATGTATTAAAGATTTGCTTTTAAATTCCAAGATTAATGAGTTCAGCAATTCCTTCAAAACAAACTTCTCTTTTCTTCATGCCTGGCATATGAGTGCAAGTTCAATTTTTTTTTTTTTAAACAAAAATTTATTTTGAAAACACTGAGACATTGGCCAGTGAAATCTCTCAACAGTATTTTCATATGATCATTATTCAGAAGAACCTGCAGAAGGTTGTAACTAATGGTTTCTACTGCATCTTGAGAAAAGTAGCACTAATTTGCAAAGCATGTCTGGTACAGAATCAGCCAGTGTCCACTTGGACTATGTACAACTTCGTAATGCACTATGACTTTGGGAAATGACAACTGAAAACCTAAGGCAAGCACTCCACCCAGCATATTACACTGTCTGCATTAAATGTTTGTGCTTTATGTGCATGCTTCTATAACAGAACCTGGACTCCAGTATACTCATATTTTACAAAAATCTTACACTGAAAAGAGGAAGCAGAGTTTCCTAACCAAATGTTGCATTGGCAACTGAAATGGCTGAAGGATGGGGTCATGCTGCAGAACAGAGGCTCTCTAGAGAGGGAAGCAGCTAATGATTACTTTTCTGATGAGTTTGTGAGTTGCTTCTCTGGTATGTGTTTCTGTATGATTTATTAACTATTTTGGAAAACCCAGCCTGAAGCTCTTACCAGCCTCTTATTTCTTTCCAATCCACAAACGAGACTCAAAAGAATGCAGAGTAAGTTTGATTTTCATTAGTAAATTCTGGTTTGACTAAAGAAGTTACAAAGGCCACAGAAGTTTAAACAGCTTACTTTGTGAGTTTAACTGAGTCACAGTTATTCACTAAAATTGTGTCTTTTCTTTGTTGCTTTTGGAATGATGGATGACTCACGTTGATATTAAACTCATTAGGCATGTCTTTTGGGAGAAAAACAACTACAAAACAGGTTTCATTTTAATTCCCCCATTCTTCAAAGTGCTTATTAAAATAGAATATAATCTGAGTCCCTGAGAATATGATAATAAAATGTCTTAATTGAAAGCTGTATTCCTTATCTTTAATAAACAATATTTTCACTGCTAGTAGACAAGGCTATTTATGTATAATGTAGGAAAAGGTCACTTATATTTCTTTTGTTTTTATATTTTTGACACCAATGTGGATTTTTTCATTGTTTGGACTATTTACGTTGCACTGCTCTGATACAAACTCCTTTGGCATTTACTGGACCCTTTTCCCTGTAGTCTGAAGTTCTCTTCCTTTTTAATTAGATTGACCTTTTGGTTCACTTGGTTGCCCTCAAAATGACTGGGAATGACTACTCTTTTGGAAGACAAATTGAAATCAGCACAGAGAGACTGAAAACAGTCATGTGAAATAAAAATATTTTATGCAGCTATCCCAGCACTATAACTGCATAATCGTTATGTTCATAGCCTCTAACACAAAGAAATACTGGCCTCTGCAAATTTTGTGACATTTTAATGATGACAGGTTATTTCTCATCTCCTTGAATGAATGTTTTTATACTGCACTTTGTGACTAATATTTTCAGAGTATATTTTTACTGTCCCATAATGATTTGCCTTTTTACCCTTCCAAGCTAAAAAGGGTAAACATTGATTACAAAATATAAAACATTGATTACAAAATGTAAGTTCATTTGGTACTGTTTATTGCATAGTCTATTTCTCTTCTTTCTACCACTATCATAGAAAGAAATTACTGCTTAAGTTATATTTTCTAGGTTAAAGACTGAAATAAATGGACTTTTTTTATTATTTTTCTTTTGTTTTTTTTATTCTGGGGGTCATTAGACATCATTTGAGTAGTTTAAAAGGAAATAAGAGGAGGCACCTCTACAGGCTTATATAATTGCCCTAAAAATTGAATAGGTGAAGCACAAACTCTTTTTAATTTTTCACTAGGAAGACAATAATCATCAAAATTCACATTTTCATTTAGAGCAATTACAGCAATGTACCTAAAGCTAGAGAGTGAAGAATATGTGTTTTTTCTTGGTCTTTTGGGTGGTGAGAAGGAATTTATATCTCATCTTTCCACTCAGTTGAAAGTCCTCTAGTTTATAAATGAATACTGGCTCAGGAAATGTTCATTCCCAGTAAGTGCTGCACAGAGTTCCCAACAATAATTAAAAAGCATCTGAAAAATCAAGTATAAGTTACTAAACCAATATTAACTTAATAAATAAGGGCTTCAGACTTTTAGAAAAATCTGTGAGAAAACCCTGTCTTTTTGGTACTTCTGCATAGAACCAGGAAAATTTATCTTTTTGCATCTGAGTTGCATTCTCTTATTTTCAGAGGCTTGGTTGCTTTTCAAGAAAAGTGAGTAGAGTGGCTGATGCAGCTAATCCCTGAGCACTGTCATACCTGCACAGAGTGTCCCCTTGTGATAACAGCTGTGTCTCTGCTGCTTGTGCATGAGCCCCAGATCAGGCCAGCTCTGAGCCTTGGAGCAAGTTGTCCAGGTACCAGCATTGAACTGCCATGAGCAGTTGCTCGAGGTTTCATTTTTTCCTCTTGGTGCTGACCTTTAGAACCAGTAGTTCAGTGAGAAACTTTGCATTTTTGGAATAATAGAATTACGATCTGTACTTTTCTTTGTTGCTTTGTTCCTGCTTCTGTAAAGCCACACCTTACTCTTATCTTTGGTCAACCTCCATCTTTATCCAATGGAAATTTCTTAGATCCACTTAGAAGCACTTCAGTTAATATCCTACTTCTGTTATAACCTTTCAGAATGTCTGCTTCATCCATTTTAAAGGATAATAACCACTGATATTTTCAGGACTACACCACGAAATTTTAGTTCTTGTATATAGCAATATAGAAGTACTGCCATCAAGCCTGATTATATTGTTGTCTTATGAGGAAGAAGAAACATTTTACCTAATTTGTTTCCCAGTCTTTTTGCTCTAATCCTGAGTATTTTTCTCAACAAGGTCACAGAATCTTAGCTATTTGATACAAAGAATTTGTCATAAAATAAATCTTTATATCTCTTTGAGTGGGAAATTAATGCTCTCCTACAGTTGGGTTTTTATACCAGCTGTTTCTGACCAGTTACTTAGCTGCAGCTGAAGAAACAACTGTGCTATCATTAGGGCATTTATTTAGGTAGTGTAGGATTTATACTTCCACCATGGTTTCCATGGAATTTAGTGTAATGAGGAGTTTGTTGTTGAAGAATTTTTAGAGTATATGTTCCTTTTGTTAGTCTAGTGAAATTCAGATTATTGTGGGAAATGTTAATGTAAATATTTTTGTAAATGAATGCAGTGAATTTTATTCTTTTCAGATGAAAAGGAAAAGCCCTTCATCTTCTCAATGATTTGATAGGTGTAGCTTAAATAGACAAAAGGGAATGGCAGATCATGGTGTCCTACACTTTCAGGGATGGTAAGTCAAAAAGATTTAAGAAAAAATAGCTCTGTGGACAAATTGTGTTCTAAAGAGGTTCTGTGTCATTTTAAAGAATGAATTAAGATTTAGTGTTCTAAAGTGCAACAAAGCTTAAGGAAGATAATCTATCTACTGTTAAGGCACTAATTAAGTAAAATATTAATAAAACTTTTCACATAACTAAAAGTAATTACTGCTTCATTCCTTAAGAAACCGAACAAATTATTATCAGCCAAGTTTAATATTTTCTCAAAAGCTCTAAGACTTTTCATAGGAAAATCAAATTACATTTTTATCATAATTTGTGTCATTATATTTTTTAAGAAAAACAACTGTATTTTTGAATGCTATTATAAACTAAGAAGATTTTCTTATGTGTTTAAATTATTTTCTATATGTGTGTATTTTCACTTTACAGGAGGAACTGGACCTACTTCTCTAATAATTCCTGAAAATCATACTAAGACATACCTTAAACACAGTAAAAACAATCTTATTTCCTCAACCTCCACAACGTGCAGTTTCCACCACAAGGTGCAATATAGCAGAATTCAAGTGGAAGGTATGGTTTCTCATGAATTTAAGACTTATTATTGCTATAGAACTGGTTGTTTTCTGCTTCATCAATACAGTGACTTTTGAAAATAAGAGTTTCTCAATGCACATTTTGAAACGGTTTTGTTTAATTTCTTTAGTAATTTGATGAAGGATTTTTCAGGACACAACTGAATTATTTTAAATACTTTCAGTATATTGTAACATGTTTATGTATTGTATATTGGTTCATCCTCACAGATACAGAAAAATGAGAATTTAATTGACAGCACTTTATATAAAGCTATGACTTCACAATTTCCCATTACTTTCCTTAAAAATGTGATAAGTGATTTATTTTTTTGGTAGATGCACATGAAAATACTACAGCCTCACTCCTCTGTGACTGAGTCAATCCTAGTGGCAGGATGAGACTCACTGAATAAACTCCTTTAATGGAGGAAAGCTCAGAGGACATTGACAAGTATTCCTGTGAAACTCAGGGAAGAATTAAAGATGTCTGATCACAGCTGTTGCAAAAAAATTACATTATTTCTCCACAAAGGGGACTGGAATACGGCCTTAATTTAAACATCTATCAACAGCTGAGTAGGTAATGTGGAGGTATAAATGCTTCTTCCTGATTTCATTAAAAGTGTCAAGACACCAACAGGCTTGAGCTGACTTCAACCCACATATGCCTGCCCAAACACTGAGGGGACAAAGTTTATACCACCATTGCCAACCATTATGAAATCCATCTTTTACATAAGTATATGTGTTCAACATCATGTCTGAGTACTTTTAGTTCTCATACCCCAGAAATCTTACCTTTATGATGAGGAATTTCTTGGCAGCAACCTTCTCACACAACTGGCAGAGGATTTGCAGGAGGAAATTCCAACTAGACTTATTGAGACCCCTATTTGACCTTTAATTTAATGAATTCCCTTAGGGATTTTTTGTAGTTTTCTAGGACTTATTTCCACTGAAAATTTTTAATTTTTTCAAACCTAAATATAATAATTACAAACTTTGTCACACATATATAAAGATAGATGATTAAAAGCAAAAGACAATATTTAGGATAAGTTTAAAAACCATATTGTTAAGTGTGCACCAATACAATACTTTACAAACACAATTTAATTATTTAATAATAATATTATAATAGTATGACTCTTAATGCCAAAAGTAGTAAAGAAAGTTGGATGATTCAGAGGCATGGATGTTTTCAGAAGAGCTTCATTGTTACTATCTCCAGGAGTTAGTGTGCATAGAGTTCCTTGTTAGTTTGTCGCATTATTAGTAGAGGTATTGTGCTCATCTTTATGATTAGCATACAGCTGGTATTCTGGAATCTTCTGAAATTCCAGAAGCACAGGTAAAAGCACATGTTTCCATTTGATAAAGATGTCAAAGAGAAATAATATCTTTGGCTTAACTTTATATAGTCTCTTTAATTCTGGAAATGTCTATATTTAAAAAGTACCTGGTATTGAACATGCACAGAATTTTGGTAAATAAATACATTGCATGATGAGCAACAAGTGTTTAACCTACTGGATCTTGTGCAGCATTTACCAGTACACTCACTGTACTTCTACAATCTCATCATCTTCTAGGATATGGAAATGCAATGAAAACAAAACTGGGTTCTTGGTTTCAGTTTCAAATTTTCCTTCATTTCATCGTAACGGCATTTAAAAATATACTGTATATGTTTATGGAAAACACAATGTGTTTTCTCAGAAGTGTTACTTCCTTGGGCATCAAATGGATGATGAAAGCCTTGGTGATCGTGATATCTGTTCATATGACCTATCACACACACACTGCAATTGTATCCTTTCATCCCAGAGACAAAAATCTTGCCATTCTGGCATAATGAGAGATTATTATGACCCACATAATTAAAGTGCCAAAAAGAATTCTGGGAATTCTCATTGTTGGTATGTTTGGGAATGATTGATAGCAAACTTATATTTTGTCAAATTTGCCTTTATTGCTTCATCAATCTCATTAAAATCAAAGAGTCCCACAGGTTTATAAAATTAAACTGGATATACTCAAAATATAAAATGCAAAACTATGACAAAAATATGTCTCTACATATTATCAATCCAAGACAGCATGCAACAAAAGTCATGGCATTCTACTTCCAATAATACTAATAATGAAGGAAATTTACCTCTTAGGATCCTTTTGCTGTAAATGAATACAGAATAAATGAATACTGAACAAAGTTTTCACTCTCTAATTTTTTTTTTCCTTTATGAAGGGATAGAAGGGAAAGTGCTTGGTTTGTACAATTCTATCAAAGAATCCCTTTTAGTACTGTCTTTGTAGTTGGTTAAACAAATACTAATAGAATTCTAGACAATAATGAAATTAAAATACCACAAAATTTAATTCTGGATTTTAGTTTTTCATTTTTTAAAAACAATACTGACTCAATTTGGAAAATAATTTGTCATTGTGTAACCATATCCATTTATTGCTTCTAATGCGTTGGCTTTTTACAAATATTTTAGGGTCTTAAGAGTAACATAATGCTACATCACTTTTTTATAGAGGTGGAGAAAAGCTACATTTACAATTATGCCCATGTAGAATTATTCTCAAAATGGGAGGATAGCAGGGAGGGATTAAAGAAACTGTTGTAGTGACTTAATCAGGTCTTTCAAACAGAGTTATGCAATTTCACAGAAGAAAGAGAGGGAGTTGTTGTAGAATTAAGATCTTAATTTCTAGTATTTTTAAGTTTTATACAGATGAAATCTGTACAAAGTTTAAGAAATTAAAAATTAGGCTAATCACTTTATAGTGCAATCATCTTCCAGGTTATCCCTTTACAGAATATAAACTTGATCTATTCTTATTGCTTCTGAAACAAGGTTAACAGGAAATGCACTGGTTAATATATCTCTGTAAAATTTCTTAGTTTTTATTATCCTTGTTACAGTTTAGCAAGACTGATATCATATTGTGGGAAAAACTAACTAGAAAACCATCTTTTCATTTATAACATCTTCACAGGTTGCACTTTAGCAAGTTTTTAGCAAGATCTTGTTATAATATTTTACTTCTCTAATATTAGACAATAGAACAGAAGATCATTTGGAACAAATCTATTTTTTGAAATCTTAATTAAGTTTCTCTACTGTTGCTGTTTGGCAGTTTATACTCAAATTCTCCAATACGTTTCTACTTCTTCAAAATAGTGATGCAGAAAAAAGGGTTGGGTCAAAAAAAGAGCTAAGGAAATGTCTTTGTTGAAGTATCAACCCCACTATGCCTGAAGCCTCAGGGCCAGCATCTCACTCAGCATTAAGCACTCAACTAAACCCAAAGATAATCCTCAAAAGATAGGAACAAGGAGCAGTTTATGCCATTAAAGCACTGAATTATCTCCTTTGATTTGGTGGTTTTTTCAGTCGACTTTATGGACAGTTGGCATAACTTTTCTTCTTATGTTTGGTCTGGAATTATGTGGGAAGGATTCATACCAAGCATTAAAGATGGCAGTAGTGGAGGGGAATGATCTAGTGCAGCTCAACTCTGCCCAGTCGTAGGACCTTGTGTCTGACTGGGCTGCTCTGTTCACATGAGGTAGCAGCTCATTTCAGGGACAAATCATTGCTTTTGTAAATGAAGAAACGTACATAGCAATTCAGTTGATCAATCAAGAAATTTAAACTATTCTCTACATAAGGAAATGAAACATTTTCTTGCATTTGTTATCTTCCATTAAAAAAAAAAAAGGCATATTTGTAGAGATGTTTGATATTTCACTGGGAGTATACAACTTTATATATATGCTTACAAAGCTGAAAAGAAGAGGAACTGTGCTGATGAAACCCTGATGAAGTGCTATTGAATTTCATTGATTTATCATGCAAAGGCCAAGAGTATATGGTGGGAGAAACTGTAGGCTTTAATAAGCTCCCTGGAAGCTTGATAAGGATAGGTTCAAAAGGGAGAGAGAAAACTATTTAGATAAGGCCATATTCTATGAGACTAGAATTTGATTATTGGTCTGATATTCAGAGGCATTACAAAAATTACACAGAACTGGCATTTGGCAGGATGACCAGATTAAGTAAAAATTGAAGCTTTAGTAAGGCAATCTCTCTGTCTATAGATTTTGATTTTCAATTTTAATTTAAATTCAGTGCATAAGCAAGAAGTAATACAAAATACAGACAAAAATTTTAGCTTCGGATTTCAACCTATTCTGCTGCAGGAAAACTGGAAAAACACAGAATTAAGTAAACAGGGCCCTAAAGACCAGCAAAAACCATTAATAAATATATAAATAATATTCCCCACATATTTGAAACATTTAATGCCAATTATTTACCAGTATTTAATTCAGTTTCAGATATGTGGGATTCTGTGACTGAATTTCTCAGTGATTCATAACAAATTAAGATAAACTGCTCTGAGGGAATCCCTAAAGGGATGAGTTCATACTTTCCAAACTTGCCTTACTTATATAGTATGTATGACTTTGTATGTTTGATGTTGTTCTGAACATTGTGCATGGGATGAAATGGAAACGCAGATCTTGGCACAGTATTTTGTAAGAAAAGGGTTTGGAAGTAAATCCTTCTGTGTAGTTGTGTATTATACTTCACATAAAAGGCAACAGCTGCACTGCATCATCACTGTAGTTCCAGATGTTCAGCGATGACAGAGTTTTCTTTTTTCATTGCATATCAATGATGTAATGCTTCATAATGCATGTCTTACAGACAGGAAAAGAGAACACATTAATCTGATGAATGTTTCAGATAGATAACATCTGCATGTTTTGAAAGGTCATCCTCAGATATCATTCAGATAGTAATTGCTCCCTGAAAAGGAAAGAAAACAAATCTTTCTATCATACACATGATTTAAATTAAATCAAATTTAAATTTAAATCAAATCATCTTTCCTAAATCATGACTTAATTTTTTAAGTCCGTCTTCTTCATGAAAGATTTTGAAGCTGCAAATGACAAATAACAGATAACTCCATAGTTGTAAATGTTAGCAGACAACAGGTATGACTTTGATTGAGTTGTGTCAGAAGTATCTCAGCAACAAATGTCTTTGTCCTAGGGTGAGTCTTGTAAAGAATAACACAAAACTAAGGTCTTGATTTCAATCTTTTAACATTGTTTTTGCTGAGCACTAGCTCAGTCACTGGCAGACCCTGTTTTATTTCTAGTAAGTCATAATTTACATCATCATATAAGGCATCCTTTAGTCTTTTCTGCAGAAATAAAAATAATGTTTTTATATTAAAAATAAAAAGATGTTAGTTAATCAATTAATCTTTACTTCAAATTCCTCAGAATTCCTTAAGGTATGCTTCTTCGCATTTCAGTAACAAATCCTTCAAACATACATCTGCTAAAAATGTAAGGTAATATAACGATTTTCCAACATAAATCTGCCATTTATTGAGTCCCTAAAAGAACAACAAAATGCAAATTTATAATAATAGTTGTTATTCTATGCTTAGGTAGTCCTATTATTCAGGCATCTACCTTGTATGCAGGAGTCATCAGGAAACATCTTTGTTTTTAAGAGGAAGCAGTTGTACTAGTGTCAGTCATGAAAAAGGATGCAAAGAACTCCCTTAAGGCATGATTTGTATATAAACGTTCTCCTTAATAGATAGACTAAATAATGTAGATTTTAAAAAGTATTTTGTAATGTAATTCCTTCTTCAGGTGTGAAACAGAGCCATCTAATTTCAGATTTAGAATAGAAAAATAAGTCAGAGTATTACCCAGTTATGACCATCATTTAAGCTGCTGGGGGAAAAAAGGGGTGTGAATCTTGGGGAACACAGGGGAGATAATGTCACTATCTATGAAACAAAAGAGAGACAAATATCATATTTGGGACACTGAGAAATGAGGTAGGAGAAAATTAATAGCTAATGAAGTCACTATATTTGCTGAGATAATAATTTCCATAGCCATTGCTGCTACAAATTGTAGCTTTCAGGCTCACCACTTTGAAATATCCCTCAGGTTCAGCTCTGAAATCAGAGGCGGAAAGATGTTCCACCAAGATATAGTCTACTGGTAAGCAGATGCTCTTGGTTTTTATTGATCAAATGTGTTCATTGTAGGAGGTATCAACTGTGTCAGGTAAAAACAAAGGTGTACCAACTGGAGTCTAAATTAAATTGTGACTGCTAAATGAAAAAACTGAATAATTGAGACTATTATTTTTGTTCTAAGATCACCCTGAAGTGATTCACTGATTCAAAATGTGCTTCATTTTCTCAGGAGAACAAAACATTAGAAGGAAAACAAAATGACCTAGCAATAATAAAAAAACCCAAACGGACCAACCAACAACAGCAACAACAAAAAACCCAAACCTGAAAAACATCCCCCCCAAGTCAGTTATAAGAATAGAGAAATAAGCTGTTGCAGAGGTTACTTAGTAACCATTACTGCTACAAATAGAATAGAAGAGTCAAAGATGAATCTGAGACAACTGGAAGTACACTATTAATAATATCTTTTGTCGTGCACTTGAACTGTTCTCAGGACATGCAGCAAAGACAGGATCATATTATAATTTATTGTGCTTCTGTTTCTACAATTATTACATTTTCTCAGTTGGTGAAATCTCAGCTATCTTGCTCAAAGCTCAACAAAATATTTGAAACTGTTTCTAACTTTAAGTATAGTAGGAGCTCTAAAGGAAACTTGCTCCAGACAATAGTAAGTGAAATGGTAAAGTTTGTTAATTTTTTTTATGGGGCTTGGGCTGAAATAAAAAGGCTTTGACCTTGCATAAAAATATATCCTACTGAGATACTTTTTTACATGAATATTTAATTTACCTACATTCTGGCTTTCATGTTTGCTTTCTAAAAAAAGTAGGTCTTTCATTTAAAGTAAAAAAGTGAAATTTATGTTATTTAAAACAAAATCCAAAGTGAATATGAGCTGATCCCCACTGAACAGAATATGAAGTGATCCCCACAGCTATAAAAAAGCTTTATACAATATTAATCAGATGCATATATGTATGTATGTGTGTGTGTGTGCAATTCAGTCAAACAGCGTATAAAAAGCCAGATTACATAACTAGACAACCCCACAGCTTTATTTTTAAAAAGAAAAAATTGTTCAGAAAAAAGCACCAGGAGAAATATCAATATTAATTTCAAGATGTATTTTACAATGTAGCTATTTGTGAAGATACTGTGATTTTTTTCTTTGTAACTGTGAATTAGTTAATTGATAGCAGCATGATTATTTCTCAATCTAAAAGTACATAGTCCTTTCTGTTGACCTAATTGAAACGTGCAGAAACTCCAAATAATTTATTATGCAACAGATATCTATCACATTTTCAAAGTGTTGCAGTATAGTTAGCAAACTGAGATGTCCACCATGAATTTGACAAATTCTTCTCCAAAAGTATTATAATAAATATATT
>VXBI01006924.1:15463-26003 GCA_013397375.1 Toxostoma redivivum
AAATATATTATAAATAAATATTATTCAGGCTTGAAGCTGAGTTTAAAATATTTATAAATAAAATCTTGTCATGAATAAAAAAATTCTCATTATCTTTAACACAGTCAGATGATATCATATTAAAACTATGTAACAAAAAAACATATTGGAAGAATTCCTGTATGACTTCTGGATACTACTGTTAGCTAGATTAATACCTTCATTTATGTCATCTCAATGCCCTAAATATGAAACAGAGACCTTATTACACCAAAGTGTTTCCAGCGTGGCCCTCAAAAAAGTATAATTTCCCTGAATATTTTATCTTAATAAGACTATGTTTGTAATCAGAATACACTGGGCACGACATAATGTCATAATAACATCAAGATGTAATCTGTGGTACAGTTTCAGAAAAGTTTTCTGGACGATTTTGGTGTTTTGCTGGACTGCTTATCTGTATGTGCAACAATTCTTGTTATAAGACATCAAATCAGAAAGTGAGCATATGTTTGGAACATAGGGTTTATGTTTAGGAACCAGTTTTAACTGACCTTTACAAATTATGGTTCATCACTTTATGTTGCCAGTAATTTCAGCTGCTTACATGTAGCTTTCAATACAATGGTGATAGAAATGGTCTGTGAAGTTGGTCACGAACAAATGTAGCAATTTGACAGTGTTCCAGTACTTATCAACAGGTACTGAGCAAGAGTAACTTGTCTTGGGGTTTTTTTGGAAATCACATATACATATTGGTGTACAGCTGTCTTTCAAAAATAATTTTAATATGTAAATCCAAGAATCTTTGAGATGTTCAAACAGCTCGCAACCACTTATGGTCTCCATTAAAAGGCTGTTTTTATCTACAATAGAATATTCCCACACAATTTTTTGAGAATGAGATTTGAGTTTCTTTCTTTTTCCTGAAACACTGTCAAAAATTATGCCTCCTCACCTATTAACAGCTAATCACACACTGAGAGTTCTAATGAAAAAGCAAGTTCATATGTGAAACAATAGAAAACATTGTTAATAGTATGTTGGTGAGTTTGTCTAGAAAGGATTAAAACTGTATTTGACTCATTGAAATACTGATATTCTAATACTTATTATATTTAATGCAAATGTTACCACTCCTTTTAACTGATTATTTAGGATTCATACAGAAAATATATCTTTCTAATTTCATCTTGTTGATAAAACTTACTGAAAAAGCCCACAAATTAGCCAGCCAACCAACCACCCAACCAACCAACCAACCAACCAACCAAAAAAAGATAATAATTGAAAAACATACAAATTATTTTGATAGTATATTTTTATTGATATAATTCCTTTATGGATATGAACCGTAATAATTCTTTTCATAACACATTAAAAAGGAAGTAAGAAATAAATAAAATACTATTCCATATATAGAATCTCAGAATCATAGAATCAATAGGGCTTGAAAGGATCTCTAAATCAAGTCCAACACTTAAATTAATACTTCCAAGTCCACCAGTAAACTATGCTCCTAAATGCCACATCCACGTATTTTTTGATCACTTCCAGGACTGTTGATTCCACTACTGCCTTGTCAGCCTGTTCCAATGCACAATAATGTTTTTAGTGAAGGCATTTTTCCTAACATTCAAGCCAGAGATTCCTTGGAAAAAGTTGAAGCTGTTTCCTCTTTCCTATCACCAGTAGAATGGGAGAAATCACTGACTTCAACCTCCTACAACCACCTTTTAGGTACTTGTAGAGACCAATAAGGTCTTCTCTGAGCCTCATTTTCTCCAGGTTAAACAACCCCAGCTCCCTCAGCTGCTCCTCATAAGACTTGTGCTCCAGACCCTTCACCAGCTCTGTTGTCCTTCTCTGGAAACACTCCAGCACCTCAATGTATTTCTAGCAGTGAGGAGCCCAGAACTGGACACAGGATTTGAGGCGTGGCCTCTCCAGTGCTGAGTGCAGGGGGACAATCCCTGCTGGCCACACTGTTGCTGGAACAGGCCAGGATGCTGTTGGCATTCTTGGCCAGCTGGACACATCCTGGCTTGTGTTTAGCCCCCTGTCAAACAACACCCCCAGGTCCTTTTCCACTGAGCATCTTCCCAGCCACTCTGTCCCCAGCCTGTGGCACTGCTGGGGTTGCTGTGACCAGGGGCAGGACCCAGCACTTGGCCTCTTTGAACCTCACACCATTGGCCTTGGCCCATCAATCCAGCCTGTCCAGATCCCTCTGCAGAGCCTTCCTACCCTCCAACAGATCAACATTCCCACCCAAACTGGTGTCATCTGCAAACTCACTGTGTGCACTGGCTTCCCTCTCCAGATCATGGTTAAAACTATTATACAAGTCTGGCCCCAATACTGAGCCCTGGGGAACTGCACCTGAGACTGGCTGCTGGATGGGTGTAACTCCATCCACCAACACTCTCTGGGCCTGGCCATCCAGACAATATTTTTGCCTGCAAAGTGTACACCCACTCACACTATGAGAAGATAGTTTATCCAGGAGTTAGTAGCCTGATATACTGTAATAATGACATGAAAGGCCATGTCCTTAAATTATATTGTTTTCTACTGTATAGCATCAATTTTACTCAAACTAACTCGAAAAGAGTTGCAACATAAATGTGTTTGCAAAGTAAGGATCTGCTCAGTCTGACAAAGCACTGAACAAAGACAACTTGCCGCAAAAAAACAATCAGATTCTGGAGTTAATATCAAGTAAAAAAGACATGCTAAGTGATATTA
Source organism: Toxostoma redivivum (assembly GCA_013397375.1). Taxonomy (NCBI): domain Eukaryota; kingdom Metazoa; phylum Chordata; class Aves; order Passeriformes; family Mimidae; genus Toxostoma; species Toxostoma redivivum. Next base: position 18,191 of record VXBI01006924.1, read on the forward strand.
TAGGTATTTATAGCTCTCGAGGGGTGATTTATAAACCAGATTTCAGTGACAGGACAACAGCCTTGTTTAGCTAAATAAAAGATAGTTTTCATAATAAAAGATAGAACTGTGTCAGGAATGCACTAAAAGAAATGTCTTTTGTCCATGCTCAGTAAAAAAATCTTCATGGCTGAATAAAAGCCAGGAATGTATAAATGCACAATTATCAGCAGCAAGGGATTTTACGTACATAGGGAATCGCAACCAGAAGAAAAAAACCAAAATCTCCCCTTTCAATGTTTTCTTGAAGTTCAAATTTCAGGAGGACATTCAGGCAAGGATTTTATAGGTTAAAGCAATTTTAAAATAATGCCATAGAAAAGGAACATTTGTTCAACTTTATTCTGAATACCGCTGAGCAATTTAAGAAGTCAAAGACATGACTGAAATTTGGATCTGAATGTTAGAACTTCCCCTGCCTACTCAGAGAGACATAGAAATATTGTTTGATAGCATTAAGTGCTGTAGCAGTGATAACAATGGCAACACAGACAAGACCATTTCTTTGTCAATGTTTCACCATCACTAATGGGATGAAATGGAAGCAGGTGAAACACTGATGACAGCACAAGCAGAGAGAGGGAAGCTTGTCCTCATAGCATCCTGATATATGGTGGGAAGATAGTTGTCATTGTGATAACTCAAATACCTGCATTTCAGGAGTGGGATTAAGGGTAACCAAATACTTCTTGATGTCCCCATACCTGACATCTAAACATTCTGCTACTAATATGCAAGTTGAATATAAATTCCTAAGAAGTTACCATTAAGTGCAAATAATGAAGCTTTCTTATCCTTCTCAGTAAATCTGTATCTACTGACACCCAAGTTCCTCATGATATGTTACCTTCTGCTGCCTGCAAAAATAGAAAGTGTGTGGAAATGCTTAGACAGGGGACTGGAACCAAAGAGAGGATTGCAGCTCACTAGGAATAGGTGAGCAGGCCTAAGTTCAATGTCAAATTGGCACAAAAAGCAATGAAAAAAGGTGACCTACACAGGTGCATTGAAACGCAAGTCAGATGAGAATAGACATGTGAAACTAAAAACAGCTATCAAACACTAACCTTACATTGGCACACTAAAACCTACTGAGCATGGACCAGAATGAGCATGCCAATAAACCCTTAACTATTATTGATTCTGAAGAAGAAAGATACAAATAAACAATCAGGATGAATTAGAAGTGACACTGAGGTTATAATATTAGAATACTTGAAAAGACTTGGGGCTCACTGAGACACTTTCACCTGTTAAATAGCTGTACCAGGAGCCAAAGATAACCTTTGTCTGTAGCAATTCAGAAATGTTGCACAAAATGTACAGTCCTAGTTATAGTTGGAGTACGTTTAGCAAGTACACAACCTGAAAAAGAAAGAGCCCCACATAAAAGAAGAATTTACAGAAGTTTTCCAGAAATTAACCTCTCTTCATTTTTCTGGAAAGTAAGTTTTTTTTTAGAAGTTTGTGTTTATCTTGAGTTGGTTGTTCCCACACAGTACACAAAACACTCTAGAAGGTAAAATATTGAACAGTCTGTTCAAAAGAGATGATGAAAAAAAAAGGATTAATTGAAAATGGAATTATTTAATCTGAACTGTAAGAAGCACTGCTGTGTAGTTCTGAAGTGTCCCAGATATTTAGTATTTACTTAGTTGTCATACTGTAGGAGTTCTGCTGGAATAAGAACTTTGGTAATAATTTTTTATTATTATTATTACTGTCAGTCTTTTTTTTTTTTAGTGTTGGTGAAAGAATATTTAAGCACAGTTTAGAGGCAATAACTAAGATATAGCTATAATTTAGACTTTGTTATTGATTGCATCAATGGATATTTAGGCAGATATAATGTATTTATTATTTGTCTATCTACATAACATATATTAAAAAAAGAGAACTGCATGATTTAGTTCATGTCAGGAAGGTAACTGATGCACACAGAGCAAAAGGGAGGTTAAATAAAGGAGCGGAAGAAAAGAAGGCCATGACTATTGCAGAAAGAATACAGGAAGGTAATGTATGTTCATATAGGTTGTTACTTTGCCTAAATATTAGGGTACCCTGTTACTGTTTATAAACAGCAACAAAAGAAACTGAGATTTTATGACTATCATCACTTCACAGGCTGAGAAAAGGAAGGTGATGCTAACACCGTAAATTTCAAGAGTTTTCCCTTCTTGGAGAATTGAGATTTGACCTAGCTGTCCTGTTTCTCTGTTGTGCTTGAGATAACCATCACTTAGAGTCAAAATCACAAGGTTTTAAAAGTCCGTTGCCTCAGTACAGAATAGAAATTCATAGCTTTTATTTTGCACAACTCTTATTTTCTGTCCTTAATTAGAGGATATACAAACCACTGTGAATATGATTACATATGAATGACTGATTCATATGAATGACTGTTACATATGAATGAATGATTACATTACATCAGTATCAGACACTAATACAGCATACATGAACATTTAATTTGGATGACTGAGGCTGTAACAGACATATGCTTAGATAGGATAATAACACTTCCTGAAATGCTTATTCTTGTCTTCCAAGGCATGTCAGTCACTCTTTGATCAGCTCTATGAGAAATACATTGGCCTAGAAAGTACACAACTGTAGAGCATGCAATGATCTTTCTAGTAAAACAAGACATGCTGTGATCTCATAAAAACAAGCCAGACCGATTTAATTCATATGACAAATCCAACGACTTATTTATGGCAGATGTGTCAGTATCTGATATATAGCAAGAATTCATATGAGTTCAAAAGGTGAAAAAAGTTGAAAAGACCTCACAATTAGACACAGTTTGTAATATTTTTTCTTTTCCTTCTTTTTTAATATTAAAAAAAAACAAGTACAAAACATTGTATCAGGGCTGTTTTGATTCACAGAAGATCTCTTACTAGTAAGCATTTATCTTACTTATTTTTCAGTCAACCTATCAATTAATACTGATATTGTCATATGGTCCATTCTATTCAATACCCAGTACTTCCTCAACACTTCAGGAAATCCCATGAACAATCTTCTGCCATGTATAGCTTATTGCTCCATGTTCTTCAAAGATCTTTTTCTCTATTAGCTTTTATTTATTTATATATATATATATATATGTATGTATGTATGTATGTATGTATGCATGTGTATCAGTTTTCTTAAAAAGGTCTCAAATAAAAAAAGAAAAAAACTTATCTCACATATCTGAGATATGCAGCTGTTTCAAAGATGGAATGCAATTGCTGAATAAGTCCAAATAGCAATAGCATTACAGATAATTGGGAATTAGGAGTATACTTTACCTGACAATATTAATAGCAAATTACTTATATGCAGCCTAACATAAGAAACTAGGAAGTTATTTGTTCAACCTTATTGCAATGTATTTTTATTTTGTATGTGATGGAAATTTTTTAGTAATTTTTCATGAGTTCATAAGGGTGATCATAATTTCTCATTAAATGAGATTGAACTGCAGCCGATAGATATGCAAACACTGCTTGAATATGGTGGCAACATATGAGTCCAGGATACCAGAGAAGAAAATTGCTCTCCACATAAGTTGCCACTTACCCTTTACGATTTTCAGCCACATTGCTCACAAAAACCATATCGTGGGTTTCCTTTTAAAAACTATGTACTGTGCTCTACAGAAATACTGCTGTGCCTTTCTATTGCAAGTTCTTGGATCAAGAACACATACTATCTGTTTTAAATATTTATATACCATTATATATTTTAACAATGGAAGCAAACACGTCTTCAGGTTTCAATTTTTGCCACTACATGGCTCATAAAAATGCAGTCTCCGATCTGGAATGTACTGACATTCTCTTCATAGTCTTTGAGATAATTGCAAAAATGGATGAGTATTACCTTTCTTAGCCTAGCTCATTCTTGGAAGTTTCCTCCATTATTACTAACCAGGCTTAACCTTGACTAGTTTGTCAGGTCTGATAGAATCAGACACATGCTACTGCCTTTCTAGGCACTCTGCACCACATTCCTGTACTACTTAACCAATTTGGTTTTGAACTCCTGACAGATTAGACGTTGTTATAATGAGGGAAGTGGTCAGAGATCAAGAGTAGATAAACCTCATCATAGACTTGATCTGATGCTTGGTACTTAAAGTCAACACAGTGAAATCCAGCTGTGAAAATAAAATGAAAAAAAAATGAAGTATTAATTTAAACTGCAACATGAGAACAAATACAATCTATATATTGTTAATACCTACATAGAATGTGTTATCAAAAAATAAAAATAATTTTTATTCTTTTTAGAGCCAGAACAAATGAATAATGAAGTTACTGTTGCAGTTGTCTGACAATAAAAAAAAAAAGTCTTTTTTGCTAAAGTGACATATGATGATATCTTTCCCATAGACACACACACGAGGAAAGAGAATGTAGTAGTTGAAAGATGGAAATTGGAACAATTTGATATGATTGCTGCTCCTATAAAATCAGTCTAAAACCGCATTAACAAAAGCAATGCACTAATTGTAAAATTTATATCATTATGAGTTGATTAGCTTTAGCAGCTCTTGTGTATTTAAATGCACAGTTCAGAGGTAGTATTGCTGTACTTAAATTGATTTCCCTCAGAGCAGTACATGATGTGGTATTTGATGCCCTTCAAAGGACACTATTAGCCAAGCTATGAAGTGTCTGATTTTATTAGCTTTGCTGGATTTTATCAGTTTGTAAATGTGTTATTTTCTCCATTTATTGTGCCTATGGGATCTAGAGATAGAGTGAGCTTCAACTTAATATGTTGTTGGAAGGTAGCAGTGGTCTTACTTTAGCACTCTGCACTGTGGTGCAGTGACATTGAAGGCAGAGTCATGAAAACGCTAATGTCAGGGCCATTTATCAAGGCAATTCCTCACTTCTATAAAAGTCTGCCGTGACATTGAATTCAACAGTAGGTTTTTTGTCTTAAATAGAGTGTTCCTGTGCTGTAAAGCTACCAAATCCCAATAAGAGAATAAGATGTAGTTAATAGGAAGAAAGTAAGTCACAGATGTTTGAAAAAGGAGAGAAAGTAAGCTGTTAGCATGGAATTCTAGGATGTTGGAGCTTCAGGAAAGGTTTAGTTATCACCACCTTTATTTAAGATTTGGGGGTAATATACTACAGTAGAATCTGATTTTCCTTATAACCCTTAAAAATAGCACAAATACTGGCTGGGGTAATCAGCAGAAATCATTTTTGCAATGTGCTGTTGTGAAGGGCCCACCTAGTACAATTTAATATCACACCTAATGTTTTTCAAAGCCCTCTTAAAGTAGTTAGCAAGTGAAAGTATAAGTATGTACCATGTCTTTTGTTCAGTCCTATTCTCACATCAGTATCTTCACACTCTATTCTGATTTGTAGATGAGTTATATTTACAACAATATATATTTTAGAAGATTTTCTATCCTATTCAAGATTTTATCTGAAAACCAAGGCAGAAACCACTTGAACATCTCCACAAAAGTGGAAAGCCCAGAACTCTGAAGTATATTCACATGTTTTGATTAGAAATTTTCTTCATAACAATGAAAAAAACCCAAACAAATTAGATTAGAACAAATACATGAGGAAGAAGATTCCTATAAGTTATTACATGAAGTATATACCGTAGAATTTTAAAGGGTCTTTAAATCCACTTGCACAAATATAAAACATTATATATATTAATACTCTGTTTACTCTGTTTAGCTCAGTAATCATAGCTTTTAATGACAATAATTTCTTTCATTTAAATAAATATTTCCTGTTGTTTTAGATGCTTGCATTTACTCCTGTGTTTAACTACAGGAATTAGAAATAGGAGTATTGATGCAATAGTAAGATATATTCAAAAGATGAACTATGAGAGTGAATAAGTTAATATTTTGAAGTTAAAAGCCTTAGAATGGACATTTTAAATAGTAAGATCTCCAAGAAAAAAGGTTGCCTAACACATGAATGGATTTCGAAAAATTCTGAGAACAAAACAGAAACCATGAATACAAAAATGATTTAAGGTCATGAAGATGATTCAATATACTGAGCTTTTATTACATTCATCAGTGAACAATGCAAAAAATGTAAATTCATGACAGCAGATAAGAATTAATGCTGCTGGTTTCTCATCCTAAAAACAGCTTTTTTTTTTTTTTAAGTAATATCAAATTTGTAGAAACAAGAGAATATCTATTTACTGTCCCTAAAAAGAGTTCTTCAAGCTTGTTGCTAGCATAATCTTGGCATTCATGAGACTCCTTCACCAACACAAAGGTGATAGATAGTATTAAGTGGCAAAACCACTCACTGTCAGAAATAATGGGATGAGGTATAGACTTAGATTCTCTAATCGTTCTCAGGTCTTTACATTCAGGGGTAAATACACTTACCTCTCTCAGTCTTTACTAGATCATTTTTAAAATGACAGATATAACTGGAGAGCATTCTCTGTTTTACCTGTTTTTGCACAAAAATGCCACCGAGTAGCCTTCCATTTTTGAAGTTTGATATATTCTTCCAGTCTCACAGATTTGACGTCTGCTCTGAAATCTGTTTTGGATCTATGACCAAGTCAAAATCAGAAAAAGGAAATAAATGTTCCTGAAAATACTTTTTCATTTAATTAGCTATAGCATTACAATAAACTGTCTATTAGATTAAAGATGACAAGGATGTGTCTAATACTGCCCTGTGCAGGGAGCCATGAAGTACAAGGGGCCAAACAATACAGGCTACATTTTTTATGTGTAATATCTAACTTTTCCAGTGAGGCCAGCTTGGGTCACAAGATGACTGTTACTCATTACTAAATTCCTTTGCTTAAAAGATTCAGCCTGGTCTTTAGCACTCTGTTTTTTGTGTAGCTTGCAAAGGAGTAGCATGTATAGTGTATGAGAAAATGAGGTCAAATTTTAATTGCTTTTTAATTTTCTAATGGAATATCACAGGAACTTAGCAAGGAAGGATAGAGATTTAGAGGGGAAAAAAGTCTCAGAGACGATTGAATTACTAGAAATGGTGAAAAGTAGACTTTCTATTAGGATTCTGGAAAGACAGACCGGTTGCTAAGAGTGGAAGAGAATCTTTTTCTGAGACAGCCTTTTTCAGCAGCAGCACTTATCATCTCCAAGATATCCCTTGTTTCTCTCCTCCTTTGCTCCACCCAGTGGAAATAGGACAAGTGCTCCAGATGCAGCCTTGAAATAATTTCCTTTGACCTGCTATGAACTCAGGTAAACATATACATGCTTTATTTTTGTATGGCACTGAAACATGACTGAAGAGATTGCAGTGCAATTCCTTGTTCACACAGCTGCCTGTAACAGTGTGTCTTTTCTAGGAGCAACTCCCAAGATCTCGTTCCACTTTAAGGAAGGAGAGTAAACTTTTCATTTGTTATACAGCTTCTCTTCAATTGAACTCCATAGGAGAAATTTAGAATTCTGAGTAAACTGGTATTACTCTCAAGAAAATATCATACTTCAAATCTGATTTGGTTTTTTTGGTAGGTTTTTTTCCCCAAATAAGAACGATTGACTAGAATTTTTTTTCATCAACAGATTTTAAAAACTTTTAGGGAAAACAATGATCAGCCAACCAAATCAGTCAGCAGAATGTATTCTGTGATTATAAAATAGTAATAAAATTTAGAATTCGTAACTGCACATGATAGTGTGTTACACAAGAACCTAAATTTATTGATGTACCATGAAAATAACTTGTGCCTAGGTGTATCAGAAATCAATAATACTATACATGTATATAATTATTATTTTCTT
>VXBI01006924.1:26048-41811 GCA_013397375.1 Toxostoma redivivum
GGTAGCTGAAGACTTTTTTTTTTCTTGCAGCATTTTTTAAACAGATTACCACAGTTACTTCAGAGTACCCTAAGATTTACAACCCCTAGCAAATTACAAAAGATCAAGTTAAACAATTACCTATGAGCAGTTACTCTGAAGAAATTAATGTCATTAGAAAATCCTGATCCTAAAAATTTCTAAATGTCAATAAATTTTACATAAGTTTTTTTTTATAATTTATGAGATAAAAATGTTTTAAAGGAATTTTTTATAATTAATTTTTATGCAATTTTTTCTCATATAAATTAACCTTAATTTTAAAAAGTTTAAAAAAGCAGAATGTTTTATTTTGCTTAAATAAAATGACATCTTTTTCCACCCACAAATGTTCTTTCATTTGAGAAGGAAAACAATGTCATTTTGATAGAAAATCCAGTATGCATCTGATCTAGTTAAAAACAAAATATAATATTTTATATTTTTCATTAATTGTTCATGTCTTAAATCTATCTCCCAACCTCTATTTTCATATTGCTAAATATCAGAAGAATCAGTGTAACTGATGACTTGAAAGACCTTGTTAAAGAGGCAATGTAAAGTAATAGCACAATGTATTAATAGAAATACAAACTTTGAGGGAGAAATAAAATATGTCCACAAGAATTCCTTTGTAGAAACCTGCTGCCTATTAACTCGTTTTTTCTTAGATTTGAACCTAGAGAAGGGGGAGAGGAGAGGAGAGGAGNAGAGAAGAGAAGAGAAGAGAAGAGAAGAGAAGAGAAGAGAAGAGAAGAGAAGAGAAGAGAAGAGAAGAGAAGAGAAGAGAAGAGAAGAGAAGAGAAGAGAAGAGAAGAGAAGAGAAGAGAAGAGAAGAGAAGAGAAGAGAAGAGAAGAGAAGAGAAGAGAAGAGAAGAGAAGAGAAGAGAAGAGAAGAGAAGAGAAGAGAAGAGAAGAGAAGAGAAGAGAAGAGAAGAGAAGAGAAGAGAAGAGAAGAGAAGAGAAGAGAAGAGAAGAGAAGAGAAGAGAAGAGAAGAGAAGAGAAGAGAAGAGAAGAGAAGAGAAGAGAAGAGAAGAGAAGAGAAGAGAAGAGAAGAGAAGAGAAGAGAAGAGAAGAGAAGAGAAGAGAAGAGAAGAGAAGAGAAGAGAAGAGAAGAGAAGAGAAGAGAAGAGAAGAGAAGAGAAGAGATCAGAGCAGCCTTTTAGTATGTAAAGGGGCATAAAGGAAGGTTGGAGAAGGACTTTTCTGCAAGGTTAAGCAGTGACAGGAAAAGGGGAAATGACTTTAAGCTGAAGGAGGGTAAATTCACATTAGATATCAGGAGAAATTCTTCACTGTGACACTGAGGTGATTACTGGAACAGGTTGCCCAGAGAAGTAAGTGGCCTTTCTAAGAACTTTGTGATTGTATGACTGTTACAAATAAAATAAGCTGCTTCTTTGTAAAGAAGTAAACAATATATTTTATCACCACAGTAGCTAAAACTTAAGATACACTACCAGTGTTATACTTTGAGGATAGTATGAAACCAACACTGCTAGTATCTTATCCAGGAGATGATTGTGAAATCTTCTATCACTGTGTTAAATGGAATTAATAGTGTGGAATATCAGGAGCTTTGGTCGTGTTTCTGTATAGGTCATCCACACCATAAAGATTACTTTAAAGATTGTTTCCACACCATTCCAGTTCTGCAAGCTGCTTTTACAGAATCTACAAATTGCCAAGTGTTGAAATTAGATGTTAATATTTGCTGATAATTTTGTCTCAGTCAGTAAATCATGCAGCTGCATTGCCAAGGGTCAGTCTTCTTTACCCTGTGACATGATCCTTAAACAACCCAAGGATTATAGCACTCCCAGGTACACGTTTGTCTGTGGCAATTTGCAACTGTAATTTGGCAATTTGTACTTGGTTAATATATAATTGTAGATGCGTATATCTGATTGGGAGAAAAATGTTGGAAAAAGAGTTAGGAAATTTTATTTAATTTCACCTAAATGTCTGGTTTTTTTTGGTTTTGGATGCCTGGGTCAAGGTACTGTGTTTGTGTTTTATATGCTATGGTTTGCTCCTTATCTCTTTTAACAAAAGAACAAAATTGAATCAATGGCTTGTTGATGTTTCTCTTACCATAGTCTGTGGTGTTCCAGTGTTCAGCATGTAAATGTGTTTAAGGATATTGAACAGCTGAGAAATATAAGCTACCGTACTTAAAGTAAAAATGTAATTGTGGTGACAAAATTGTGGCTTAATTATGACCATAACATTTATCAAGCTATTTTTGTATAGCCTTTTTATTATTTGTGATTCTGAGGATAAATGTTGCTTGCTAGTAGATGTGATAAACCTGTAGCAGAAGCATTATCTAATTTAATTAATTTTTATTTAAAAAAAGAATTTTTGTTATTTAGTTTTAATACTTTTCCTTTTGCTATATCTGTAGTCAAATCCTTTTGCTTGAGGTTATATTAGATAGAATAATCCTGTAGACACAATGCCAATGTACATGATTAAAGTTTCATGAAACTGAAATTGCCTAACACTATCCTTGACCAAAGAAAAAGATAGGAAAGTCACTTATTTTTATTACCATATTCCTTATACAGATATATTTGTATTTTTTCAAGATCTGCCAGCTTTTATGTTCTTCTTTCAAACATGGTTCCTCTGCATTGCTTTCTAAAATCAATGCAAGAAAATCCATTTTAGAAAAGGAATAAAGGTTCAAGCTGTCAAATTTCAAAATAAATTTTGTTGGTGGTTCTCAGTAACCGTTTGGAAGTTAATCATAAAAGCGGTCAGCTTGAGGTAGTTATTGCTTGAGATAAATAATACTTGGCAGGTTTATTTTAGTTTTCTGCCTACAGGCCTACCATTCTGCCACTGGCCGTTTGCCTTGATGTCTGTCATCTGGTTTTGATCTCTTCCCCATTAGTGTACAAAATAGATCAAAACTAGGCAATAAGCCATTTGGACTCTGTAAGGTCAAACGTTTTCACTCCAAAGGATATGAAGGCAACTGCTTGCCAATAATTTTAACAAAATGTGAGAGAATTCAGAACAAGTATATCTTCAACTGGATTTTAGCCATGAAAGCACATAATCTCCACTATAGTGTTGCAAAATTTGGAAACAGATACCTAACAGAAGGCTATCTTGAGATTATGAAGAGACAACTGTTTGGCTCATTATACAGTCAGATGCATTCTATGGCATTTGAGTGGACAGCAGAGACCCTGACATTATGCATGGTCCATTAGAAGTGAATTTGAGTTTGGTGATTACATTTGCATAAACAAAATAGTTAATATATACACGAATCCTCCTGAAAATACCATGCCACCTCTTTAATACATAAAGTCTTAATTTAAAATTGAAGCACTATCTATTTCACTTTGCAATTTAAAAAATTATACTGGCTAAAAAAAAGCAGGAATCGGAATGGTGTGACATGAGGGAAAATCAGATACCTGTTCAAGTGCCTTATGTCTGATGATACATGCACTGGTTAGCCCTTTCCTTGTCTTGCCATAGTTACAATGGAAAATAGATAGCATGGCAAAGTGCTATCATTATTATATCATATTTAATGCATTAATGCTTTAGTTAAGGGTGATGCATCTTTTACGTAGTTTGATATTACACTTTTGCTATTCTATTTTGCACTTTTCTGCAGCCTACCATCCTGGACTTTGGTGAAATATTGGCCAAACTGGGATCAGTGGCAAAACTCTCACTGACATAAGTATGGTCAAAGTTTCTATCACGATCTTTGCAATAATGTAAATCTCTTTCAGCTAGTCAAGTATTCCTGTCTTATGCTTGATGGAAGAACAATGTAAAATGTTTATGTGATGCTTCAATTGATTTTACTGATGGAGTGTTTGTTTTTAATAAGGAAAGGAAATTCAGTCACTGGACCTTATATACAGGCATAGATTTATTACTTTTGGTAGCAAGTACCTGTTGCCTATCAGATCATGTCACATATGATCAAAAGCATATGACTTATTTCTGCTTGTTGGTTAGACACGTGGACAACTAAATCTCTAAAGTACTAATATATTCAGATTAAATGTCAGTTTTCTAGCAACCTGATATAACATTGCTTCTTGTAGATTTGCAGGGTGGCATTGCCAAGGAGGAAATACTGTTGACTATATAAAATATATTCCAATGCATCCATGTCAATGATTCATTCAGGAGAATTTCTCATACATCTATGCTAAGAATGCTAAGGGATTTCTACCTGTAGTGAAGTTTTATCTTTTTTTCACTAGTCTTGCTCACCTTGGCATGCAATATATCACTATATACACTATATCATTTTAGAAACACTATATCATTTTAGACTTGGGATTTTCTTAGATGGTAAAGATTAGTCTGTTTTACTGAGCAATTTTTGATAAATATTATACTCACAACTGCTAATGTATATGAAGAAAAAATATTGCAAATACTACAGATTAAATAAGAAATTAGCTCTGCTACTAAACATAACAATGATTTATGCTGGCCTCAGGATGATATAAGGCAGGGGATGTATTGCAGTTTATTTATTCATTAATTGATACAAAGTAGCTTGGACAAAGTAATTCATTGACCAAACTGGAGACATTACTCCTGAAAGATACCAGCATGAAAGGATATGATATTTGAAAAAAGCAAAAGGCTAGCAAAGGAAACCTTGATAGCAACTAAGGAGTAGCTCAAGCTGGAGCTTTTTATTTATAGCCAGACAATAACTTAATAGTTGCAAAGTTTTACTGAGCTGTTGCTTAAAACTATATGAAATCATCTCTATTTAGAATGCTTAAAGGTCTTTAAAAAGTTTTGATCTCCCTTAGGAAGGTAAAAGTTTAATGAAAATTGGATTTTAAAAAAGTAGAATTTAAAATTTGGGATTGTCTTTCAAAAATATCTTACATCTTTCAACACTGTGCAGGACAAGTCAGTATGTTGAAATACTTAATCTGTTTCCCATGAAAGGAATGAATCCATATGTATCAAATGAATACGACTCTTACTAAGAATTTATTAAGGAATAGTTAAGACTTTTAGTGGATAGTGAATGAACTATTTCTTATCAAAGAAGCAGGAAATTTATCAAAATATATTTTTAAGTGGTTTTCTTCTTTGAAATGAAGTCTTATTTGCTCTAAACAAATAAATAAATAAAATTAATTTTTATTATTTCCCCTCTAAATCTCTATCTATGAAGTATTTTATCCCAGAAGTCCTTAGAATATTCTTGTATATACAACCTTTTAGTTCAGTGATTTTGCTTTTATCATGGTAGCACTGAAATACTTTTCAATTGTGTTGAAAAATAGTATGGTATTTCTCAGAATTTTCAATATTGAAAACAATGTTATTACATATTCCTTAAATATTACTCGTGTCTTTTGTATCATTAGGCACATTTTACTAAGCAAATTTAATTGTCTTCTAATTTTGAAATGGCAAAAATGATTAGAAGTGAAATGTTTTCTTTAGTCTAATGTGGCAAGTGCAAAGTGTCTGTTGAAAATGTTATAATCCCTTTCTTCTTTATTACCTGTATTCATTAAATTTTGTTAGGAAAATCAATTAAAAGTAAGTTTAGAATTTTTTTTTTACTTAAATGATGAAGTTTAGAAATGATTACACAGTTCCTGAACAATTAATTTGCCAACTATTTTATCTTGAATCAACATTTCTCATTTTTGAAACATTCATTTTTGATAATGTCCTGCAGTTTTCCACTTTATTTAGTTTTAATTTTATTTTCAAGACACAAACCCAAAACAGGAACGTCTGTGGCTGAGAAAAATTATTCAATAATTAAGAGTACCTAAGAAGAACCCAAACAAAATCTAAATTTATTCTATGTTATGTAATGTAGATGTGTGACATTACTATACTTTGACACGAGGCTGTTATATTCCTGCAAGTGCTACTGTTTAGGCATTTACATGCACAATCCATTTTATGGCAAGCTGAAAAATAAATCTTTTTGAGCAACTTAAATACAGTTTACAGAAAAGACATAATGACTGGATGGAAATAAGTAAACAATGATATTTATTAAAAGCACAGAAAGCGTGGTGAACTTGGCTGTCAAAGGAGATGCTCAACATAGGAAAAAGCACTTTCCCCTAAAATGAATTCTTTCTCTTTTTTCTAGTCTCTCTCAAAAAAAAAAAAAAAAAAAAGAAAAAAGAAAAAAAGGAGAAAAAAATGTAAGAGAGAGGACAACATTGAAATATATGTTTCCATTAGGCTAAAAAAATCCCCCAGTAACCTGTAGATTTTAGTCATCTCTAAATTTACGGCTGTGTTTTATTAAATTTTAGAGCATATTTAGTAAATGCAAAAATGCTAATATGCATGGTGAAAGTTTTACTCAGTTGATACAGCCTATTACTTTGCTGGCAATGGCAGATGACAAGGGAGTAGTGCTGTTCTAGCCATCAGCAAAATTTGGGCATAAAATCAGACATACAGCAAAGTGCCTCCAGCTTTTAAAAAAGTTGTACTTTTTAGTGATAATAAGGGCCAACCTTGAGTTAACAAATACTGTTGGAGCTTAAGAGAAATCTCTGGAGCTACTGCCCTTCAGTGCAGTCCAGAGGCTGACCCACAGGACACAACATAAAACTCTAGTAACACCAATCAATTAGTGGGTATTTGTTAGGATGACGATGCGTAGCATGTGCTGAACAACAGCTGAGGAGTTCAGGTTTGTTTCCTTTCTCATCAGTTCTTTTTATTCTCCCTTGCAACATCCTATTAGCTATTTTTATAAAATGGGATAAAATCTACTTGTCTCACTCAGTGGTAGAGGAAAACAAAATTGAATTTGTCCAAAATTTATGTAACTTTTTTTATATAAAATATTTTGGGGACATGTCTAGCACAAAAACATGAAGGATGAGACCTGTATGCACTCCAACTATAACTACAAGTACAAAAAGGAAAGATATCCGTCAATCTCTAAAATTAATTGGATTGAGATATTATAGAGGAGATCACTTCAAAAATGTGCCAAGAACAATAAATTTTACGTATTCTGCTGTCACGTTTTTTGTAATATATCAGTCTACTCTGATAATAGGAAGATAATAAGGTAGAAGTCATCAGGAAATATATGTGTTATATACTGGTGTTTGGCTAGAGAGACAGCTGCTCTAGATGCTTACAGTTTTCAGCCTGAGGACATTGTTTATCTTAGCAGCCATTTCATTACAGCCCATAAACAGATCACATCAAAACTCGCCGTAAGAAATCCCTGCATTTCTATGTCAGCCTAGCTGAGACTGGCAGTGCATCCCGTGATTTGAAAATGAGCTATTCCAAAATGCTTTAAGGATCAGAATTGGATTTAAGCTATCTATAAGGTCAATTACACAACCTTGGGGAGAATAATGTTCCTTATGAAGTGGGGAAATAGGCAGGAAAAAGTAGTTGTACCAAATGCATGAGGAAAGTATCTATTTAATATTTGTGAGTTTTATAAAAAAGTATTTACTGTTGCATTTTGCACATGGTTTCATTCAGAGAACTGTTATGGCATCAAAATCCTTAATGTATTCAAAACCACTTACTTTATAGATCCCTGTCAGCTTTTATAAGAGTAGTATTGTAATTTTTTTTTTCTTAGCTCCTCTGGCTACACATACAGCCAAAATTCAAGGTACCCAAGAATTTCAGGATGAAATTATGTTGCTTATTAATACAGGAGTTTACAGGAGAGTTATAAGGGTCATAATTTTCTTCCTAATTACCTCTGCAGGAGGAACAAATCTTTTTTAGTTAGTCTGTAAATGGATAGAATTGCAACATATGTCTAAAATTACAAAAATTTATAAAACCGACAAAGCTTCTCCTTCCTCTTCTATTAGAAATGTGTGCTCATGAGTAGATTTTAACAAATATGACAAAATAAAATTTTTAATTCCTATCTCATTTAGTAATGGAAGGACTTGGGCTGGGAGGGACCTTGAGTTCATCTAGCTCTAACCCCAGCCATCACAGGCAGGGACATCACCAGTGGATCATATTCCTCAGGGCTCCATCCAATCTGCACTTCAAAACTTCCAAGGATGGTCCACCCACACCTTGGGGCAACCTGTTCTAGTGCTGTAAGGACATTAAGAATAGTCTCCTGTCTTAAAACACTGTCAAGGACACAGAAGGAACATGAAGATAAGCCAACACAGTGGGAATTTGAGACAAACATAGAAGGGAGGAACTTGCAAAAAGTTTGTGATCTGAGAGAGGCTGGTTTGGTTGCTGCCCTTAAAGCAGCACAAAAGAAGTGATTAGTTACTCAGAAATCTGAAGATAAAATAGTACTAACTTTACAAAATTTGGTGAAGTAAATGTACTACCATTTAAATGAGGAAAAGGAGAAGAGGTTGCGGGCAGGGTGATTGTCTTGGAATGCTTCAGGCAGAGCTTTGGGATGTGCCTGAGAGAAAGAAAATCTTACAGGAAGAATTTCAGGATATGGAACACTTCTGTAACATTTTCAGAAAACCAGTCTTATAACTCAAATATTTTGTGTCTGGTGGGGGATTTTGGAGAAGGTGAACAGATCTGTTGTTCTGATAAAAACAAGATGTAGCATTTTCATTAATATCTCCAAATGAGGAAATTTGTATTGACATCTGATGATGTAACATTATGACCCTTTAATTAAAACTAAAACTGCAAATTATTGTCTAGGTCAGTGAACTGCTATTAAAGCAGTGCCATATGCAGCTACCAAGATACCAAAGTATCTTTTTTGGCCATAAATCGGGTGAGGTTTATATCCAGTCAGCATTAATGAAGTGGGAGGCTGGAAAGCTGGGTGTACGACCCAGACGGCAAAGAGTTAAAATCAAGCAAGTGGTGCAAGTGGTGTTATCTGCCAAACTGATAAGGTTAATTTATGGCTCCTGGGTGAGAAGCAGATGTCTGCTAATCTTAACCCTAAAAGAAATCCAGAGCCTGCAGTGCACTCACTCTGAGCAGCACTTACAGTCCCTAAATAAAGAATTGCTGGTGTATCACAGTGCTGAATTTTTGCTGCAGCAGAAAATGGATTTTCTGAAGTTACAGATGATTTGGCTCCACTAACAGCTGCAGCACCCGACATTGCAAACCTAACAGCCACAATACAAGCACCCAGGTACTTGGACACTGTCCGGGTGGTTTCACACTCCCTTTCTAATTCTCTTATCTGGCCAGTTTATTGCAGGCAATTGAAGGATAATGCTGCACCTTTAACCACCGCTGTGCTAAATTTTCTGGAACTGGTAGCAAACTCAGATAGCAGCAACTCTAGATGTAAAAGATATATCTTTTATGATTCCAAGCTGCAAACATGACAAGGTTCAATTGGCGCTTATCTGGAAGGGAGAACAATACTTACAAATGCCCTCAGAGGTATAAGCATTCACCCCCTAGGACACAGGCTGTGCTTGTCCAGCTTCTACAAGTATTCCCACTCCCTCCAGACATGAAATTAGACAGAAAATTACCCTGACATGAAATTACCCTGAAAAGGTAGGGGAAGTAACAACAGCAGTGTGGCAAGCATTTAAAGGAATAGAATTTCAGATTCCACCCAAGAAATATAAAGTCCAAGCTGCTAAACTATTTGAGGCACTAAGGGGTAACCTGTTCAGGGACCAACCCCTTTGAGACTTGTATTATTTTTTTTTCCAGGAATAATGCCAGCACACCCTCACTGCAGAAACCAGTTCAGAGTGGGGCAACTGCCAGTGGATTTACATGAGAACGCTCACAGGAAACAGACAGAGAGATATGATAATGACTCCTCCCAAAGGCCCACTTTAACTTTTGGGTTAATTTAATAGTAGACACAGAAAAGAAACCAACACTTAATGGATTGTTCCTTCTTTTTAATAATTGGTGTGTAGTAGGCTGAATTTTTACTTTTCTTTTTACAGAAATCTGCTAACAGATTGTTTTCTGCTAACAGAAAACAGGCTGCATGGAAGCCTAAAGTCTGAGGTAAATAACTCATTATGTACCTCAGCTTTCCCCATGTCTGTTGCCACCAATTCTCCCTTCTCATTTATCAGTGACCTTTTCTCTTGACTTTTCTTTTCTGACCTATATACTTATAGAATCCCTCCTTATTCTTCACATCCTTTGCCAAGATCCATTCCATCTGTTCTTGTCTTTCCTTATCCCATCATTATACATCCAGACTGCATTCTTGTATTCTCTCCAGGTCATCTGTCGCTGCTTCCATTGACAGTATTTCTTTCTTACTGTTCAGTTTGAGGAGCAGATCCTTGCTTAACCATGCTGGTTTCCAGCCTGCACTGCTTGATTTCCTACCTATCAGGATGGAGAGCTCTTAGTCTAAAAAAAGTGGACTTCAAGAGCTGCCAACTCTGGTCAGCTCCTCTGTCTCTAAGGACAGTTTCACAGAAGATTTCATTCACCATCTCTTTCAACAGCTAGGATTTGCTCTTCCAAATTTCAGGGTCCTGACTTTGTTCCTTGCCCAGCCAAGGTTCTTCCAGATCACAGGCTCAACCATAACATCATTGGTATATTCAAGGTTGTCTCTGGTCTTTCTAATGAGCTTGTTCACACTGATAAGCACAAAAACCAGTAACTCTTCTCCTCTGGGGTAGTTTCTCCAACATCAGGACCAGGAGTTCAGATGTACTCCAGGAGTCTCCTGAATTGCCTGCTGTATTGCTTTCCCAGCAGCTATCCAGGTGGTTGCAATCCCCCACTGGGATGAAAGCCTATGAGTACCATTTCTGTGGCTGGAAAAAGAGGCCTTGTCAACACTCTGCCCCGATCAGGCAGACTGTGACTGGCACCAAACACAAGGCATCCCTTGTTGCTCGTGTCCTTGATTTTTATCCACAGGCTCTCAACCTGGTCATGGCTCTTATTCAGTCAGTTCTTTCTGACCTAAGCATTCCATAAGAGACAGCAACATGCCCCTGCCCCTTCTTAGAATCCTAGAATCAGCTGACTTGGAAGGGACCAAGAACCTTCCCCAGGAAGGGACCTGGGGAACTCGTGGCCCTGTGCTGGACAACCAAGAACTCTTTGACAAAATGTCTCAGTTCCTGGACCCTGCATACGACACTTCTACACAGGCTCTCTTAAAGTTTCTACTTTCTCCATGTTATGTTCTGACTGTAACAGAAGCATTATTTTCAAGGTTGTCTTTAAAGTATGCTATGGGATTTAATCAGAGAACTTGCAATCAAATTAACAAAATAATATATATCTAAAATACCTAGATTGCTTAAAATTATCTCACTGGAAAAGATTTATTTGAGGTTATGTAAGTAGCTGTAATATTATTTTAACATTAAATCCTTTCATATTTCTGACATCTGCTCTAATTTGTATATTCTTGATTCTATATGCATGAACATATTCTGGTAGATAGAAGTCAATGCACTTTATGGCTGCATTGACCTATAGATCATATAAAGTATTTATATAATAGTAATAGTGAGTGAATACATGGTTATGGCAGCAGAAAAATCAGAATTAAATATGTTTTTCCCTTAATGAGAACCTTACAGCATTTGCACCATACAAAGCAAACCAAGTATAGATTCTGTAAACCTATCACACTACTTTCTTAATGCCAGCCACGGGTTTATGCACAGAATCACGAACGGGATGGGACTGCTGTGGAACGTGTCTCGAGCTGCTTTATTTTCCAAGCATCAGTCTCATTACATGGTTGGGACAATGGGAAGATGCCAGCAGCTCATGTCCTTGGCAGCAGCCTCAGAACATGATGTTACAATGCACTTTGAAAGTTTTTTGACCAATCACACAAAACAAAAGCATATTGACAGTAGTTTTATCCAACCGCTGTAAGTACACATACCTTCGGTTTAAACAATGCTTGCTTGTTTCAAGTGCAATACCTGCTTGTAAGCCTTAAAATACAATGCACAGAGCTCCATTATTAAGCTTAGAACTTCCTAATATCTTGCTAGATATACTTTTCTGTGGCTCAGGGAGTTATTCTAACCAAGCGTTAATACACAGACCATTGTTTTATTTGTCCTTGCTTTCTACATCTCATATAACTTTTCTGGTGACAAATCTTATGGATACTGCTCAGCTCTAATTGCAGTTCTGCTGTTTCTGAGGCCTGCTTTTTTGCTTTCCCAAACCCCTTTGATATTAAGGATTCCTGCACCTTCTCTAATTTTACTGCTCATTGCAGTGAAGAGTAAAGTGTCATGATCATGACTGGATAACTCTTGGATGAAGTATAACAGGCCGGGCAGGTTACTAAGTTCAGAAAATTCACAGTGCATACTGCTTGTAGCACCAATATAGTGACTGTAGGTGGTAGTAACGGAAATTTTGATTGTACTGGTGTTCCTAACATCAGTTCTTTATGCACACATCTGGTAAGTCACTCTGTTAAGGAATATGAACTTAAGATCAGTAAAGCCTCCACCTGAATGGTCTGTATTTCTGTCCAACAGATAGGAAACTGCTATAATTCTTTTAAATTTTGCTTATTCTTAATGCAACTTCACTAGGTTTAGGCTGCTGAATAACAACACTGATAGATATAGATTTTTAAAGCATCATAGAAATATTCAAGTCTAAATCCAGGTATTTAATTTAAGAATCCTCTTTTATATCCTGGCAGCTAAGGAGATTGGGAGACATATGCAGTTTTAAATTTCTGACTTTTTTAGCAGCTAAAGCTTCTGGCCAGAACTCACAACTGATGGACTGATAGACAGGATGGACTGATTAAGATTCTTGCAACATTAAATTCCAAGTGTCTCTGTGCAATTTCTTCTTGACAAACAGTTTTGGAATTGTATTAAGCTTCTTCATTATTTACCACATACATTTCCTTCTGCTACTGATGAGTGTTTCCACAAGTCGTTTCACTGTATTAGCAGGGAACACTCACCTCAAAGGTGACCTTACTGGCCCAGAATAATAATCTAGCTAGTCACAGTGTCAGACAGTGAATGGAATCTCTTCCTATAATGAGTGCACCAGGGATGGTACTCCATGATAAATGGATACAGCTCTGAAATGGTGTCCAGGCTATAGCCAGAAGGGAGGGCTTCCAATAAAATTAATAGCTTGCTTGCTCTGTTTTTATCAATGTATTACTGAAATGGTGTTCTTTCAAGGTTGCACAGCTGGTTTAATGCTGATTATGTTTTAAGCCAGAGTGGATAATTAAAAAGGATAAAATGAGGGTAGGTTTATTCATAACAGAAAAGATGCCAAGAACTGTACACAACCAAGGCATTTATCAATAAAACAAAAAATTCCAAAGATAAATTTACTGCAAAACCATTTGTTTCTGAGCTCACTTTCTTCATCTGTAGAAGAAATAAGTTCTATTAAAATATTTTCAACACATTTAAACAAGTCTCTTTCTGTTGCAGATAATCTTACATGAAGACAGGAAAGCAAAATGCCATGAGTTCCCTAAATTCCATGGATTTAAAGCTAGTACTAATTAAAGAGAACATGTTCTCTCAGTCCACTCCAGATCATACAACTGAGATCAGACAATTGACCATGCAATTAATAGAGACATGATTTCTGAAAGAAATTGGGCTATCACAAGGTCTATATAATAAAGTTCCATGCTATAAAGTTTCATTTCATTAATTGGTTCATTTCAGGGAATGGGGATTTATTGCATGCACTGAATGCTAAGTCTCATTAACACATTTGCAGTTATATTTGACCACAGTAGTCCTATGAGTTTGGTCAGGAAAGCTTATTCCCTCAGTTTCTTCCACAATACTTTGGAAGTAGCAAGAAACTTATTTTATGTTTTCACTGGAATGCTGCCCAGAGAGATCAAGAGGTGTTACCTGCATATTTCTCAATGAAATCTGCTTTGGTTCCTCTGTTTTCACACTAATGGAAAATTGCCTTGTTCCAAATCTTTTAATCCTCTTGTTTTCTGAAAACGAGACAAGTTAAGCTGTTCAGATGGTCTGTTACCATTTCAGAAGGGTTTATGAGAGACAACTGTACATACACAAAGCAATGTGATGGCATGCAAATCTGTAAAATAACCTGAGAAAAACTCTTTCAGAATTAATGGTTTTAATAAATGATCTGATACCAAATGTACTTCTGTGAGTCAGGGTCTGCGCATAGAAATTCATACCAATATTGTATAAGTATCTGCAGCCACTACATTTTGTGGAAGTAAAATTGGAAGTCAATGGTGCCTTTCAGTGAGCATCTTATGTTGTCTCTTTTTATCAGATGAGGTGTGAGCAATGTAGAATCAATGTATAGAAAATATTGTTTCACAGCAGAGTACTGACATGGATAGAATTATGCTTTTTAAAAAGTGATTCTAGAGCTTATGTAATCATCTAAAAGCAAAATTAGTTCCGCAATATTTTGCTGACCAGCCTACTGGTTATTCACACTGTCATAGTATAAAAAATATCATTACTTTTAGACCACTGCATCAGCTTTTCTAAGGTACTGCATAGCAGACACAATTAAGAAATAACTAATGTCCTCAGATTCTACTTCTCCTGTCTCAGAGAACTCTTTTGAGAAAAATAGATATTTTTCCTCTAAGCCAGGATTTTATATGTGTTTTTAAGCACATTTTCCAAATCCTCCTCATTTAAGATTTCACATTAATTATCAACTTTCAAGTGGATGAAAATTATTTTGCCTGAACTTCATCCATTTAATATCTGTAGTTATTTCCCTCAGGCCGTATCTCTGGAGAGGGAATAAAACCCAAACAGAAGAAAGTTGTTAGGAAACAACAAGATAGAGTAAACCAGTATGGAGTAGAATTGATATTTTTTAGATCTAGAACTCAATCAAAACTTACTTTTTTTGTCTTCCTGGAGTTTACCATTCCTGGAAATGGTTCAAAGCTGCATTCAGAGGAGGTTCAGATGACATTAGGAAAAATATCCTTTCAGAGAGCACGGTCAAGCAGGCTTCCTGGCTTCCTGGAGAGGTGGTTGAGGCCCAAAGCCTGTCAGTTTTTAAGAGGCATATTGACAATCTCTTAAAAATATGTTTTGACTTTTTTTCAGCCCTGAATTGGTAAGGTAATTGGACTATATGATCATTGTAGGTCCCTTTAACAGAAAATATTATATTCTATTTTATGTGTGGAAGTATTTATTTATACTATATATACTTTAGCAATATGATATGTGGAGAACTTCCTGGATTAACTGTTTCAGTGTAAAAAAAGCCTTTAAAAAAGCTTTTAGAGTGTTCAGGCAAACAATAATCACAAATTAGATATTACAACAAAAAATGTAAATAAAAACGATGCTTTTTAACCTTTATCAGCATGTGAATATAGCCTTTGGGAATCTCATTTTTTACCTTCTATTTACATAGTGACTCTTATAAGAATTTTAAGTGTAAGTATCTCTAAAGACTTACTGTATTAAACATATATTAAACATTTATGACTTCTCTTTACCCTGAAAGATTGTTGCGCTGTTAGATAAAGAAAAAAAATATGTATTGCCTAATTTTCCCCATTTTATTTTATATTTGGGACTTATTACAAATCTTTTAGTGATCAGTTCTGGACTTCATTTGTACTATATTTATGACTTGAATCAATTCTTTCACAAAATGTGGACCTGCTAGAATGGGTCAAAAGGAGGGCCATGGAGATGATGATGGGGATGAAGCATCTCTCCTACAAAGGCAGGCTGAGAGAGTTGGGGTTGTTCAGCCTGAAAAAGAGAAGGATTTGGGGAGGCCTTATAGAACCTTCCAGTGCCTAAAGGG
>VXBI01006926.1:6966-44663 GCA_013397375.1 Toxostoma redivivum
CCCATGTCCCAGTCCCCAGGCCCATGTCCCAGCCCAGCCCCATGTCCCAGTCCCCAGGCCCGTGTCCCAGCCCCAGGCTTGTGTCGCTGTCCCCGCCCCGCGGTGCCGCCAGTGCCTGGCCCGCCGGAGGCCGCGCTCCACACCCAGCCCTGCAGCCCCAGCCTGGCCTGGCAGTGCCCAAATGGCTGCAAGTCCCACCTGGGGGAAGGGCCCAGCAAGGCCAAAGCGTTTTTAAACCAAAGCCTGCGGCGAGCACACATCCTGACCCTACCTCCTCTTGGGAATTCTGTCAGCTAAACACTGTTAGAAGGAGATGTTTGCTGTTTTGTATATTTTTTCTGTCTTTCCTTTCATCTCTTAGACATTGGAACAGGTTGCCCAGAGAAGCTTTGGATGCCCCATCTCTGTAACTGTTCAGGATTGAATGGGTCTCTGAGCAACCTGGTCTAGCAGAAGGTGTCCTTGCTCATAGCAGGGGGGCTGGAATGAAATGATCCGTAATGTCCCTTCTGACCCAAAGCATTCTAGGCTTCCATGAGGATAAATAATCCATCTTCTGAAAAGGTCTTTTTGAGTAAACCCTGTTAACACTTCCTTTTACAAAACTCTTTTGTACTATTAATAGAACAAAGTTGTTAGTGCATCAGTCAGTACCATAAGTCTCCTACTTCCATGGAATGTACTTTGTCCTACAAGGTTAAAAAGAGAATCACATGTGACAATGGGCTAAATTAAACTCAGTAAAAATAAAACTTAAGAGAATTTTAAATTTGCAGATACCAGAAAATGCCAATACCAATTCATTCTACATGTTTTATAATGGTTTCCACTATTGTTAGGCCTGAGTGGAAAATTGGAATTTCAGTATTATCTTTTGTCTCATGTTAAAAACACACACAAAATCAAAGTAGTGGGAAAGAAACAAAAAGAAAAATTCTGATGTGTCTTGATATTTTCAGTTACAAATATAATTGAAAGATGTTTTTAATTTTTCATATGTATTAAAACAATTATCAAATTCTGGCTGGGAGGCAATATAAAAACCTTGTGGTCTGAGGAAACAGTCAGAGCAAAACACAAATTTTGTAATCAGCATGGCCTTTTTTGCTACCCAAACCCCTGCATGTTTCTAGTTGCTCTAAGAGCACTGAACAGGGCTCCAGAAACAGCACGTTTCCTCCTGGCTGCTTCCTGCTAATGATCTGAAGTCTGGCAAAGTAGCTCGAACCTCTCCCCTCTCCACACCCAATCCCTTGGTCATTAACCTTCCTAGCGCTGACAACAACGACAAAATCCGAACCATCTTTACATACACAGGAAATGGCTTGCCAGGGATTTGATCTGGAGCAAAAATCAACCTTTCTGAGCCCACCATTATTTTTAAGAGCCTTTTGGTTATGGGGCATATTAGTATTTTACACTCTGCAATGAGAGAAAAAAAGCCAGATCCAAATCTCCCAACAGTTTATTCAACTTGCCCTCAATTCCACTACTCCTTTCTCACCCCACACACCCACACACATTTTATGTCCTTATTACATCACAGAATGCTGTCTCAATTATGTAGTACAGTATAGTACAGTACATCTGGGGTCTTAGGAAATAAATCACAGGATTATTTTTCTAAGCATTTAAATAAAATTGTTTTATCAAATGCTTCTTCCTACTAGCAACACCATCAGTCCAAATGGCTTGCTTGGCTTTGTAAGCTTTCCCACTAGCTCACCAGGCCTGGCACAAAAATTTCACAGCTGTGCCATATGTTTGACAGTGTTAACAATGAGTCCCTGGTTACACGATGAAATTTCATTTTGTGTTCCTCAAGTTTCCACTCCCCACATTCTACGAGGATGACAGACAAGTTTGGGAAACCAACCCTCTCTCCCTTTCTAGCAAAAGAGGTATTAGTGAACAATAAAAAACAACCTTTTTATGTGGGAACTCCCAATATCTTTTCAAAACACAGCTGGAACAAACTCCAAAGCATTAAGGCCTCAGGTTCCTCCTCCCCACCCTACTCCTCCCCCACCCTAATCCAGACTTCTGAATTAAAAGCACAACACGCACTCGTGTAGTTTTAACTACTCAGTTATTGAAATCAAGTAGGGACAAACATTTATATATACACCATTTACCTAGAGTTAAGACTATTCCTTGCTATTTCAGGTCACTTGTACCAGTGTGGTGTTAAAATAGGGGTGTTTAAGGTTTAAATTTACTGAAACCTTCGCTCTAATTCTTCTTGTTGGTTTTTCAGACCAGCATGTTATTGGCTTAAAATCCAGTATGTGCTACAGGCCAACTAAGGCAAAGGCCTAAAAAGCAGAAACTTAGCTGAGCCCAAGCATTGTCGGCTGTCAGCTGTGTAACCAGGACATTTGCCACTCTCTATGTGGATGTGCTTCTTAGTCTAATGCATGCTCCAGTTATCCCACACAGGAGGTAATGGCACAGATTTTACAGGAAAATCACTTTTCAAAACCATTTTTTGTCCCAATACCAACTAAATACCTTGTTTTTAGTAAATCAAATATATTGCTTGGAGTATCTGCTTGAAAAATGTCAGCACACTGAAGCTACATGTTCTCAGCTCAGAGTTTCAGTGTGTGTAATTCAGCACTCATGGCAGCATTTTGAAATAACTGCACTAAATTTTGTCAAGCTCCTTCTCCCATAGGTAAGCCTTACTAGTTCCATTGTTTAACAGTAAAAAATTAGCTTGGATAAAGAAGCCTCAAACTTGATGATTTATGCATATAACTGGTTCCATTGCATATGAGAAACAAAGAAAAAAAAAATACCCTCTAGGTGAATGCAAATAGCAAATAGGATTTTACTACATTCACTTACTAGCCTTTTATAAAAATCATCATTCCCTATTTCCTACAGTTATGTATACTTGCTTATTTATTTTAAGACCAGGGTTGTCTCTGTCTTTGTCTTGTAATTCCTATGAGGATGGACAGAGACCAAAACATCCATTCAAAATCTCTGAGTCAAAGCTAAGAATCTCTAGTGTACTGATATAAAAGCAGGGATTAAAACCAATACAAAATATAGCATTCCTCATCTTTAAGACTTAAATTTACAATAGATGATAGAGGTAAAACTGTGCTTGAGAATAACAGTTTATTCAAATACTATTAGTCCCAAGTGCAAGAAAAAATTTTTCTTTCCTATGAAACTGTCTTCATACACCCTTAGGGTTAAGATTAGTTTAAGTATGGTGATATTCTCTTCAGTTCAATACTTAATCCCCACAGTCCCAGCCCTAGGTGTTCAGTATACTGAAAACAATCATGTGGGAAGCAACACATTATACGGCAAAACATCATAGTACCTAGTAGAAGAAAATTTCCAAGTTATCAGAGGAAATTAGGAGAATTGCCAGGACCCCAATGATGCTTTGTAAGGCTTCATGTACAAGTAATTAGACTTGCCTAAACAGACACTCCATATTCTTAAATTTATTTTCCAGCTAAGGAGACCTGAAATTTAAAAATACATTTTCGGAGTATGCAAAACTACACATTTCCCCCTGACCTTTCATGTTTGTATTTGGTTAGGACCTACATTATCAAAAAAAACCAGTTCCAGTTCAGCTTCAGGTTGTCTAAAAATACATGAATCAAAGAAAAGCAATTAAAGCTGCAACAATGTGACATACAAAATCTGGAATGTTCAGTGCTTTATACATAAGAACAACTATATTACATCAGGCCAAAGCTTTAGGTGGTTCAATTGATAAACAGTGGACATTAGCATCCACATAGGGAATAGCAGAAGTAGGATAGGCATCCTTTTCTCTACTTTTAACTGTTAATAGGAGAGCATAAACGTACACCTATAGTCATGACAGATCTAATATCTAAGAATTTATTGTTATTGTATCAGAAATTCAGATCTGGATCTCTAATAACAGCTAAAAAATTAATGGAAGTTAGTAATTATTTTAACAACAGGGATCAGTGTGCAGGAACATTGCTTGTAATCACCTCACATTAGAATTATGAGCTATTCACCATTATTAAAAAAACCAAATTCTTTTAAAAATAACTCTCCAATTATAACTGCACTAATGCTACCACAAAAAGAAGAGTAGAATGAGTTCAACTCTTTGGAAGGCATTTCATTTCTGTTTTCTGAAAACAGTAGCTAAGCAGCAGACAAGGACTATTTATTTCTCCTATGTTTGCAAGGCTGTGGAACATCTAGTGCTAAATCTATGCCATCTATCACTGTGCATAGGATGTGGATTGTCTCCCAAAAAATAGGGTAATGCTGACTTCTACAGCTCACCCTGTTAGCACAGTTTGTACTATAGTTAGAATGATAATCTAATATAGTTAGAATGACAATCTGCTCTTCAACTCTTTTATGTGAGTAATAAATACACATGAATGAGGGAAAGATATATGATTATTCAGTTCAAAGCAGTCCAGCTCATTTGAACCTGCAAATATTACATTTTGGAATATACTCAGTTTTCAGAAGCCCCATCTATTCCTAAGTGTTGAATGTAGCTGGATCATATCATGTCCCCATTATGTGCTTAAAACAGCCCCTGACCATGCTGTTTCTATGTTTGTCTGTTTTTAACTTCTGTGGCTCCAGAGTATTTCCCCTTCACCCCCATTAAAGGCAATCACAGATTGAGAGTTGGCTGCTTTGCCTTTTTATACATACCACTTGGATCATGAGTAATGAGGGGCATTTCATGTAGGGGTGTTCCTAACAATGGGACCCTGTCCAATTGCCATGTGTCTGTTAGCTGAATGTTAAAACAAGGTCGATTAATGTTAGGCAAATCTCCTTGGAAAGTTATTAGCATGAGAGACTGTTTATTGCTAAAACATTCTTAAGCAAAAATAGAAATATATTTAACACTGTGTTCTACATTTCCAACACACATCTCCAAAAAGTGTTTTAATCATTCTGTGCTGTCTTTATTCTCCTCAATAATGCTAACTGCTGTGATAACCTCTCTTACTCTTTCATTGCAGCTTCAACAAGAACACCAAACAGAAACATTACAACACCAAAATAAACTTCCAGGACTTTTAAGTTTATGAGATTCCTCAAATTACCAGAAACAATAAGGCCAATAATTTAAAGATCAACTTAATCCTAGCATGTTTAGAATTAATGAATATTAAATTCTACTCAAAACACTCCTCAGGGGCAGGTAAGGAAGTTTCACAAGGAATGAGTTAGTCAATATGTGAAGCAAAATCAGACTGTAGTTTTACACTAGCCTGACAAAAGGAGTTTTTCAGTTGGAGGATGGAGGGGGAGGAGAAAGGAAAAAAACCTACACAAAAAGTCTGTCAGAACAAAAATGACAGACAACTTGATTTTTTGAGTTTCCACTTTTGACAGCTATAGCTCACAAGCTCACAAGCTGAATGGATGAAGCCAAGGTAAATACATTAAGCTAAACATAATGTGTTTTTAATAATCAACTTATCTCCACTTTTGATACTCTAACCTACATCCCTGAATCAGAAGCATTTAAGAAATCAATGCTAGGGTGTCTTGAGTTCACAGACATTAATATTTTGTATTCTTTATTTGCAAACTTTTCAAAAATTAAGATAAATAACCTAGGAAAGCAAGCATATTTGGTGGAGGAGTGGTCACCAGAGATTGCAGTAATTTGCAAACCAGACAAACATGCCCTCTGTCTCCTCCTCTCAATTATTGAGAGAGATATAAAACAGAAGAGGTACCAGGACAGACCCTGTTGAATGCCCCTTGTTATTTGCTTCCAGGTAGTGTGCAGCCATCTCAACATAACCATCTAAAAGTGTTTTACTCATTCATCAACCCAAGCTTCATTGCCCTAAAACAGATACAAGAATATTGTAGCAGACAATGTCAAAAGCTTTGCTATAGACAATGCAAATAATATCCAATGTCCTCAGAATACCCATAAAGCCAGCCTTTTTATCCCTCATAAGAGTGGATCAAGTGGATCAGGCAGACCATGTTGGAGAAGACTGAGGCAAAGAAGGCACTGGCTACTGCGGATGTCCACTGGAAGCTCCTTTCAAGTTTATATTATTCTGAAAAGGAAAAAAAAAGAGGAATATCCACCAGAAGAAAAACTATTATTTCTCTTTTGCATGGAGAGAGGCTAAGCATGCCAGAAGTAGTGCAATACTGAGAGATGACATGGTGTCTCTGAGGTAGTAGGAAGAAGCATTTCCTTGGAACCAGAATGAGTTCATTACTACTGAACTGGGTCCAAGAAATTAAGATCTGTAAGTACTGAAATAACTGAGAAAAACTGCTAAAATAAATCTCTTTGCTTCTGCTCTTACCAAAGTATTTTGTACTAAGTTGTAATTTTGTTCATTTATAAAGGTGAATTTATTTGGTATGATTTCAGTTGCATTTTTAGGTTTAAAAAGCCTGTGAAGAATTCATTATAAGAGAAAATTTAGGCCCATCCACTTAAAAGCTCTCAATTCATACCTCATTGCTACCATTTAATTGTTTCTCTGTTAATTCTGTTCTCAGGGTTTTTTAGGAAATAGATTATTTATTATTATTATTATTACATCAGAGAAAAACCTTTAATCACCTCAAAGAATACTTTCCCCACACTGAACTTAGACAATGAAATTTATTTCCAGCTATTATCTACCACAGGCATGTCCTAAAAATTTTTAGGTGTGTATTCTTGGGCCAACACAAAAACTTTGGGATCACCTAATGCTGCTAAGCTAATTTTCCATACATAAAATGAATACTGTTTTCCAAAGCAATATACACTTAAATTTTATGAAGCAGTGTTGAGCTTGAATTGCATTTTTGTCCTACACTTGAGTTTACAGAAAAGAATGAAAATTAATTATTAGGCTT
Organism: Toxostoma redivivum; assembly: GCA_013397375.1. Classification (NCBI taxonomy): domain Eukaryota; kingdom Metazoa; phylum Chordata; class Aves; order Passeriformes; family Mimidae; genus Toxostoma; species Toxostoma redivivum. The sequence continues at coordinate 13,834 of VXBI01006926.1, forward strand.
CTTTTTTTGCTTTTTGTGTGCACATAAATGTAATTCTTCACCAAGAATTATAAAGAATAATTTCAGTTGTTTCTTGAAACTGGAACAGCTTTTTGTTCCTGCCTATTACAGAGGAAAAGGTTGATTTGGGCTTTATGCCAACTTAATCCTTGGCATTTGTTCTTGAACACACAGCAACATAAGTTTCAGTTAGTATTAGAAGTAGGAAGGTTGTTCCTGTAATAGATCCACCTGTTTGCTGTGAAATGAGTTGAATCCAATAACCTGTTTTACATATGCTACATGATACTCCCATGTAACCAAAATTCCTGTTTTTCCATCATCCCTTACTGATGATATGCCTTAAAAAAATCTTTTAAAATACATTGGGATTCATAAAATATGAGAAAAATAATGTTCTCTGAGTTCATTTTATATTAATGTTATAGCAGTATAGCTTATTATTGCTTTGATGCCAGGAGACTGCCTAAAGGAAAATAGTTGGATTCTTTTCAGGACTTCAAGACACAGCCAAGTGAGATTTAGTGAATATTTCATCACCTTAACATAATTTGAAAATACCACAGAAATAATGCAAAAATCTGATATCTGATGAAGCTTCATGAATAACAAGAACACCAGTAAAATTAAAAAAAAAAAAAAAAAAGATGGAACAAAATCTGTTCAGGAGTTCTAAGCAATTATTTTTTGGTGAACTATTTTGAATACAGTATATATTTGTTTCAAAGACTTAAAAAATAATCTATAAAAGAAAACTCTTCACATTTTCAGGACATTTCTCTTTTAAACCAGGTAATATCTACATTGTGGGTTTTTAAAGAGAAAAGTGTTTTATGCAATACTCACTGGTTTTAATTTTCATATTAACAAAAATATTCATGGTGCTATCACATCATTCTTCCTGGAGAGCTCAAAAAACTATTTGGGATGGCTGTGCTGCTTTGTCTGGGAGACTTATTTCACCAAACTCAAAAGTCAGGAAAGGAATTTCTTGCAGGTCACTGATTTATAAATATGTAAATATGTAAATATTTTAATTATCACAAAGTTTCACCAGTTTACTATTTATGAGATGATAATATTTTGTGTCTTTGAACAGGCAAACTGCAACGAAGATTTTGATCTTCTTCTAGGAAATTTACAAGCATAATTTAAAAAAATTAAGATCGTTGCATCCTGTATGGTTGAATTTGAATAACTTATTTTTTTTTTAATGTGGATTTCTCAAAAACAGAGAAAGAACACTCTTGACACATTTGTGTTTCTCTGAGTAGTACATTAAATTCCTCTATCAGAATGACAGACTGAAACTTATTACAGCGAAAACTTAGCCAAGGAAGAATACAGCATTATTAGCTCAAATTAACATGAATATTGAAATGATTGAAGGTCAAATATGTCCTTGAAGTTATTTTATAGTATACTGGAATGGCTCTTGTCAAGCTAAAGCATAATGTTCTTGGTCTAAAAACACAGAAGCGAGTGCAAGAAATATTATTGTACTGAAACTATTTAAAGATTCAGACCATAGTTCAGGAGGCTGGTTGCTGCACTACATCCTTTATTTAGCATTATGCTTTGTTGCTTTGGACAAGTCATAGTCTGTAGCATCACAGTCTAAGAAATGTCAAAAAAATTGTTCATTAACAGATCATCTTTACTTCTGGGTTTATATTATCAAGTTCAGCAAAAGCAGGTCCTAAGTACTGTCATTTTGAATTATTTTGAAGAAGTACATAACCCTAGATTAAGACACTCTACTTGTTCAAACAATGCTAAAATAAAGTTAAATAAATGATACTAAGCAGTCTTGAAATGATCTTGAAATCACTAATAGATCTCTTTAAAAGAGTTGGAACTGTTTAGCCTGGAGAAGAGAAGGCTCTGGGGAGACCTCATTGTGGTCTTCCTGTACCTGAAGGGAGCCTACACAAAAGACAAAAAGAGAGACTTTTTACAAGGACATGTAAATTTCTGGGAGAAGAAGAAGGGGGAATGGCTTCATGCTGAAAGAGGAAAGGTTTAGATTAGATATTATGAATAAATTCTTTAGTGCGAGGGTGGCTGCTCAGAGAAGCTGTGGATACCCCCATCCCTGGCAGTCTTCAAGACCCGGCTGGATGGAGCTCTGGTTCAGTGAAAGATGTCCCTGCTCATGGTAGGGGGTTGGAACTAGATGATCTTTAAGGTCTCTTCCAACCCAAACAGTCCATGAGTCTATGTTCAACAGCTGTAGGAGACTCAGTTTTTCAAAGGTAATACAAGCCATACTGCAAAGCCTCGTAAACTCATCCCTGGGTAACGACTAGAGCTAAAAGTATATATTGTTTTAAAAGTCTCATACTGAAAAATTCAAAAGTTGTAAAACTTTGTTAAACCCAAATTTGAAAAAACAAATCAGTTCAGAAAAATGCTCCAGATTGACCTTTCCCCTAACCACGTTTGGAAAAACTCAAAAATAAATTTCCTCCTCACATTTATATTTGTGAAAAGAAAAATACAACAATAACAGAATATTTCAACTTACATACAAGGCATTTTGACAGATTTATTACTATTTTTTGCAAAGTTATGAAATTTTTTCTTTCAGCAAAAACCAAAATCTTACAAAATCAAAAGTATATTCAGCTTTTTATGTAACAATCATTTTTAGGAAAAAATCTCCCTTTATGTAGTGAGAAATTAATACTTTAAACTTGTGAGTTGTGAATCAAGATATCATTGGGAATGTACTAAGGCTATAAGAAGCAAGAACAAAACTATGTTTGTCGAAAGATTTTAGTTCTTAGAGGTTATAATATATTTCACCTATAACCTTGATAACTCAATCTAGAACTATCAATAAACTCCTAATAACAAGGAGTTTCCATAGTTCTGTTAGCACTAGTGCTCAGTGTCTGAAAGTTCAATATTATGGCAGAGGTTTTCTTTAACTTCATCTCACCAAGATTTTTTTTTTTTTTTAATGGGGTGGTATGCTGGTTGTTTGGATTTTGGGGGGCTTTTTGGCAAATCCTTCTACATAGATCATGCCTCAATATTAGGAAATCTAATTACAAACTTTTACATCACAGCCTATGATTCAGGAGATTTGGGCAAGTGATAGTAATCTAAAACACAGTAATAAATGTTAAGCAGTGAAGCTCTTCATCTGTGCAAAGTCGAGGTTCTAAACTAAACATTAGTTTCTCTAGCTGCTGAAAAAAGTTTGAGGCGATCCAGACCTTACAAAAAATAGCCTATTTTTTTAAAAAAATGGATGATACAAAACATGACTGGCATTTCTTCTATACGTTTCTATTACAATTGCTATGACAAATATTTTCTCTTCTTCATGTTCATTAAATGCAAATCCTAATTTTTTAATTTTTTTTAATGAGTACTACATGAAGAGAGGCAAAATCAGCTCTATCAGAGCACAATTCTATATTTTCAGTTAGCAAAGTTTATTTTTGTAGATTTATTTTATTTTTATTATTTATTTATTTAATTATTTTTTAAATTTAAAACTTCATGAGAAAATTAAAATACATGGGTATCATATAACTTCTGTGAATGTGTATGTATGTGAATTTCACCCAAAAAAATGGCATTCATTTCTATCAGTGCTATCCTTTCTATGAAATCTATTTTACAGCCATCCTCAATTTACCCTGACAATGGTATCAAAATGTCATTATATTATCTGAAGGACATATTTGGATTTTAGACTTACCAATTTCTAAGTTACATTAGATAGTTTTTAAATTCCCTATTTGCCACAATTATGATTCTCTATTCTCTCTATTTTACACTGACTCAGTGAAACCTTTAGAAGTTATATTAGATTTTAAAACAAACAAAAATCTATTGTGTTGGTTCAACATTTTTGTCCTGAATTGTCATCCAAAAGTCATCTGTATTTTCAGATTTACATCACAGTGCAAACTCTATGTTAATCACACTTCTGTTGATATAAAAACGTAATCACTGCAGTGATTGGTATCATGTTCATAAGTTGATCCCCGAGTTGCACATTGCAACCACTTGCATGGAATATGTATTTTTTCCCCATAAGTGATACTGTTAAAAGGCTGAACTACTGTTTCTGCTATTGTAAAGAACATCGTTCAACTTCCTGTATGTCTATAAAAGATAATGACTGCATTTACATGAAATACAATGACTGCAAGAGTTTCAGAATTTTTAAGGTATTTTGCATCAGACAAAAATATGGTCCTCCAAAAGAATTAAACCATATGCCATTGTGCTAATTTCTTGCATAATATAAAGAATTACTAATTCGCAAGTTTTAGAACCACCAGAAATGAGTCACCCACTCCTGATGAACTTGGGAATCTGGACAATAAGACAAAACCTGGAATTGCTCCATTGTGATAAGGAAATAATATAGGATATAAAGAAAAGCATACAAAATAGGGGTACCTAAAGTTTTTATTTTGCTTTACTGGCAATAAAAAAAAAAAGAAGTTTTCTCACCCTGGGTAATTTCTTAAAATCCAAGCATTTTCTTTGTGCCATTCTTGTGTGTACATCCACAGGAGCTAAGAGCTAGCCAATTCTGTCAAAAACTGCCATTTATGTAACTATCTTCAGAATCACAATCACCACTATGAATATGCACTGATTACCCATCTCACTCTTGAACTCTCAAAAACACTAGTGTAAACCCTATTGGTCAGTTTTTTAAATGACTCAGCTGCAAACCTAGTATCAGTTATGATTCAGTCCTAATTTTGCCTGTCAACAGTCTTGTTCAACTTCCCAGATATTCCATCTTGTTGCCAAGACCATTTTGTAAACGAAATATCTCTTTTGAAAATCACCATATGAATATGTCAACAGGTCATGAAATATTTTCATTACAAACCTCGAAGAAAATCTAAGCTCTAAAGCATCAGTTAGAAAAATGTCTGTTTCATTAGACATGAGTGTGAAATCTTTCAAGAAAACATTTATTCTGGCAACTCCCTATTCTGATGGTGGCCTGAAAGTATCCTGACTAGACTACCCTGGTGGGAGGCAGCACCAGCTACACTGAGGAAGGAAACTGTAGCAGATGAGCTAATGAACAGAAGGATCACCCAGAGCATGAATCCGCAGTGTGAAACTACCTAAGCAGCTGCAAGATCAGAAAGAAATTCCCATTACCTATAAACCAAAGATTGAAGATGTGTACTTATTTATCCAAGGATGAATAAGTGTTAGAAAACCAACCAGAGAGATGATTTTTCCTCATGCTAACAGTGGGAATAGATGCTAGATCACATAATAGAAACAGGGATCCTTCAGCCTCTCTATAATTTTTAAATGTTCTATGATCACCTAAGATCCTTCAGTACTTGTAAGATCCAGTTAGCACTCTTCTTTATTCGCACTGTCTCCTACAGTGCACAAAAATCTGTGATTTTAATGCTGAAGAGAATGTTCAAGGTGTAAGCCACAGTTTACTTGATGCACAAAGGGACTTTCCCAAACAGGAAATGTGTTTTGAGTAGATCATGTCTGTTTGTATGGGTGTGAGGAAAGGGATGCATGATGCACTGTATGAAAAAAAGGAAGAAAGGCCTTGGATCCCCACTGCACACCCTGAAGCCCTACCACTGGAGATTTTCTCACAGTCATCAACATCTTACCCTTTTCCAAACTCCCATCTCAAAATTTCCAGAGATTCCAGACTATTCCTACATCTCTGAAGGTTTCCAGAGCCACTTGCAATATAACTCAGGAGGACTGTATAGCGTAAGTCTGCTGGGCCTGAGCTCTGCAAAAGGAAAGCATCTACAGTAGCTTGTCACAGTTGTGTTCTACCAACCTCCATGGAACTGAGAACATTTCATCTTAAAATTGAATTTTAAAATATGTGAATTTGGTCTCCTTGAACTTCTCCTTGAACTTCAAATACATGACTGTATTTGAAACAGACCTTTTTATTTCTTGGACAAATGCAATAAATTCCAAAATCACTATTTATCCAAAGATGAAATCTATAACAATACAGAGAAGAGTTCACTGTCAGGACACTTGTTTTGCCAGAGATTTTATGTGCATTCCATCCAAAAAAATAAATACTTATCTCATTTGCAAATTTCACACATCAAGTTGATGTCTGTAAAGTCTCCAAAATAATCAAATACACTATGAAATATAAGAATCTGGTGAGTGTTACATGGAAATAAAAATCAATAATCATAATAAAGTTCTCAGTTTAAGTTTTTAATTTTTTTTTTTACTTACAACCATTCTTTAGTAGTTTTGCAAATCAAGTAAGTCCATACACTCCCATATAAAACTTTAAAACCTATGATTTGAAGGGGATTTTTGGAAGAAAATGGGGAAAGAGATTACTTAACACACACACAGGTGAGCACAGTTTTGTTGGAGAGTCATTAGTGTGAGTTATTAAATGGAAATTCTGCTTTATTTACTTGTTGGAGTTGCAGGATAGCAATAACCATGTGAATTTATCCTGACTGTTTTTTCAAATGGCCTATGACAAGGCTCCACATGAAGTGTTATAAAGGAATTCCATTGGTGTGGGGTTGAATAAGAAGTAATTTTAGCAACAGGGACAGATACAGAGGAAAAAATGGTAGTTCTTAGGCATGACTTTCAGGATGAAAAAATTGTCCTTCAAGGGTTGGTACTGGCTACAGCTGTATATCATTTCCCTTTCAGACATCTAGAAAGGAGAGGCACCTGAAATCCCCAAGATGCAGGTCATACCAGGCTCTTTAAGTGTAGTCAAATGCTGTGCCCATGGCAAAGGGCCTCAGGGATTTGGGAGGTGTAAGGTTGCACCATGGAGAAAAAATACAGAATTGACAGTTAACTCAAGGACAAAATCTCTGAGTCAGCCTTGGAAGTTCTCTGAAGTCATCAGCTCAGTGTGCAAAGGTACTTGAGAAACCAATAAAAAGTTTGGCTTCATGAAGAAGGTCACTGAGGACAAGGTCATCTATTTGTTCCTATAACAAACAGTGATGCACACATATATTGAGCGCTTTATGTCATTCTACTCTTTGCATTTCAAGAGGAAGATAGAAGACAGAAAAAGAAAATCAGCTATGATACAGGAAGTGGGTTGGATGCCTTATAAACAGAGATTTGAAGGGCTGAGAAGTTCTTCAGTTTTGACAGGAAAAGGTTGGAGAGGGCAATGACTGAGTTAACGGAACTCAAAAAATATTTGTCTCTTTCAGTGAGCTAATGTATTGTCATCCTGTGCTTATGTCAGAAAAATTTCAACCACAAAGGGAAAAATCTCACTATCCTCCTGCTACCTATTGATACGTTCATTTTTCAGATCAGATAAAGCTTCTTTTCATGAAGATTGTTCTCAGTATCACTTATTTCATTTAAATACATACAGAAACCTGCCACCCTGCCATTTGAAGAGACTCAAATCTTTTTTTAAAACACCTCACTTCTTGGGCAAAAAGCCAACAATTAAAGCAATGTGAGAATTAAACCAACAATTCTGTTTAAAAGGAAACTTATTTAACCTAAAATCCTTAGAATTATAATATTCAGAGGAAGGGACAGGAGAAATTACACACCTGAGAAGTTCATATTAAAGTTCATATTACTTAAAATCACATGTGCTTGCCAATGCACAGTATTCATTATGCATAACTTTGCCAGATGGATGCAAGGTGTGTCACAAATAAGTTTCAGAGACAGTTTTATGGATGAACAAGTGGGATGCCAAGGCCAGAAGAAAGCACCCCAGAATGCCATGATAATTAGCACAAGCCATCAAATATATGGGTGGCAGCAGGGAGGGAACCATGCTTCAGCCTGTCTGGAGCCTTGGTGTAACTAAAGCCAGTTTCAAAGTTCATACCCTTTTTCTTCTCCTGCATCAAAATATCTGTCCTGCTGCTGTAAACAAAATTAAAATCTATCCAATACAAGTTGTAAAAACACAATGTGGTGATTGTCTGCTGGAAAGAATCAGCATATTTGGAAAACCAGAAGGAAACACTTCTCACACACTAATAACAGGTTAGCACTCTACAGAAACAAAACAAACTATTAGCTAGAAGGATTTGCCATACTAGTGTCATAGTCTGAAGTAAGCACTAGTTGCTTCTGCTTTAGAATTTGTCTTGAATAATGGATATATTTTTTAAAATTTGACAGTGCAAGGAGATAAGCACCATATTATTTCTATTCAGAAGGTGATATGCATATTTAAAAAAAAATAAGAATATGTTTAGATTATTTTTTCCTCAGTGAGAAGCATATGCAACGATTTACTGTAGACTGCCATGTGTTCTCTGTAAAGGATTTAAAAAGTGAATGAATAGAAAATTATCCAAAGATCATTTATGTCTGAGGATTCCCATACTGTCTTATCTTTAAGTTCTAAAAATTAGATAAGAAAAGACACACTCAAACTTCTTGCACCTTCTTCTTGGGGTTACTGGAAATCATCGTGAAGGAATGGTGTGCAACAACACAACATAAAATACGCTGTGTTTTAAAGATCTTTCACCATAATCCACCTGCATCCAATTTTTGTAAGACTTGTTAAATATTTAATATTTAACTTTGGAGCACCATGATGTATAAAGTCAGAGGGAGGCTTGTTAAATGCTTCTAAAGATTTGATGGCATTTTTTTAGGAGAGAGTAACCAAAGGCAAGTGGGCAAAATGAGAAGGACTAACTGAAATATTATGCTGAGGTCTAATTCCCTTTTTCTCTCAAGCAAAGAAAAAAATGCTAAAAACTAATATAAAAATCACCAAACAACTCTGAACATCATAATGGGATAAAGACTGCTCTCTGACTGATATTTATACCCTTGGTATTTTTCCAGCCCTTGTGAGAACAGTTTTTAAACCAAAAATGCCACACCTCCCTATTTCTGCACAGGTTAACCAAAGTAATTTTATTTTTGTGTGTAACAAATCCTCAAAGAGCTACCCGCATGTTGAAATTATTTTCAGCAGGTATGGATAGTATGGATCCATTCCAGTGCTTAACTGTATGTACACACTGCTGTTAACATTTCAGGAGAGTTTTAAACATTCACTATAATTCTGTAATGAAAGCTTTAAAGGCAATATTCTATAAAGACCATAGCTACATAGGTAGTTCCTGAACTAAACTGGTAACACCTTGAAAATTCAGTCTGTGTATGGAATTTAGGATCAATAACTCATTGGACTACCAGTGAACAAGATGTTAATGCTACAAAGTTAATATCTATAATGTTCAAGTTCAATTAAGAAGCTTTGCAGAAATACTTTGTGGTTGTAAATCCAGTAATAAAATCTTGACTGATCTGCTTAAATCTCTGAAATGCCTTTTATTTCCTCAGAGTTATGATTAAATTATTTCTCCATATTATGTTTTGGAAAACACTTGTTCATCTGTGTGATGCGGGAATGACCGTTTTGCCTGGAGACCCATTATATGGGATAAATCCATTTATGCTGTCCTACAAGTAGAAAAGTTCAATGATGTAAAATTATTGTCTGAATATAACAAGCTGTTAATTCCTGTGTTGCATAAAAAGTTTGCCTTCATTCAAGACCTGTGTTTATTCAGCCTATATACTAGCATTTGTAAATCAACTTTTTTTGCTTATGAAAAAGAAGAGAAAAAAACCTGTTACCCAACACTTGTCATAGTTTTGAAATCCTGTGATTCAAAATACATCAGACAGTGAAGAATTTGTATCAGTACTATTGCTCTTATTGTCCAAAATATCAAGCAGATTTCAGTTCTTCACTAAGATATCTGAAGAATTCTCAGACAAGGGAGCTGACATATTCCCCCAGCACTAAACTCACAGGAATGCATTACCACTGAGGAACGTGTCATGTTTGCACCCAGCGTTTCTGACTGTGGGCTCTGAATGACTTTTTAAATTTCTCTGGTTTCTTTAAGTCAGCATAAGGCCTCCTTAGAACCTGAGTATTAGTGAGTTATGGCCAACTTCAATTTCAAACTGAGTATGTTTGGGGGTAGGGCAAGTTTTGTTCCAGATTCTATAAATACAAGTATTTCCATCAAATATATGTCAGCTGAAAAATAATTTAGTATGGAAACAGAATCTAAAGGAGAAGGCAGACAACTGTGATGTTTGGGAAATCCCATTTAACTTTAGTAATAAGAGAAACAAATAAGGAAGATAACACAGTAAAGAAACTGAATATTTAAAATAAGGGNGAGACACCAGATGCAGAACCTTAGAATCTTTTAGCTTTCTCCTACAGCAGAGAAAAATTTTAAAGCAGTGCTACTTTCTCTTTTTGATGTTTTTCTCATGCCTTTTTCAATGTTACCAATCCACTGATTATCACCATATGTCAGTTTATGTGCTTTTTGTAACTGTATATTTTGAACAGAGTGGTTTGCTTTATAGCAGGTGTATGCCTGTACTTTTTTCAATATCTTTTCCCATACCTCACTGAATTCAGGCACAAGGTGATCAGTTCAATGTCGTTCACCTACCTTTGCTCCACTTCCTGTCACAGAATGAACTTCTATTTCTCTTGCAGAGTCTTGAAGAAAAGAACATCAGCTGAAAGTGGACTCCACCTTGAACAGCAATCATCCACCTTTTCTTCTTAACTGGAAGTTGATATTGTTATTTCCTTTCATGGAGGTCCACATTTACCACCATTTGCAACACTCTGTAACCTAAAGAAAGCTTTGCATTTGCTCTTCCACTAGTATTTTAGGAGCTAACATCGCTGTGAGGTCACACAAAATAAAATTGATGTTTGTGCCAAATAGGACTAATTTGTTCACCTTTTACAGCAGCACCAATCACATATAGTTAAAATAAGTAGGTTTTAACTCAGCTTGTGAACATTTTATACAGTGATTGCTCAGCAATGGCTGAGAAAAGACAGTTTGTTTGGTGTTTTTTATTTTGAAATCCTGTTCCTCTCTGTCTTTCCTAAGTCACTTCCTTGTTGATAGGAATAATTAGTACTTAAAATTGCCAGGTTAACAACAGGTAGTCCAAAGTGGTCAGAGGGTGAGGTTTAGCACCTTGAACAGCGCCAGGGGAAAAAAAGAAAACTGAAATCCAGGGGATTTCCAGGATGCATCTGAACACGTTGAAAGCTGAGATCCCTAGGCCCTGACATTTTATATCATGTAAACAAATGTCTAATAGAATTTATCTGTGCATTTCAGAAATAGAAAAGGAGCTCAGAGAAGTGTCCAGCTTACTGTGTTTCCAGAGGGTTGGTCTAAAAGCATACATCTTTAGTAGAGCAGCAGGATGTGCAAAGCTACCAAGTTTTATTGTGAAAAAACTTGAGTTCTGACAGGTCTGTAATCTTCAAGTATCAACAACTAAGTTTCATGTTCTTCTTGAACTGGAAACATGATTTTCTCATCATAAAATGATGAGTCCTGACTTTACATGTGCCATACCCTTAGACGTCCTATCAAAAGCTGCATGGCTAAACATATTTTCTTAATAAACTTCAATCTGAAAAGCAAGAAAAAGTTTCTTAACTGCTAAATACGACTTCGGAAATTCAGGTCTGTGATTGACTCCTCTTAGGGCAACTCCGGTGCTATATTCATACTCAGGCTGGTAACCAGGACAGAAAAGTGATCCAGACTAACAATTTATAGTGCTGGTTATTTTAGACACCATCAGTTCAAATATCAGCTGCTTGTATGAACATACTTCGAGTCATGTATGCAAATTCAGAAATTCTGCTCCTGCTAGGGCTGACATAAACCCCTATGAACCTTGACATGCACAAACTAAATTATGAACCCACATGGAGCACACTGACAAATGATGTTTTTAAATTAGTTGAAAGGCATTTAAAGAGCTTTTGACCAAATGAAATTGTCTGCTGCTAAGCAACTAGTAGCCAAGTAGAAAAAAAAATGTTATTTTTCTACTTTTAAATATCCAGCAAGATTAGTAAAAAAAAGTGGGGAAGGCAATCACAAGGACTTAGCAGTGCTTTCTGGAAGTGAAATAACAAGAGAACAAATTTACCAGCTTCTAGCTTAATGTATAATTGATTATAAAATTTTGCACAAATAAAGAACAAAACTTCCCCAAAAACCCTGCCCCCCCAAAAAACCCACACGTTCCCCAGATCCTGATTGTTTTTATTTACATTCACATTTAAGATTATTAATGTCATAACAATGTGTAGCAAAGTAATGACAGAATAAAATTACTCCTGCTGCAGGGAGCTGATGCCAGGACATTAAAATTACTGTTTCAGTTATATTGCCACCCTGAACTCTAGGCATTTACTTCATGTTTTTACTCTGCTGATCCCAAACATTTCTGTGATCAGCTCAAAAAAAGCTCATATGTAGTTTGCAGGACCCTGTTGCACTGTGACTATAGAGCTCCAGCAGACGGTGTGGTCTTGCCCAAGTAAAGCAGTGACGACCAATTCTTCCGCCTTAGCTGTGGATAAACTTCCTCTGTAAAACTCCTGCTGTTTGAACTGTCTTCTATGGAGACATCAGCTTAAAGCCAATTTCCTTGGATTTCCAATACTGTCAGGTATTAATTTTACCCAATAGTCCAGAGAAAAGTAATGAACAAGGTATCGCTGTTACTTTGGCTTACCCAATACACAAAGGCAACAAAGTCTTAAGGGCAATGGTACTCCATAAAATCATGCTTCCATTGATCCCCTACACTGCATCCAACATTACATGCCCCTAGAAGAATACAAAAATATAAAAACATGTTTTTTCTGATAATACTGTCACTGATTTCAACAATTTGTATCGAAAGAGCCTCCTGGTACAAAAATGACATTTTCAATTTTTTTTTCAGATATCCTCCACTGGACTCCTTTTCCATGAGAATATTTGGTTATCTTACTATCTGCACAAAATTTTTGTGTTCACAGCAGGTTACAGTGAGGAACTACATTGCTCTGCTACACACTGAGTGACAAACACTCTTCTTTGGTTTGCTTTGCATTTAAACCCATATTCAACTTCATTTGCCATTTTATTGGCCTTTCAGTTTAATACAGTGTTTTCCCAGTTCTTTATATCTGCTCCCACCTGAACTAGAACTTATAGCCAACATACTTTCTTACCTAATGATAACTACTACTTTTCAAGATTGCTGGTAAATCTACAGGGCTGCCTGCACCTGCAAAGTTTCAGAGTCCAACAAAAACTGGAGGGGTGACCTAGCAATGCTATGAAAACTGGCCATTTATTCTGGTATTGTTTTATTTATTTTTCAGCAAAACACCTGGCTCTTTAAGGATCTGTATTCTTAAACAGTCAAATACTCAGTGGTGAGGGACCTTGTCAAGTGACGTCCGGAAATGAAAGAGGATTATTTATACTCAGCATTGGTAAAACCACATCTGGACTCCCATGTCTACTTCTAGGTTCTCCAATACAAAAGAGAACTATGTCTATTCAGCATGGATCTTTATGGGAAATTTCATCAATGTCTATAAATACCTGAAGGGAAGAGGATTGTGCCAGTCTCTTTTTGGTGGTGCCCAGTTATGGGTCAAAATGTAATAGGCAAAAATTAAAACATGGGAGGATCTCTCTGAAAGTAAGGAGACGTTCTGTGAGAGTGACTGGGAGCTGGAACAGAAAGCCCAGAGAAGTTGTGGAGTCACTTGCCCTGGAGCTATTCAAAAACCATCTCGACATATTCCTGACCAACCAGCTCTAGGTGACAGGCATTTGCAGGAGGTGGTTTCTAGGTGATTTTCTCCAAACTTCAGCCACTATGTGATTCTGTGATATCAACCAAACTTTCTGTATCCACAAGCTTGGACAGAAAGTGGAGTTCTTACTAAAAACTCCAATGATTTTCAGATGCAGTATTAGCTCTTAATCTTAAGCTATTTTTACAGCAAAGAAAAGACTTGTTAAACTGATTTTGAGCTCATGGATCCTAGTATTTGTAGAAAACTCTCTTCAAAGAGCCATGACACATATTTTGAAAAGCAACTATTTCACATATTAATGCCTTCCTGAAAGAATTCCACAAGGTCTCCAAATAGCCAGGTTAATTGGTTACACAACAGATTTAATTGCCCCTTTGCCCCCCTGCCCCCCCCAAACCTACCCAAATCAATATGCTCCTTTATTTTTAAGTATCCTAATAAAAATATTTATGAAAATCAAACTCTATGCACTCCTGAAACTATAGATTAGAAAACAAACCACTTTTTATTTTGCCAACTGACATCCCTCTTTCCTCCTTTTATTACACATTATGTATACAAACTTGAGATTAATTTAAAATTATCTAAGTTTCCCTTGCATCAGTTCCAGAGTACTAAGTGAATAATTTTCTAGAGGAGGCCTGAACTGTACATCTGCAAACTGTTTCAAAAATAGCCAACACTAGAAAGAGCTGTGAGAAATTTAAGTTAAAAAAAGCTGGTAGTTTGCATGGGCTGGTACAACTTGAACAAATTCCAAATCAGTAGTGCAGTCAGAATTCCAATCCTGCACAGAAATCTATTTTTGAAGAAAAGCATCTAGTAAAAAGGGGTTCTGAAGATTTGGTTTGCCTTATTTAGTCAGGCTAAAGAGTTCCAATTAATGAGATTACATGTGGAAAGAAAAAAACCGACAAGGATATGGTGAAGGAGTTTGGCTGTACCATTAGGAGGACTTTGTAATTCTTTGTTCTCTATTTCTTACTTGTATGTTTTTGTCAAGGTGTAAACATCTGTGCCTCTTAAAAGCAAGCTGGAATATGTCAGTCTTGGTAAGCAGAGAAGCTGAATGAGTCTCAGCAACAATTTGCTTTAGGTAATAGCTAGTAACAAGATAGCTGTTCACAACGCACTATCCTAGACAATACTCCATTTCAAATATCACCTAAATCCCCTTATCCTTTTTTTTCATGCCACAACAATATAATCCTTGATTTAGTCAGAAGTATTTAATTCTGGCTCTCTAGTCTTTGTTCTTTGAGATATAAAAGTCCCTTCTTGCAGCTCCAATCTCTTCAATTACTTTTATATGAGTTTCTATATTAGAACATTTGCTATACTACACAGATCTATCTTCCCTTCAAAACATGGATAAAACTCTTTCAAACTCTGTAAATGTTAACTGGGAATGAAAGATGACCTTTCAAGAGCAACCATTGCAACAAATTTGAAAATGACAGTTGTTTTAAAGGTAATTTTGGACTCTTTGAGAAAAAATCATTACACCCTCCCACTCTCCCCCACTGACATTCAGAAGAAACTAGACAAGCAAAGGTCACAGAAATTTGTATCCAGAGACAACCTGCCTTACCAAGAATCAATAGAATTATTACTCAACTGGGGATAGATTTCTGTTCCTGAAAAGGGGGTTCACAGCAGAACGACTTGAACTAATCCCAAGAGAATGAAATGTTTAATGAGCAATAATCACTCAGTTGTGCTACGTTGTCCACACTTCTGCTGGATACCCAAAATGCTTTTTTATTAGTCCAGATGTGTGTTTTACATGTGTTTACCCATCAAAAAATAGAAAATATTCTAGGAATAAGCTATGGAAAACCTTTATTTTTTTTTCTGCTATTCCAAAAGATCAATAAGTCTCAGCCATCCTTGCAGCATTTCTTTTCTAAATTGTAATGGGATTAGGGGTATGCAGAGAATTTCACAGTTCATTCCTAGGATGGTAAGGGTATATAAGGAGATGTTTCAACCACCTGGGTTAAATTTCCAGTCTTGAAGCTCAAAACACAATAAATGGCACCAGTCAGTTCTTAGAGTGCTTCAGCACTAGACTCTCTCCCCTTTGTTGTTCTTTTGGTATCAAGAATACTAAAATTTTGTTACAGTAAGCTAACCCATTCTTGTTTGCTCCAAAAGAACTTATCCTCAAAGGATTTAGCTATTAGATAAAATTAACATCGGGGATCTATCAACTTGTTCAATTATTGTTTCAGCAATACCCTATGAAATAACTTCTCTGCAGCATTCTATTGAAGCTCCCATTTCACAGATAAAAATTAGCTTCAAGGATGCTGCCTCTCCCTTCAGGCTGATGAGAGAAATATGAGGAAAATACACCCCTGGCTGCCATCTTCAAAGGCCTACTTGGCTAGTGTGTAGTAGGCAAAACAAACTTTTCCTTTGACCTGCTCTTTTTTAAATGCACAAGTCATAGAGTGTAGAATCTGTTACGGACCTCCAAAAATTAAAGCACCAGGCCACAGCTACTAAAAGATGATCTCACACACATGCAAATCGGCAAGAATTCTGGCTTTAGGTGTTTTCAGATTACATGAAGTTCATGGATAAAGACCACTTTGTTTATCATAGTGAGTATTATAAAAAATCACAATAAGATGAATGCATTTCATGCCAAAGGTAATACTAAGAAAATACTAATGTGTATTTTCTACACATCTGTATAATACTTAAAAAAAACAACTAAGAAAAATCCTGGTCTGTCTTGCAGAGAAACTCATCTCAAAAGGAAAATGGATACATGAGTAAAGCCTGCATGATTCAGTACCTTCCCTTTTGGGGCTTAAACTGGGAAGTCAGTTTTGTGTGTACTTGCTTTTCCAGCATTTGAAAAGCACTTTTTTGAAATATTTTTCTCTCCACCTCCAAAGTACTGAGCCACTCTAAACACATTTAATATTTCAAGGTTCTTTTTTCTCAAGCACAAATGCTTGCTGCAGAAATTGTTTATAATTCACTCATGAAGCCAGGTGTGAAAGTCAAAGCCAGCTCAGCACAGCCAAATGATCCCCCCATTAACTGCTAGTAATCTTTATACCTTATAGAAGCTAATTTAAGCCAAAGGCCACAAGCTCTTAGCATGTTTTCCTAGAGCAGCACAGCTTGTTCTAACTGCTAAAGAGAGAAGGGATAAAAGTACAGGAAATAATAAAGGCAAGTAGTAGAGCTGTTCACATGCACAAAATGTACAGATGGAAGTAGACTACACATGATAATTGTACTCAGAGGACAAATATTCGTGTCTTTATACTGATCAGGAATCACTGAATTAATTTACCTTATTTTCTTATGCTGAATAAAAACATATATGAGCAAGTCTTCACCAGGGATGGATAAAGAACAATATTGCAAATCTTTCATTTAGATTTTTAGAATTGCACCAAAATTATATTCCCCAAGAAAAGGGTTGTATTGGGGTTTTTACAAATAAAAATGATATACTGTGTGGTAGCATAAGAGAATCACCAAACAAATCAAACCCAGAAATCATCCAAACCTCATCTGAAATTTCTTAGAAGTAACAAATTCACAAAGGACTTGTAAGCCCATGGAGACTATTGGAATTGACTTATGAGTTGAGTTGTCTGCATTGAAATGAGGATCTGCAGGTCTGCCTCTTGAAAAGAATGTTGTAGCCATTTCTCTTTCCTTTTAAGAAAGCAAAGTTTTGTATCCAGCTGCACATTCCCAAGAAAACGGAGGTCAATATAGTTATTTTCACTTTGTTCCCAATGGCTTGCATAGCACATAAGGGAAAAGGGTATTCTTCCAGATGATGATCATTAGCGTGATGTTTGTACATAATATATTCCTCATTTTATTTTTTTAAAAAGAAAAAATAATTGGGAAAATAATACCAGTTTTAAAATATGAACCAAAACAATCCCAAACAAGCAAAACCCAAACCCCAGGAGATAATGAAACAGAGAAATAAGTATGTGAATAGTTTGGTCTTGCCTTTCAGAACCTGGCTGGAAATTAGAGAACAACCTGGCTCATAATCAGAACACCCACTTGACAAAAGAGGTTTACAACAGCCAAACAATCCACTTAACAGCAAGAGGCATGTTGTAAAAGAGGAGTTTGTGTTATGTGACAGCAGAACTTTACAGCAAAGCATCTTTTAAACAAGGGCACATTCTGCAAAGGATTCCCATATATCTTCTCTAAGAGGCTAAACAATTTTTAGAGGTATTGAAACAGTTCTAATTAAAAAAATTAGCATGGATTTCCCAAAGAAAAATTTATTTCATTTTAGGTATATAAAAGATTAAACAAATTACAATCATTAACCATGTGAATTTTTTTGTCAAAGTATGTGCAATCTGGGTATAATAATCAGGCAAGTATAGCGAGAAGGACACCATGTTAAGAGACACTGACAATTACAGCACAGGATCTGCAGGGAATTCTTTCTTTCTGTAAGTTACAACAAAATTTGTTTGTAAAGCAGTTCTCAGACACAATTGATACCAAAAGAAGTCCTTGGAGCTACTTAATACTGATGTGACATCCTGCCAGGCTCTTCAGTGGCATTAAAACAGTAGAAAAATAACCAGTTTTCAAGGATTTGGCCCAACAGTTCTACAATAATACCTCAGTTGAAAAGCATCCTACAAATCAGACATTAACCCTGTATTTTGGTACCATTCAACAAAGTGTTACATTAACTTGTAGTTCATACTTCACATTGTCAGGTCTTCTGAGCTAACATAAAAATATCTGCTTATTACCATTTTTTTCCAATTAACTTTGGAAAGGTAGAAGGATAACAGAGTCTTTCTTCTTTCATATCCTGACATTCGCTATTCTTTCCTTAGATAAAGAATAATGACATTCCTGATAATGCCACTGCACATATGTTACTGAAAGCAATAACCAGGCATACAAAGCCATTATTACCAATAGCCATTAGCTGTCATTGAAATTAACTTTGAAACTCAACAGCTTATAGAGATGTAACAAAAAAAAAAGGCATTTTTTGTATTTTAGACCAGACATCTAACCATTGGAGGTTATAAAGACATTTGAATAAACCACTATACAAAGGCACACAAAGATAACCCCATTTTTGCACCAGAAGAGTAGTTCCTGTTTAGTGAACTTTAAATACCAACTATTTTCAACTTCAAGGAGAGGTCTACAAGAGAGATCCAGATAAAATGCCAGTGTATGTCTCTCTACACTTCGCTTATACACATGTAACATATCAGATTTAACTATTCCTCTAAATTTTACTTCCATAATAACCTTTCACTGTTACTCTTTTAATAATTCTTTAACACCAGTTGAAACCACTCAGGATCCATATCATGCAGTTTCTGACAGAGCTGTAGGAAGAGACATTGACTCTACATTTCTGTGGGGGAATCTGGGAGCCAGAAAAACCCAAAGAATTCAGTGTTTCTGCTCAACACTTTTATGTATTCAAGAAACAGCAGCAGACACATGCTATCTTTTTTAATAGCAAAGAATAAAATTGCAAATTGACAGGCAGCACTGAAACAGCATTTTAAGTGGGCTCAAACATCAGAGGTTTACAAGCAGGGCTGCAACACTGCACAAACTCCTTATCTAGGTATTTCACTACTAAAGATTTCCCTAGTGGAATGAGCAGGCAGGATAGGAGAGATTTAGAACGTCAAGACCTTCAGACAGTTGAGATTATTCCGGAGAGCAGCAAAATATCTTCCTTTCCTCTCCCTCTCTTTCTGTCAAGAATGCATAAGCTCTGCTAACACTTGGTTTATTTAGACTTTTAGAATACTTTTTCATTCAGGTTAATGACATGTAGCACTTGCAAACCAAATCTTTTCAGGTAGGTTTCTTGGTAAATTTACTTATATTTTATAGTAATATAGGAATTTAAGAGTGATGCCTACTTTGTATTTGTAGTAACAAAATGTACAACATGGGCAAATTCATTTGAAGGAGATATTTTAAATAGGGATCCTCAAAATGAAAGGAAGAAACAAAGAAATGCAGATAAAAATGAAAGTATTTTGATTCCAAAACAAGCAAATAATCCAAACAACTAAAGCAGAGGCATGCCATTAAATATTTGTGCAACAGAGATCTTCAATTACAAAACTCACATAGGACTGACTGAGTAATTTGTTAGAAACTTAAAACTGGCAGTCACCCCTCTGATTTTTCCTGATGGAGTTTTTTAGGGTTTGGGATTTTTTTTCCCCCCAAAACATTATGAGATACAAACATTCCTCCTTCACTTATTCATAGAAACAATATATGACAAATACTATGGATATACAAGCAAACTTGTTTTGCATTTACTTGGGTTGTGTTTAGATTTTTAAATTTATTTGTGTATGTACAAATACCTGTACACAATTATTTCTTTACAAATAAAGATATAGTCAACTTTTGTAAGTAATGTTTCCATTAAATTAGTTTTCTCCTTTGTGATTACAGACTGTTTTCAAAAACAGGTGCTAAGCATAATCTAAGGTAACCATTTCGGAATATTCATATAAGGCTCAGTCAGGCAAGACCAGAACTTCCATAGGAAATATTTTCTGATTATGATTATGCTAATTTAAAATTGTTCCATCAGAAGAAGAAATGCCTCTCTGCAGGGTTTGTGTTTTGTCTCTCGGTAGAAGTGATAATTTTTCTTTTTCATTGACTTCAATGAAAATTTACATTGACTTCAATAAAAATGTCTATCAGTGCCACCCTGCCCCAGCCAAAGCAGTCACTTAAGAGATAGTAAAAGAACAAATGGAAGTATAAACCTGTTTTAATCTCATATATGATTTCAGAACTTTGAATCTGTGTCTTCCTATGGCTTAATTGTGCACATTTTAAGGAACCACGGACTTTTTTTTCCTTTTTTCCTTTTAATTTAACATCTGTTGCTGGAATTTGAATATCTCCGGTTCTTGGATTAAAAGATAATAACCAGCTCTTCCTATTCACGTACTCTCAGCTTCTCAAACAAACAAGTACAGATAAAACCCACTGCTCACCAAAAAGGATTAATAAAATCATCCTCATCAAAAAAGATAATAAAAATGCCCACATGAAACAAACCAACTAAAATACCTTGCCATTGCCTTTCTGAGTGGTTGATAAACCACTAAGTTGCTTTTTTTTCACTACATCTGTATGCCTCTGTTTGACAGTTACATTGCAGAACATTTACTTCTTCAAAGAATGAAACCAAAAGTTTTAAAACAAAATCAAAATTCCTCCTTCAGGCAGGTGCGAGCATCACAAACCAATTCCTGTGCACAAAATAGTCACAAGATGTATTGCCTCAAAATCTTCAAAGCAAAGTAACTTAAACAATATGCTTGGCCTGTTTCACAGTTAGAGGTGCAATTTACCACCATTCAAGGTGCCCTTCTTCTCAAGCCTTTTCCTCTACAGATGTAATTTAAAGCACAAAAGCCCAGGGTTTGAAATGTTTCTATCCCTCATGTCTGTACTTCTTACCTTTTCCTTTCTCCCCCTCTTTTTTCTTTACTAATTCCACCTTACTCCTTGTACTTGTTAGAAGCAAAGACTAAAGGAGTTGAGCTGTTCTGAGTTTCTCCACTATTTTTCTCTGCATGTACTTGGCTGCATGTCATTTTTTCCCCTGATAACCATCACAGAGAGCACACAGGGAATGCCAGACCCCCATGTGTCTGAGTAGCTTAAACATATTAGGATGGGTACACAGCTAAAGCACAAGGAGATGAAGAATTGTTGAAGGACACATTAATCTACATTGCAGTTCCCAGTTTTGTATACAAAGGTCTAAGGGATGAAAGAAGGAAGAGGCCAGAAGATGGAGAACAGGCACTATGATGAATAAAGGCATCCATCTTTCCCAGAGGTTTCCTTTCAAATAGTGTTTTCTGACTCAGCTGCAAAGAAATCATAATTAATATAAAGATCCCTGAAAATCTTTTCTACTACTTAGCTTTCAGACACTTCTATTTATGAAATGAAATATTGTCTTTAGTTGCACTAAGAATTATCCTAGGTATTTTGAGCCATCTGTACTCTTTAATTATTCTAAAAATTGAAGAGGAAAGTGGAATAATTCAAATGACCTTATATCACTCCAAGAGCTTTTCTCTTTTGTTATTCCATGTGCTTTCCAAACCAAAACTGTCAACAGAGTACGACACCACAATCTAACAGACATTATTCACACAACAATTATTCCTTAGAAAACCCTGCAAAAGCAGGTACACCCACATATCCACAAAGGGATTGCTGCAAGGTTGTGTGCTTGTGCTACTCCTGTTTATGCATGATGTGAGAAAGGTGGGTGTGTAAAAATGCTGTACACAATTTTGAGAGCATATACTGCCAAGGCATTAGGAACAAGTATTAGCAGATGCTAATCTATGGATGGCTGGACATGCAGATTGGTCAGGCAGAATGAGGATTAGAGGCATCACCTATGAGAATGTTTTTGCAACTGTTGGCCAAATGAAAACACAGGTGACTTCCAGTCTGGGACTACATATTGCACCACAGCATGTTCCTCACTTTGGAAAAACATAGTTACATTAGGAGGACACAAGAAGAACATAATGAATACACCAGGGGCACTTACAGATAATTTCCAGTGGCTTCTGCCAGTTCTAGGAAAACAGAGTTAAACTTATGTGCTCGTATACCTAAGTCTTCCTTTCCTCATCAAGCATTTGCTGAACTCATTATCCTGGGAAAACACATGGTGTTAACCCATAACCTAAAACATTTTAATTTGTGGAAATTTTTAGTTTAATTTACAGTTATTGTGTGTAAGCATAAAAAGATCATACTTTTTCATCAAGAATCAAATTACTTTGTAGGGCAATTTTTTGTTCTGTAGGGAACATTTTTGAGACACAAAGGGCAGAACTTCACTGGAAAGGTGAGTACTTTATACTTATTCAAGTGATCAGTTAAATGACATAAACTTGTTCCTTCTTTATGAAGATTAAGTTTTAAGATTATTTTTTACTTGTACAGTTATTACACATTTCAACATGCAGAAATGCAACTTCAGGACAAATCAGTTGAAATTGTTTGAACTATCAATGTAAATAAGTGATTTTTCTTTTTCCCCAAGAATTGTGGGCTTTCATATATAATAGAAATTCCATGGATCAGTGTCTTAAATCTCTCTTTTTGTATGCTTACTGTCAAAGAAGACATGTGAAAGATGGCTAAACTTACTCAAAAAGAAATTACTTAAAACAGAGGATGTTTAAATTATAGACTAAGAAATGCTGCTGTAGACTTTTTTCTTTACTAAACTTGTGTATTAATCATACATTTATTTAGGAGTTGCATTATAGCTAAGCATGAACAAAACTGTCTTATGATTTTCACTGTTTATTATTGTCCCAAAAAGATAAAATATAGTAATTATTACTTACAGACCTCTTTTAAGGGTAGTGTGTCACTTTGTATACAGCTTTGCTCTCATTTAATTGCATCTAAAATATATTTTCATATCAAAGGCAATTTTCCCCTCTCTCATAGAATATAAATTCCTTTCAGATTTTTTTCATTTTTTAATTTAGATAGTCTTAACATTGCTAATAAGAATACTTGACTACTTGAGAAAAGAACTGAAGCTGATGAGGGAACATGTCGTCTTCCCCTTTTCTTTTTTGGAGAAGAACACTCATCATCCAGTCATAGAGGGCAAATACTGTTTTCCATAGTGGGACAAAGCTTTGCCAACAAATACTTCTTTAGGTTTACTATGCATTACATGCCCTCTGAGATTTTAATTGCTTTTTATTTGTCTGTGCTACAGACAGTTCAAGCAACAGTTTCTAAACAAGATTCTCTCACTTTGCATGATACCTTTTTGATTGAAATTACTTGCTACCACTCAAATGAGGAAGAAATATGCTATTCTCTGAATTTCCATCCACTTATATTTGGGCCTGCCTCAAGGTTTTAGGTAGCTATTTTTTATCAACTTTAGGGAAAAATATATTAATTTATGTATACAGCCCAGCTTGAGAATGCACAAATGTAGATCTCAGTGGGCAATTTGGCAGGATTTAGGAATAACTAAAAAAAAAAGAAAAGAAAGGGGGACAAGGCCTCAGTTGTCGATTTTAATTGTAGTACCTAAGGGGGGCTTATGAGACAGCTCAAGAGGGAGCTTTTCACAAGGCATAAAGTGATAGGACAAGGGTGAATGGCTTTAAGCTGAAGAAGAGTAGGTTTAGATTAGATATTAGGAAGCAGCTCTTTATTCTGACAGTGGTGAGGCACTGGAACAAGTTTTCCAGAGAGTTTGTGGACTTATCATCCCTGAAGGCTGGGCAGGAATCTGTTAGGATCATAGAATATTCTGAATTGGAAGGGACTCACAATGATAATTGTGTCCAGCCCTTAAAAGAATGACCCCTAGTGGGAGTGAACCTGCAACCTTGGCATTGTAAGCACCATACCCTAATACACTGGTTTTCAAAGTGAGGCTGGATTGGGTTACCTGGTCTAGCAGAGGGCTCCCTGCAGTTCCCTCAAGGGGATTGGAAATAGTTGATATGTAAGGTCTCTTCCTACCCAAACCATTCTATGATTCTACAAATTGCTTTCTTTGTCAGTCACATATCTGGTCATACAAATAATGCATTTTCCATAATGGAGTGCTACANTAGGTTTACTATGCATTACATGCCCTCTGAGATTTTAATTGCTTTTTATTTGTCTGTGCTACAGACAGTTCAAGCAACAGTTTCTAAACAAGATTCTCTCACTTTGCATGATACCTTTTTGATTGAAATTACTTGCTACCACTCAAATGAGGAAGAAATATGCTATTCTCTGAATTTCCATCCACTTATATTTGGGCCTGCCTCAAGGTTTTAGGTAGCTATTTTTTATCAACTTTAGGGAAAAATATATTAATTTATGTATACAGCCCAGCTTGAGAATGCACAAATGTAGATCTCAGTGGGCAATTTGGCAGGATTTAGGAATAACTAAAAAAAAAAGAAAAGAAAGGGGGACAAGGCCTCAGTTGTCGATTTTAATTGTAGTACCTAAGGGGGGCTTATGAGACAGCTCAAGAGGGAGCTTTTCACAAGGCATAAAGTGATAGGACAAGGGTGAATGGCTTTAAGCTGAAGAAGAGTAGGTTTAGATTAGATATTAGGAAGCAGCTCTTTATTCTGACAGTGGTGAGGCACTGGAACAAGTTTTCCAGAGAGTTTGTGGACTTATCATCCCTGAAGGCTGGGCAGGAATCTGTTAGGATCATAGAATATTCTGAATTGGAAGGGACTCACAATGATAATTGTGTCCAGCCCTTAAAAGAATGACCCCTAGTGGGAGTGAACCTGCAACCTTGGCATTGTAAGCACCATACCCTAATACACTGGTTTTCAAAGTGAGGCTGGATTGGGTTACCTGGTCTAGCAGAGGGCTCCCTGCAGTTCCCTCAAGGGGATTGGAAATAGTTGATATGTAAGGTCTCTTCCTACCCAAACCATTCTATGATTCTACAAATTGCTTTCTTTGTCAGTCACATATCTGGTCATACAAATAATGCATTTTCCATAATGGAGTGCTACAGACAGAAAAATGATGGAAATTATATACTTCAACTGGTTTGTAGGATATGGGAAAAGAATTCTGACTTTCCTTTGCCTGAAGTGGGGATTAGAATTATGAGCAAGGAAAGTTCCTCCAGCTTCCTCCTTTGAGAGATCCTATTCTACCTGGCATAATTCTGGCATTTCTCATTTCCTCTAATTAGTCTTGATGGCCACCTAATTCTTTAAAACTGCCATGAAAATGAAAGCAGTAAGATATGGACACAGTTAGCATCATTGTATTCGATTCCAATTATTTCCCTAAATGTCTTTATTATTTATTTATTTCTTCCTGGCTCACCCTCCTCCACAATAGGAAAGAATTCAAGAAAGAGTAGATGACTGATTTTAGTACAAAGCTTCAATTTTTTTCACAAAACAGAATTGGTACAAACGTGAAAATATTTGTGTGCAAAGCTGTAATGGCTCTTAACATATCCAAACCGGATTGGTTAAAACCGACCTATTGAAATTTCAAATAAAAAGAGAAGCACATTAGCGCAAAGCTTTTCAGAACATATTTATAATTTCTTTGGATGTTTGAGTTTGTTTCAAACCCATACCTTTTCAGGGAAAAGTTTTCAATTTGTTTTTATAAAAAATAACAATCCAATCTTCAGTTCTTTCTTTTATACAGGATACACTATCTGGAATTGGGTACCCAAAGACACCTTAGCAATTTATCACAAATCATCCCATTTGCTGAAGATATGATGGTATCAACTTCAAATTGTGTAAGAATAAGTTGGTTTGTTTCAACAAAGTAGAAGAAATTTATCACTCCAAGGATGATTTTCCAAGTGAATGTGTGGAAATCTGACTGTTGTCTTTCAATAAACTGAAGTGTTTACGTCACACACTGTAATGCCACCTCTAACAGCTGAAGTAAGAAATATATTTTCAATCAACAGTTCCCATTTTCATACAGGTACTTCCATACACATACATGCACACGCTTCAGGTCTCCTGCACAGGAATGTCCTCCGGAGGTTATTGCTGATTATAAGCATCGTGAAAGAGTTAAATCCAAAGACTCACTTCCTATAGAATTCAACAGCTGTGATCCCTACAATATTACTGTTCACTTGGAACTTACACACCATAATTATGCACTGTCAAGGATTCTGCTGTTACGAATCTGGGCCAGCAAGCTTAATGGTTTAGGTGTTAATCCTTGAAGATTTTCAGCTAAATCATGGAGGCAATTGAAACAATATTTGGGATATTATTCATGTATTCATGTAGACCTATGTATTAGACTACTAAGGCTTCTATCTTCTAAAGTATTTATTTGAAGCAAGCTAGTATCTATCTGAAGCTTTTAAAAAGTCTAAAAATTTAATCATACATATTAATTTCTGTAAACACATCAAGTAAGTTGAGGCAAAGATAAAGTCACTATTCAGCCACTATGCATGCATCCTGTTCAACCCTTGATTTCGTCTGACAGCTTCAGTATATTTCCCTTGGCTGTTCCCTAATTGAAGTGATGCCAAAGATATCCCATATTTAGGCTAGGAAGGAAAGGAGAGTTGACAGTTGTCTCCTGGTTTGGGTTCCCTTTTATTTTTGTACTCAAGTTTGGTGAAAAAACAACAGTGCCAAGCTGTAGTTTTTCCACAGCTACATACCTGTCTGTCATGCTTCAGCTCAGGTAAAATCAACCTGAATGGCCTGTGATAATTTTTACAACCACCACAGAGATAATTGTAAAACAAACCCACTCTGGTATGCACCAGACTCACATTATCAGATATTTCGCAGTTCACACAAACAAAATTGTAGGTTAACTACTGTTATGTATTAAAAAATCCCAAATTCTTGGAGCACAAGATGCTTTGTGAACATTTCTCATTTCTCATTTTATAGGTCAAAGTGTTCTCTGCACTGACAAGTACTGCATAAGTACTGATGTGTGAAAAAAGTAAAGCTGGCGTTGGTCCCCATGCAGCAGAGGTCAAAGGCTGCATTAGCCACTACTCAATAACCAGATGAAAGCTCAGATTTCATCCAGCAGATACAAGGTTTTCTTATTATACATGTACCTTTATTACATGTTCTCCTTTTTTTTTTAAGTATCTCTTGATCTACTAACATATATTTTTATTTCATGCAGACAAGAAAAATCCTGTCAACTGAATTATGAGTCCAGAATTTCAGGACAGCAGACTAGAACCAACTTTACTCACCTTTAACTGAAAACACACTCATGACTATAGAAGAATTTTCATATTGCAATGAATTTATGTTAAATCCAAATGACATCATATTGTCTGCCCCCATCCTACTAACATGGCAATTTAAATAAAACAAATTTTTTTTTTCTTTTAACTTTGCTCACACTTGACAGAAAATTTCCACAAGCCCAGTTTTCATCCTAGCATAAGAACTGAATTATGGTCTAGTCCAGGGAGGAATACCAAGAAAGCAAAGACGAGGAGATAAATCATCTTCATAATTAAGCTGTTTTTCTCAGCATATTTTTTGACTTTGTTTTGCACTGATCAACAACATTATTTAAAGTATACAGTCAGCGTCATCCAAACTAAAGGAATATCCCATCTCAGTATTAGCTTAAACTACTACTGATATTTTAACTGCATCTCACAGCAGTGAATGTCTGCAAGTACAAAAGCTATCATTTTTAAATGCTACCTGACTCATAGGTATTTTACATATCAGATAAATTGTACTTTATATCCATAAGCGGTTGAATGGATTTTATTCTCTAGTTAAGACATCCTGTATATGTGATTTTGTCACTTGAGAATTGTTAGCAAAGACATTTGCATATCTGCATGCTACTTTCCATTTTAAATGCACTAAACATACTAAATCCACCCTCTCCTGCCAGAGGATGCCATAACAGTTTAGAGATATTTGTTGCAATATCATAAATTCAAGGCACCAATGAGACCACTTAAATCAGTTTTGACATCTATACTTCAAAACAGGCATACAAATTGAAAGATTCAGAACAAATTGCACAACTAATTAAGGAAATATTTTGCCTCACGATATTTTGTCTCAGAAAACTAAGTGTTTGTAAGTGAAACAAACATAGATTGCTTAAATTCAGTTATAAATATCTACTTAAGTTTAAATAGTAGAATGCTCTCTGAATTGACAAAGTCATAACAACGTCTGATACCCATAAACACAGGCCTGGCCACTTTGGGCTTGAAATTACTGGAGAAAGTGTATTATTATTTTATAATGCTAATTGAATTTCATAATTTGTTTACCTATGTAACAGAGTTGAAGAACTGTTTAAAATAAGTTTCAGTTTATCAGTTTTCATTAGTATAACTTCAAAATAGTTATTTTTTAAAATTTTTTCATAAGTAAATGCGAGTTCCAAAAAAAGGTTACCATAAAATAGAACTATCACATTTGTTCCAAAAATTCTGAAATATGCTTAGAACTTGATTGAAAATTTATTACTGAATTTTACTTGTTCCAGTTTTGATGTATGTATATCTTCTCACAAGAAAAAATAAAAAAAACCAAAAGCACTGTTCAAAAATTCCCAAGCAATTATAATCACGACCACCCAAAATGAAAACTCATGGTGCTTTTTGGTGAAGAGCCTCTGAAAAAAAAAAACATTCAGAAGCAAAGGTTAACTTTTCTTTCCAGCAAGCCAGGCAGAAACAATACAAAAACATCAGCTCAGAAGTGAGTTCCCTGGCTGAGCCGTGCCATTGAACTCTATGGTGCTTAAAATATGGAAGAGAATTTGCCATATACAGAAACATCTGAGATACTCAAGAACACTTTAAACCACTGTTATCTCATGGCTGCACTCCAGAGCTAAAAGACTTTGTCTATCAGAGCATAAGTCTAAGTCTGTTTGACAGGCTTCTGAAGGATTTTACCTAAATGTGTTCAAAATCTATTAAAGTAGTCTGGCTTTATCTCTCACAATTGCTACAGAATATATGGAGAAAGAATAGGAAGTGTTGATGAGAAGGAATTGTCATGGATGACCAGTGTTTTTAACAACAAGAGGTAACTAGCTGCCTGGAGCTGTGCCTCCAGAAGATGAAAACATTGTTCCAGCATTAAGTCAGTCATTCCAGCTTCAGTCTAGCTAACCAAGTTGGAATAGCCATAAAGTTTTCAGAAAGACTCTCTAACACAGATTACAGATGTTCACCAATCATTCCAGGCATCTTACCTGAAATTCTATTTCATGAAAAATCCCTTCAACATTATCTGATCTTTTATTTTAATTTCATGCATCTCTATGAAACGTACCAGAGATCTGCCCACATTTTACACAATAGACAGGTCTGCAAATCTTCACATAGAAGTCAATGTTAGCAGAAATATCCTGTTCCATTTCTAATGTAGGCAGATACTACAAACCAGATCTCAGTATTGCTCACCCCAAGTGTTCCAAAATTATGTTTCATGTCTCCAGGAGTGTTGATGTAAAACCACCATTATATTCTTTTTTTTTCCTCACCTTTGTCACTGAAATTCACATATTTGATATTTTCTCCTTAATCAGAAAAACTTGAAATCATTTTTTCCAAGTGAAAGATGAGAATCTCACATTCACTGACTTCCACTTGGGGAAGCTTAAAAAAATCCCAAAAAGCAACAAAAACATCAATATTCCAAGAAAGACTTGTCACCATGCTTGCAGTATCATGACTACACACTTTTAAACAGATATTACTCTCCACAGAGCAGATATATGATGTGTTTTTCTTATACAAAGCAGAATTATAATTTCAAAGCTTTGAATATTCATGTCTATCCTGCCCTTGAGGTCATTAAGGAAACATATTCAAATAAATTTTAAAATTATGAGCTGTTTTCTAAGATATTCTAATACTATAAATAACAATAATTTGTTCATTTATGCTGCATGATGCCGTTTTATCACCAACGGATGATGTAATTCTTCCTTCTTCTCCAAATGCCTTGCACTAAGGTCATTATAATTTCTTTAAACTATGACTCCATTCTGGTTTCCTTCCTTGGAAGACTGCATGGAGACTACCAATAATCGAACTATCTCATGTGAAAAATTCAACACAAAACAAACATAAACATTGTGCTACCAATCTTTCAAGAGTCGGAGATATAAGATCGCTAAGATTCCAGCAATCTTAATTATATTTCCCAATCTTTACACATTCATATTAATAAAATATCACACTGCAATCTTTAGGTCTGTGCATTTCACTTGCTCTTTCTTGAAATACTGAACTTCAGTACCATGTATGATTATGCATGGTTCCATACAAGCAAAACATCTTAAGTCCACAGGGGGCACTTCTATACACAGGACATACTATTCAAACAGAAGATGCAATGTTAACTGTAGCTTCACTTTCTGGGACTTCAAAGCACTTCTAAAAATGCTGCCAAAGGTATAAGTAAATTCCATTTCTGCATCTTTTTTTTACCCAAAGAAAATAGAACTGCCCATCAGTTCTATTGTAAAACTTCTTATTTTGAACTTTACTGCCTAGCCCAGCCTAGATCTCTACTGCCAATGACAGTAAGATTGCCACACCACCCTTGGTATCTTGCCAGTATTC
>VXBI01006926.1:55649-73845 GCA_013397375.1 Toxostoma redivivum
CACTGTTAAAGTAGGCAAAAAACCGCTGCTATTACTAACCTAGTGTACAGTAGATCTCAAGCAAATAGTCTTCTTCTGCGATTAGAAATTAATATAGCCATCAACACAGGTATCCATGTGTGTAAAGGGACTACTGAAGTGGTCAGTTTGCTAAAGATAACACTAAAACTGATTCCTTCTGCTTGGAGAGTGATATTCTCAGACAGGGGAGAGGGGAAGAAAAGGGAAGAAAAGGAAGCCCTCCTGTACTTAATTTTAATGTAAGGGTTTTTTTTTAATAAAGGGAATTTGAAATAGCAGTATTATCTTGACCAATAACTGCTTACACCATTCAAGTCATAGCAAGTGTATTTAAAGAAGAATGCAACATTTCACTTTTGCCCAGAGCAAAGTAGTAAAAAGGCTAGGCTCTTCAGACAATCTTTAAAAATAATGGTTTTGATAATACAATTTTAACAGGTTAAAACACGACTTTAAATAAGCATGAGAATGGAATACTATTCAGAATTTAGACATAACAATTTTTTCTTAATTACTGAACCTTATTTGAAACTTTAAACAGAGTGTGTGTTAAGAATCTTTCCCTTCTGAAAAACTAAGAGGTAAAATGTATTCATGGTTATAGCTCATGCCAAGTTAGTTCAAAAATTTCAGAATACATTTTTTCCCATCAGAAAAAAATCCCCAGAAACAAACATGGAATTTAAACACAGCAAGTTGAGACTTGAATAACTAGCCATATCTGGATTCCTGTGATACTTACAAAGCAGCTCAGTGTCCTCTCCACCAGAGTGCAGCCACCCAAGATGCCACTGGGCAACAGATTTAGTCAGAGTGGTTAGTAACAAAGATGCCAGAAGTTAATCTACCCATGCTAAATTTAGAAGGCACTATTCCTAGGATTACCATATAGTGAAGAAATTAAAATACTTTCAGAAAACAATTCATGGGTTGCAGAAAGTGTATAAACCCGCATGCCTCTGACAGAATGGGGAGCCTAAAAAATACATCCCCTGTTTGAGAATCAACAAAAATTAATGACCTTTCCATCACAGTTTCCTTCTTCAGCAACAAAAAAACATAACATAAGATTTTGCAATAACAATTATAAGTGACAGCTTACAAATGAAGTGCAGGAGAGTCAAATCCCTCGCTGCACACTTCTTTCTCATCCCTCTGGCTGCATTGTAATGGGTGATCTTTTTTTACTGTGAAACAAGAAAACGATCTTGGATGTGGAAAATCCTCAAAAAAGAAGTCTCAGCAAACTGACATTCAATAATTTATATGAAATGTTTTGTCAGAGAAACATCACATAACAACTGAAAATATGTTAGATAGGAACCTCTGACCAACCCATTATTACAAAAAACATGTAAACGAAGATGTGTTTTGCTTACATTATAAGATTTTATATACAAAATCATCTCTCATTTTCTTATAATCAAGGTTAGGCATTTACAGCAACCTTTTGAAAAACATTCTCTCTCTAAAAATGCATGTGCACACACTTCTTGCGATTTAACTTAATCAGTATTTGATCTAAATACCTCTGAATTGCAATGAGAAGGTTGATAAAAAAAAGCAAAACAAAGTGATCTCCTAAATTATTTATTCATAATAAACATAAGAAGAGTAAATATAAGATTTGAATAGATTTTTAAAAAAACCTCTTTATATGCCCTCTTGAATATCCACCATATTCAGAGTATCCAATTATCCTGTTATCTAGGCTCTACCTAAGTTTTCAACATTTTACTGATAAGAAGTTAAAGTTTAGTATGTGTTATGCATTTATAAATGCAGAGGCAAGCAGTATATTTTTCTGTAAACTCAAAACACCCTTTCTCTTAAGGCTGAGAGTGGTAACACCCTTTTACTGACGTCAGTAAAAAGGCAGAGTTAAATCATTAACAGACGTTAAAAATCAATTTGGCTACTTCTGGCAGGTGAAGTCAGATATTTTATTATGAAAATGATAAATTTTTTGGCTCTTTCTTTCAACAAATTGATTTTATGAAATAAGGAGTGATAAGAGAATTTTATGAAGTATAAACAGTATATATTATAAATAATAACACATGGCCCTAGAGCAAATGCTCTTGTGATTGATCACAGCGGCTAAATCCCTCGAGTGGCTTACAGCATATTCACATTGGGATAATCTATTGTATGGTCCATATGTTAACTAGATAACTGCCTAGTGTGGAAAATTTATAAAGTTAAGGCTAATGAAACCAGGTTTTTTTGCTAGATTTATTTCTCACTGTAGAGATGATGTAAACTGAGAGCAGCACATGGCATGTCTTCAAGGGAGCTAACCCTACCTAATTCAAAGATACCACTCCTGAAAAGCAAAAGATATCTCTGTTTTCACTGTCAGAGTGCAATCAGGAGAAATAAAAAATGAGCCAGAAAGCACAATTTGCCTGCATGTGCCAGTTTGTACTTACATCAGTACAGTTCCCAGAAGTGAACACTTCCATATCCCAGAGCACAAGGACACAGTGACTGACCACCAGACAATACTGATCCAAAGCCACTCCAGCAAGTGAATGCTCTCGACAAGAGTTACTGTTCTGGTTTCCCAAAGCAGTTTGCATAGCCCGTGTAATTCAAGCAATGGTGAAAAATCACAACACCAGAAGCCCATATGGAAATGTCAGTAAAACGCAAACTTACAAGACCCTCCCAGCTATCATAGCAGTTATTTCTATGCAAACCTGTTATGGGAGCAACCTGGTTCCAACTCCCTGGGCTGAGTCAGCATTTTGTTTTCACTTTTCAACAGTGAGTTTATGGATCTTGATTCTGCTGACATTTGTTTCAGGGAGGAAAAAAGAAAACTGGTCCATTAAGTTCCCAAAAGCTGCAAAGCAAAACCAGGAATGCTTGTGAGAAAATTGAAAGCAGATTGATGGGTGGAGTCAGCTGCCAGGGATCTTGGAGCTGGTAGGCCCTGCCTGCTCTTACCAGGTGTTACTACAGATATTACTCTAAACATAACTTGTGACTAGCTCACTAGTAGCTCACAGATAATTAGGTCTGAGGAAGCAGGAAGAAAGGGCTGGCTTGGTATGCTAGTACACAAAATGACAGTGTGACCATGTTAATCTTCCATCATTAAAAGGACTGCATGTCATTAAATACAAATAAATTTCTCATTTGAGTGGTTCAAGATATCCAGAGATATCCAAGAGGCATCACTGGCTCCCATACACAGAACAGGGAAACAAGCTACTCTCCCAGCAGGACAGTCTACGCTGCATTAATGGACAAATTGTGAATTTTGGATGGAGAAAAACAATATCCTTTTCCTTCTCACATTTGAGCACATTACTATTTTCTTCTCTAATCTTTCAGTTGTGCTGGTGCCAAATATGTTATGAGGTAATGTTTGCTCCAGACAAGTCTTCAGTTCCAGTCATCTGTCAAAGGCAAAAGTCAAACAGTGGTGCTGCTTCCACACCTGGTTCTTGAACAAATCTATGGTACTGTATCTTCTTAGCACCTTACAAATGAACTATCATTTACTTGCAATGGAAAAGCAATGGAGGAGATCACATTGTAAAAACCTTCCATCCATCTTTCTCAAGAGACAGATTTGAACATAAACCTGAAGATATTAAAATAGCTCTTCCTTACCTTTTTATCTAAGCCAAAGACATTCCTCAAGCTATCTTATGGCTGACTTAACTCTTCACAAATAAATGGAAGGAACTTACATATTTTATCCAAGCTAGAGGCAGGAAAACAAACTTATTACAGAAATGTGCTTGTTCTTTTTGATAACCAAGCTTTGTTTAGCATATCCTTCAGTATCAAGCTATTTTTCATAGATATAAAATCCATCTAAGTTTGCATACCATATATTTATTCTCTTATAGAGAAAAAATCCTTAGGACTCACTCTGTCCTTATCAGAATTTTAAACACATATATAAAAATTATATTATATATGCACATTCCTTTAAAATGTGTTGTTAGAAGGGGTGCTTTTCTTATTTAACTTGAAAATGTCCTCTGTGCTAAATTCTGAACCACTAAGGTCACAGAACATGCAGCACATGCTGTTCAGTACCTAGACGTACCCATACATGGTGATTTTGGCATGTTGGCTCAGTCAACTCTTAAAAAAGCAAAGGTTCATGGTGGTTTCCTCAGCTAACAGCCCAATAAATAGAAGTTCTCTCCCTGAAAAATGAAAGTAAGCATGCTTAAAGAATTACAGAAAAACTGAAAAATGCAAATAATGCATTCTTACAGAGGTTATTATCACTTCAGGTCTAATCTAGCCTACTATTCTTTAAACTGCTCAGTGGTTTTTAATTTCATGCAGCACAGTACCTAAAACAGAAAAGTAATTGTGAAACACTGGAATCAAGGGTCTCAATCTTCTTGAATGAAGTGGTGATCTTACTGAATACTGTTACCTCCTTGACTAGCTGATCTAAACAGTGTCTCTATACAATGCAGGATGGTTCCCAAGAAGAAGTAACATGTGTAAACCTGCTTTTCTGCTTTCCCACCTACTTAAAATGGCATTACATACTTTACAGGGTCAAAATATGCATCTTTGGGTAATTGCCCACATTCTGGAATGTGTACTTCACTAGTTTTATCTAATTTATCCCTTTGTGGTTAAATTTATCTCCTGCTGATACAGACATCATACAGAATTCCTTATATGATCACATACTGGGCAATCAACATGTGGTTTTTTAGCCACATGTGGTTTATGAACAACTCTCTTGCAGTGCTACCAGCTAATTCACATGAGCAGCTCCAGACCTTCACTAACATGAGGACTACTGTATAACTCAGCTTCCAGATAGAGTGAAAGAAAACCCCAGGATCTAGCAGGCTTCTAGTGCCAGTGCTGCCCCAGGAGAGCATCCTTGAGGAGTCACACACTCCTTTGCCTCTCAACTCTGCTGACCAAAGTTTTGGGATGTGTTTGTTGCTCCTAGCTACAAGAAGAGCTTACTACATAACCCTGGAGTAGTGAAGCTGCCACTACCATCTCCGAGCTTAAATAACCTTATTGCAAGGAAATTCCATCTCTTGTACCATATCAAAATATTGCACCTTCTGTAAGGGGTAGATAGTATTGTTTTTGAGCAACAATATGTAATAAAAAATAGGTAATCTTGGGTCAATATATTGGTATTTTGCATAGCTGATGTTTAAATTTCAACATAAGTCTCTGCAGAGCTGCAGATCCTTTGGGAAATACTCTATTTTGCAGATAAAGCAAAGGTGAGATTAAAATAATAAAACTCATTTTGGCTCCTAACTGTAGAGTCCCATTTTCATTATATGTAGCAAATGTCTATTGAAACATGTTAGATTATGACTAATACTAATACAATTTTCACTTATTTTGCCTCCGATACATAAAAAGGACCAAATCAGACAAAACATCATCAAATCATAACAATTTGCTTATCATTTTATGCGTCTTTTTCTTCTGTCCTTCTAGATTGTGTTTATTACTCACCTATATGCCATCCTACTGTATCTATGACTGTCTACTGTTGTGTTTTCTCATCACTGCTTTTTTTCATGATAGACATGTATCTATGTTTCCCCTGCTATTGCTGGCTTGCAGTATTGGTGACTTTGACCCACAATGTGCTCCTCTTTTTTCTTTTTATCACAGGACTTCAGAAACAGACAAGTCACAACCTTCTGATTTTTAGCTCTCTGGGACAGGACACTGTATTAAAAAAACAAAAGAAAGCAAGGAGAAAACCCCCTTCTCTAAACTTCTGTGAATTTTTGCCAGGATTTGGGGTTACAGTGGAGATACCAAGAAGAGGAAAAACTTCAACAGAGAAAAAATGTCAACATTTCAGAATCTGACTTTTCAAACATTGATGCATTAGAACACCACAGAATTAATATCTGGAAAAATCAATGATAAATATGGTTCTTCAGTGACCGTTAATTTATTGATTTCAGGTTATGATTATTAATCCAGTTGTCTTCAGATATTGTTTTATGTTCTAGATTCTAACACAATAAGAAAACACTGAAGAGTCCTTGAACAGGATTATGACATTCCTGATTAAGGCAACAGAAATATTTTTTCAAATATAAATGCATTCACTGGCAACTTGCTTTGATTAGAAACCAAAAGATTAATGGAAGATTCAAAAGGGATTAATTTCTGTTATTATATTCATGCTTCTCCTTATTGAACAAAATACAGTTACAGAGAGCACAGATCTAATTATTCAAACAACTCTAGAGAAGCTGCAAAAGACTAAGAAAATTAATTATGGTATGAAATTTTATGATCACACTAATCAAGACAGCCAGTTTCAAGAGCTTATGACAATGGATAATACAAAAGCTGGAAACAAGTTATTTATCAAAAGCAATTACCTGACATATGGAAGAGACCCACTTGGAGAGAAGAGACCCACTTAGAAGAGACCCAAGTCTTGCTTTGGTAGGACTATGAGAAAAGGACTGGATAAAATGACACGAGTAGCTAATTTTAGATAAGAGACCAGTTTCAGAAAGCTCCATCACATGCTTACCACCCATGTACACACAGCCGTTAAACAACCCTGGAAATGACAGACATGTATCCTTGCTAGAAAGTATCTAAGGGCACAAGTTGGTGCACTCCATGGGGAAAAAACTGCATGCACCATTGGCATCCCTATGACAAAGAATTTATTGAATGAAACTTGCCAGATGATCTTGAGAAAAGGAGAAGGATGATGACCTAAATTGTGGCAAATGGCTTCTGAATGAGGAAAATGACACACACAAGAACAAGGAAATTTACTCAAGTAAACAGCAACACTTGCACATCCAGCTCAACATCCTTCAAGCCAGGGCAAACATCCAGAGCTTCAGAAAAATGTGGGTGGGAGAACAAGGGGAGGGAGAAGTAAATAAGGAGAAGATGTGAATAATTCTTCCAAGATTCTGTAGATATGTAGCCTATCATCCTGTTATTAAAGGCAACAAATTCCTCACTGGTTTTGTATAATTAATATCATTAAATCTTTGTCTTAAACTTTGCTTTCAGCAAAACACACTATGTTACTGTAGGAAAAAATGTTTTTTTTTGCTGATGGTCTTGAAGAGGTAGGATGTAAAGAAGACATAGAAGCATAAGAAAAACAGAGTGCAATGATTATAGCAATTCTGTGAAAACAAAAGACTGCCAACATTAAACTGATCACTTTACTCTTTCTTTCTTCCTTTCTTTCTTGATCCAATGTATGAGTTGGTAGCCAAGAGAAGACCAAGTCTAAAAGCTGCATCAGAATAAATAAATGTTTAGTTAAAGGCTTGGAGGGAGGGGGGGAAAGGAAATGCCTATCTCAAAAGATTAAGGAACATCATAAGAAGTTATTTAAATGTTTATCATATTAAAGATCCGGTTACCTTCTCAGTTAATTGCTTCTGTCCATACTTGTCTCGAAACTCTTTTCCAATGGGCAATATATTATTGCATATAACTATTCAAAACATTTCCAGTGAAATTCCTGTGCCTGCTCATAAATGTTGCTAGAGGAATTAATTAAGTGGAAATCCAGGGTTATCCTCTATTCTGTTTTTATAACTTCTTCTGAACCATCATTTTATAGATTATTTTCAATCTTCTTTTTCTTGGAAATGAAAGTATCTTTTTCAAAGTAGTCTAGTATGAAGATAACCTTGCTAAAACCCTGTTTTTGCAAGCATTTTTAATGGGTAGTGGTATGGCAAAATTTATGGCATAAATATCATAATTAAGGAAACTGTTTCAAAGCAGCACCCACACATTCTATTCAGGAAATGGCACAGAATGAAACTTTTTGTTCACTTTGTTCTGCTTAAGCACGAAAGAATAATGCTGCTTTGGTTTTCTTAAGTAGTTTGCCACTGGAGTTAAGAATAATAATAAACATAAGTTTTATGTTCATTTAATATTGTGATTAACGTAAACCAAGGCAGATCTATCCTCTTTGACCAAATAAATAAAAACAGTACTCATATATTTAATTTTTACAATTCAAGAAGTCAAACTACTGAAGACAGTTTGTTGCTACTGAACACAAACACAATCTCAAATGTCATAGTTTGACTACATTGCACTTAATTATTTGAAAATGCTTTCAGATTATTTCTGCCTTATTCTGCCTTTAGAAATTTATATTTCATGGTTCTTTAACTGAATTACTTTTATTTTTGCATGCAATAAAATCAGATTTCAATGTCCTGCAATGATTTCCTATTTTCCAGATTGTGTTATAAGTATGAAAGATGTGTTTTTCTGCTCAGCTATAGGAGACTTTCTACCTATTACTGACTGGAAAGGAACAGTTCCAAACATTCAATGTTTGAGGCTCCATAGATGTTTGCTTTCCTTTGTTAAAACAAATAAACAACCAAAAAACTAACCAACCAACCAAAACAAAACAAACAAACAAACCAACAAACCCAAACCAAAACAGGAAACCAAAACAAAAAAATCCTGTCATGAGCATATCTCTTGCTGCACTCCTCAGAGACATGAAACAAGCTGAAGTGATTTGAAGCCATACCTAACTCCAGTAATTTCATTCTCTCTCTTTTGCTGTATAGGAGAATTCTTAGATTTCTCAACATAATGATATGTGATTCTAAGAAAAAAAGTCACACTGAAAGGAGGAGGGAAAGGCTCATCTCTTAGACATTTAAGAGAAAAAGATCATCTAGTTAAGTTCTTGGCTTTGGAAAAGTTCTTCAAATCTCTCTTGCTTACTCCTTCACAACTTTGAATTCAGCATCAAGTGAAAAAGATGGTGTTACACATGAATAGCAACAACCAAATTAAAAATCCACTATTTCAGAATCCACATAAAGACTAAATACATACAAAATCATGCCGTACCAACGACGTGGGAAGTATATCCAGGTTGCCATGTGACCATATACTTCATTCTAGTACACACAGAACACGATTTGAACTGTTAAATTTTAATTCAGTATAAGTTATAAGTATACATCCCAGAGCTTTTAAGAAACCCAGATTCTTTGAATCCTGAGGCTTTAGATTTCAGAACCAGAGGAAAAACTTCTTTCAGGCTGCATTAAATTCCATGCTATCTTCATCTCATAGGACCATCTGAATTTTTCTAGTCAGAGCAGTTTACGTATTCTTATGTAGTTTACTACTGTACTACCTAATATACATATTGTACATAATGTACTATACATATAGTATATGTACTATAGTCTTTCATCTAGACATTTTGGAATACTTAGAAAATGCAAATAGAAGCAAAACCACTATAAAACAGCAAAAATATGAACAGCATGAAGTGTTTCCCGTGTACTTTTAGGAAGTTTAAAAAAACCCAAAAATCCTCCTACTTTGATAAAATAGGGCATAGAAGACAAAAATAATGGTTGTAAACATTATTTTAGCCTTGAGATATTTGACATTCTGTGCTTTTTATGAAATCAAGAATCCATTCTCCATTACAAGTTCATAACAGATGCTACTATTCAGACAAATACTTCCTACTGCAAGTATTGCAAATATGCCAAAAATCTCAGTTTGAAAATTGAAATACAGTTATCAAGTTCAATATTCTCACTTCGAATCTTGGTCACAATAAGGTTTCCATATTATACAGACAACCAGATAGACACATACAAAAATACAAAGAATTGTGAATGGAATTTGCATGAAAGTGGTGTCTCCAGATGAAAAGATGCACTGTCCGTTCTTTGGTTTCTGTCTCCTGTATTTTAGCTATGCTACAAAGGGTTGACAAAAACATTATAGCACAGTATTTAAACAGTGGAAGTTTCTTCCTAATTTTTGTTCTAGAAATTGCTTCCCAGACCATTATTTTACCCAGTATTACAGAAAAATTCATCAGTAGCTGTAAACTTGGAAAAAGCTGAATATCATGACTAAAGCAGGAATAATGATGGCAAGAGCACCAAGAAAGATTTTGAAGAATATGTGCTAATGTCTTTACACAATGCAGACTTTGGGGAGGAGACCTATAATCTTGTTATTACAAGTAAGAAAAATATCTCCCAGCAGATGCTAAGTTGAATTTCAGAGCTGACACGTGGAAAAATCTAACTTCAATAATTTTAAATATAATTTTCAGGTATTAATCTTGTAATCTGAAAATACTCAGCTAGCAAAAATGCAGCTAGCAGAGATTCTGCCCTTAAAGCCTGTGGTTTTCATGGAAGTTATTTAAATTGCAATTTCTTCTGAATAACTTGTCAAGAACTAGGTTGTGCTGTGTACTTTGTAAAGAACATACAAATTTCTGCTTCAAAACCATACAAAGAATATAAAAAACACAAGAAAATATAAAGTGTCCTCTCTGCTTTACAACTAGAAAAGCCATGTAAAGAATTCAAAATACAGTGTACATTAGAAACATTAGAAATTCAAGACCTCAAATTGATCGTGTAGCAGAATCTATGAACAAAATATCTCCTTCTGTGAGTAGGCTTATATGGGGACAGTAAGAAAAGTCTGGAGGTAGAAGATGAGGAAGAAGAGCCCTGTTACAAGTTCTTAAAAAAAAGTATTTCAGATTCTATGCAAAATTTTAATTTATATCAACGTGTTTGAGGACATGGTTGAAATTTGTTACTGAAGGTGCATATTTTCTACAATCACACTTTTTCAAACAGATGTACATCAGGAAAATTGAATAAATAAAACAATGCAAAAATAAGGCCATTTCCTAGTCTTTGACTCAAAACCCCAAATTATATAATTCTTGTTTCACTGTGCTCACTTATTCATTAAATGTAAATCACCTGTTAAAAAAAAATTAAAATCTTTCCTTCTTCATTTCCACTGTCCTACACCAACATAGCATAGCTAAGCCCATAGAAATAAGAAAGAGATTATCATCTCAGCTCAGTCATTTCTTTTGGAGTTAGCATAAGTCAGGATGAGTGTGGCTACCCTCTATTTCCATTAAAAAAACCACTGAGAGAAATAAAATAAAATAAAATAAAATAAAATAAAATAAAATAAAATATGTAGCCACACCTGAGTAGTGTTTGGCTATTATATTATGTAAAAGTGTAGAAGTAGAAGTGTAGAAGTTTCTTATACAGAAAGTTTGTCCTTCATGCCAACTCTTCACAGAATCAAAAAAAATTACAGTACAAGGAAAAGCTGGTTTCTGCAGCCACCTGAGTTACACAGAGAATGGCATTATTATTATAACAATGTCAAAATCCAAAAGCAGGTATTTTATTTAATGCAATACATATGCCAGTTTAATCTGAAGTCAAAACAAAACTAAATGAACAATTACCAGCAGTTTTATATAAATTCAGTCCTCCATTATTAAATGCCTTATTGGAAGAATACACATATATAGGGTCAGTCTAAAGAAAAATATATGTGCAGATGAAAATTCTGGAAAAACTTGATTGTGTCAAAAGAAGCAATATCAAACAACACTTCGCAAGCCATATCTGGGGCTGATGTAATGTAGTCATTATGACACCTAGCCATATAGAACTATGAAAAATCTGAAGTATGGAGGCAAGAATAAGCTTTTTTTAATTCCTCTGATGGATGTTACTGGCCAAGATCAGACAATCCTGCTAGATCACTCCCTCCATTCCCACACCAGTCTTGAGCTGGTATGTAAGCAGTGCATATAATACTGCTTTTGTCCACTCAGTAGAACATGCTGTAAAAAATAGGCTTTCTGTAGTTCAGCAAAACTCATTGTTATAGTACAATTTCACCTATATATTCAGTCCACGTACTGCAGCATCTTTTTTTCTCCCCTTTCTTTGTTTCTTCCACTTGAAGAAATGTAACTGTGTCAAATTACACCAGTGATCTAGTCATCCCAGAATGTATTCTAAGATAACTTCTGCAGCTCCAATAGATATATTTCCAAAAGGCCTTGAATTGCCTCTTTGCTTTTCACTTCTCCCCATTTTGGTAGCTATCCTTGCACGTACATGTTCAACAATTATGCTGACTGCACATTTGTCTTAAAAAGTATAGAAAAATATACCCTTAAGACTGAAAAGGGTGTAAAGAGTTTAATTAAATTTAATAGGGGCATGACTCAGATGCACATGGCATTATTCACCAACTCTTGTAAACGACATGTTACATTGCCATTACATTGCTTACTGTAACAGAAACATCTTGCTTGCAGCTGGGGAAGAGCTGCAAACTCAGAATGCAAAGTGCCTTAAGGTGCACAATAGCAATATGTACTCATGTTGTACAGGAGCTGCTACAGGACGATTTAAAATACAGGACCAGAAACAGACAGGGAATACTGTGGTGCAAAATCCAGCTAATGACTTGCTAGTCTATTCACCATACATCATCCCAATAGAAGACTTCATTGCATTTCATTATCTTCTAGATCATAGGCAAGGCATATTTTATTGTGTTTTTCATTTAAAAAAACCCCAAAACCAAAACAATCAAAAACTCTCAAACAAACAAACAAACAAGAAGACACTGAAGAGTAAAATTATTGAAGAATGGAAGTGTAAATTACCTTGAAAAATGATTTTTTTTTCTTTTTCATGTTAAGTGAAAGTCTAAGAAAAGTCTAAGGAAAACATTGAATTTCTAACCAAGACTTTCAAAAATCCTGATATAAAACACAGGCCTGTCTGATAGCCACAGAGAATTCCTTAATCCTTGGGAAAAACTAGCAGCAATAATTTACATCCTCTGAGGTTCCCATAAAACTCTAGTAGTGTTCACTTTATGCACCCAATGTGAACTTCTACACCAAGAACAGAGATGCTTTTTAATATATAGGTTATGTTTCTATTCTAAGCGAAACAATTTACAGGGGTATGAAACTGGAACATGATACTAGCAATCTAATCCAGATTATCACAAATTATACCTCCACTTTTTGAAGAGTATATCCATCAAACAATTCTGCCATCACCCATTAATGATCACAGACTATTCCCTGTGTGTACTTAATTGTATGGTAGCATTATCAACTCAATCATTGCAGGAAATATTCATGAAATGGGCAGTATTTTTAAACCTGTGAAATCTGGCACTCATAATTAAATGAGAAAAGAGATAAAAATTCAAATCAAATAGATACCACAGAAATACAGTTTGATTTCCTCTTTTCCCTTCATCTTCAGGAGGCAAAAACTATTATAGAAGAGGGGTTTATTGGGATCATACACAAGAGGAACTACTAATATTTTCAGAGATCTTGTCAGAAACTGCACAATCAGACCAGTGATAAAACATTCCCATCCCCTCTATTTATCTCTGAACCTGCTGTAGCTCTTTTTTAACCTGCAG
Organism: Toxostoma redivivum; assembly: GCA_013397375.1. Classification (NCBI taxonomy): domain Eukaryota; kingdom Metazoa; phylum Chordata; class Aves; order Passeriformes; family Mimidae; genus Toxostoma; species Toxostoma redivivum. The sequence goes on from VXBI01006926.1 coordinate 68,949, forward strand.
TAAGAATTCACACACCCTTGATTCACCCTACCTTTGTTCATACCCATTACCCTGAAAATATGACTGCTGTTGGATCCATATGTAATAGCATTTTGTGAATAACCTGACTTTGGTGCAACAGGAGAAGAGGAAGTATCACTTCTTTCCCTGACATATGCACATATTCACATATGGCCTGTGAAAACGTGTGAAAATGCTGACGGCTTAAATCTTGAGTGAGCTGCATACTCAGAGATCTGTAACTTAAGCAAACTTATTCTCACTTTCATAATTTCAAATAACTACTTTAAATTAAATTTTATCTCATACACCTGATTTATCAGAAATGGCAATAAAGTCTTTCATTAAAGACATTAGTCTTTCCTAAAAACAGTCAGTTGAAGCCAGATGTACTACAGGTTTAAGTTAGCCCTTTTTTTAGTAAAAAAGCTAGCCCAAAGTGTTTTCTTAAAGTAAAGACTAGTTCTCCAGTAAAAGATTGGTAGACAAAAAATTGACCATTAGCCAGCAATCTTTCCCGTGCACTAGATAAGGCAAATGTTATCCTGATCTGCATTAAACAAATGACTGTCAGTGGCCTGAGGGAGGTGATCCTTCCTGTCAGCTCAGCACTGATGAGGCCATGCCTGGCGACTTGTGTCCAGTGCTAGGCTCTCCAGCACATGAGAGAGATGGACATATAAGAGGAGTCCAACAAATGGCCACAACGATGATGGGGGGACTGTACTGCCAGACCGAGAAGGGCTGTGCAGCCTGGAGAAAGGCAGGCTTGGGGAGATCTTATTAATGTAAATACCTGAAGGGAGGGTGCAAAGAAGACACAGTCAGCCTCTTTTCAGTGATGTCCAACAGAATATGAGGCAATATTTGCAGACTGCAACACCAGAGGTTCCCTCTGAACATTAGGACACTGAGGGTGAGCCCTGGAACAGGTTTACAAGAGAGGTGGTGGAGTCTCCTCTGAAGACAGTCAAAAGCTGCCTGGACATGATCCTGGGCAATTTGCTCTATGGAAGCCTGTTTGACAGGGAGGATTGGACAAGACGATGTCTAGAGGTCTCTGCCAACCTTACCCAGGCTATGATTCTGTGATTCTAATTGTAAAGGGAGGGTGAAACAACAGGAACTTCAACATGTCAGATGATGATGTACAAAAAAAAAAATACCTCACTGTGATTTTTTGCCTTAAGTTGACAACATAACCAAGAACCCATCTGATCTATTACAAAGCTCAAAAGAAAACTCTAGTCATTAAAGTAACAGAAGTTTATTTAAACTTTCCACAAGATGAAACTACTTTTGAGTTTGGTCAAATTTAACATTGCCAGCCATGATTAGGTTCATCAATATGATTTTGATCATAATGCTTCCAAGATGTATAAAAAACACACTACAAAATTGCTTTGATGGGTATAAACTGCTTTCAAGATGATTCTACATGAAGCAAATAGGGGCACAGTGATATTTTAGTGATGGCAACTAATTGACCCATATAAATAAAGTACTTGTATCCTAATATTTCGTCCTCATCTAATATTTTTCCTGTAGTCTTATCTGAAATTACTCCTGATTGAAGCATTTTGATCTTTTTACTATAATATGATCATTTTTTCAAAGGTGGGGAGTATGTTTTTATTTTCAGTATCTTTGACTTCATTATTTTCAACTTGAGCCAATAGAAGAGGAAGGTATAGTCTTCTCTGGACAATGCAACAAAACTCAGTGGATTTTCATTTGGTAAGTATTTTTCTGGGGAAGGATAAAAGTAACTGCTTAATACAATTTACTATTTTGTCACTACATGCAAGTATTTTAAGATATGCTCTCTGCTGCATATGACTATTTCCTGACACACAAAACACCACCACTTCTCTTCCTACCATTGTGTAATATGTGTTGTTAACATAAAAATGTTACACTGCAGCAAGCAAAACAATTTAAATACAAAGTAGAACAACATATAGCAAATATGTAGCTCAAACAGTCTAAGAATACAACGACCACCATGCAAAATCTGTTTACCAATGGCCTACATTTGTTTACACTCCTTCCAGATCTAAACCTGCTCATATCCAGTCAGCCCATAAAATACATATGCACATGCACTTATCCATGAAGCTCATACATGAAGTTTTAGGCAGAGCTAAAAACTGCATCTGCTAAAATAACTATTATGTACAATGCAATTTTATATGCTAGTTTAGATACTTTCGTTGAGATATCTACTATAATCGCAACCACAAATTTAAAAAATAAAAAATCCCTGTGAGAAGAATCACTCTAATAAGAGAAGTTCCACTAAAGGCTAATGTATTCATTTATATACCTAAAAGAGAAAAAAAAAATGGGGCCATTAAAAACTATGGAAAAAAATTAAGAGGAAATTGATATTCCACAGAAACACTGAACTGAGAATGCAGTAAGAGTACATGTCAGCTCAAGCAAATTTGTACTTAATTCCAAAACAGAGCTCAAAAATAGAGTTCAGACTTACAATTATTAGTAGATCCTATTTATCACTACTGAAAGGACCCAATTTGGTTTTTTGTAATAGTAATTTAGTTATAAATAGTAAAAACTATTTTAAATAATAATTAAAATAGTAATAACAACAACACATGNTGAAAAGGATTTAGCATGCTCTTTTGTCCCATACCTGGAAATGTTCAGACTGGAAGGGGCTTTGAACAACCCTGCCCATGTCAGGGAGTTTGGAACTAGATTATATATAAAGTCCCTTTCAATCCAAACTATTGTATGATAATATAGAATGGTATAGAAATGTCATCCAAACCCTAAATATACGGTCATACTGGTCATACTTAGTAAATCAGAAGAACAAGTTTTTGCCTTAATTTAATTTAAATTTTGAGTTAATAAATGCAGCAATACAGAATTGCAGTTTGTTTATATATATGCATATATTCTTTGTGATATAGGCATACAGGCATAACCTGTGGCTACTCAGTGAAGCATAACTTTAATCCCCACTTATTCCACTACTTTGCATTAGAAATGCAAGAAAACCAACAGCAGGTTTCCTGAGCTGATTATGCTCTTGGCCCTAGGTAAAGCTGTCCATAAGGACAACTGATTTTATTCGCGCTGCGTGTGAATTTGAGACTAGAGGCAGGAGGCAGCACCAAAATGCTATTTCAAGAGTAACACTATCTCAGTAAGTGTAAAATTAAACTCTTGTAACTAAGTATCCAACATAAAAGCCAGGGGAAACTAAACGGCGGGTTTCAGCTCCCAAGCCATTACCCTGCATCTCTCTCACTCCACAATTTTCAAATGTAAGCCTGAATAGTCTGTATTTGCATGTAGAAAAGAAATAAGGAGACATTTTAGTTCCTCATAAAGCAGAACTGCTTGCAAGAAAGAGGCAAAGCAGGTGCACAGGGCCAGAATAAGCAGGGATAGAGCAGAGTGCCAGGGGAGATCAGCTCGATCTCAGCCCTGGGAACGGAATTGGTGGCAGGATTAAAGGAAGTGGCAGACGAGGTTTCCATTGAAGGATCACAGCTATTACAGTTCTAGTGGCCTGTATCAGAACAGACAGCAGATGCCACTAGAGACTAGTCCCTATGGGCCAGTCTGGGCATCCTGAGGATAACAGTGAGACCAAAGAAACCTGCAACCTTTTTCAACAACTTTTGCAGTGACACAGCCTGATCTACTCCTGGTCACTTGCCTTCAGGTGCAGATGGGCGTCACACTTCATCCCCCATGGCATTCCACTGTACTTTTGAATAGATTCCTTGCATGGAATCCAAAGTGGTGCAATAACAGAAGGCAAAGCAATCTAACACAAAGTTTCTCTATCAAAACTAAAAGCTTTATTCAGATGACTAGGCTAACTTGCCCATGGATGTACTACATCCATGTAGTACAAGTTACTACAGAGCTACAAAAAAAGATAAAACATACTTCAGGAGCACAGGAGGAGACAAAAAATGAATATACAGAAAATCACGTAAGTTTGTTTGTAAGTTTATTTCAAGTGACCCTGTATCTTTTTTTTTTTTAAATTAAGGTGTTGCTTGTTGTTTTCTTGAGAGATTTAAGATATTTCCCTAATTATAAAGATATCATGGTTACTGAAATGTGCTATTACTTTTTAAAAATTCATCTTTGAAATTTAAGAACAAAATCAAGTGGGAACAGTTTAAGAGAGCCATGTTTATATCTTCTTCTTTTTTAAGGCGCAAACAAAGCTAAAAGTAAGTTCATACAATGTCTCCAGAGGGGTAACTGGTGCATCCTCAGTGAGTTTTTATCATCATCATCATCTATTTTATTTGGCTAGAGTCTGAAATAAAAGCTAGGCAGTGGCAAATTGATGAATAAGCAAAACAAACTACCTGTAAAGCCCGTTAGAGGATGTCAATTACACCCAAGGGAAGCCCACTGACAGGGCCCCGGCTCAGGTCTCGACTTTCAGAAAGAAACACCCGTGTGAGAAACGCGGGCGGGGACTCTCAAAGTTTCTCTGCATTTTGGCGAATATTTCCCCGCAATGAAGCGGGCTGAGAACCTCACGCCCGACACTTGGAAAAGTTCAGCAACATCGCAACTTTTATAATAACGGCGCTTCCATCCTCTCTTCCAGGGAGCTGGTGAGACCAGCCAGGCTCACGGAGACGTGCGTTCGGCAAACCCGGCAGCTGGCAGAGCCTCCCGGCCGCCCGCCGTGTGGGCAGGGACTGCGGGTAGCCGCGGTAGCTACCTGCCGGCCGAGGAGGAGCCGACCGCGGCAGCGCTGCCCCAGCCCGGGAGCACCGCGGCAGCCACAGGTGCGGACTTCTCGCCGCCCCAGCGGAGGGAGGGAGCCGAGTCCCGGAGAGGCTGGCGGGCGATCCCCGGGCCCCCTTACCTGTGCGACGGCGAGGAGCCC
>VXBI01006927.1:0-15986 GCA_013397375.1 Toxostoma redivivum
AATATATATAAAAAGTATAATAAAAGTATATATATATATACTTTGTTTACTAATTCAGTAATTTTGCTATTAATACAATTATATGTACCTTTGCTTTGCTTGACTCTCCTAGCAGGTTTTCATCTCTATGTATGCAGTTATTACACGAATAATGCAGAAGCAATTTTTTAGTGCGATATCTTGACAAAAATGAGTTTGTTCAACTGTAGTAACAACATAGTGCTGGCAGTCAGTAATTTCATGAGAGACTTTTATTGCTACCAGGGGAAAGAGAAGTGGATAATCAGTACCCTAAGGGAAATATATTAGTGCTGTAATTCAATTCCTAAGTGACCTGGCAATTAATAACTAATAACGATGAAGGCCAAAGAGCAAAAGAATAAGATATGCTGTAAATTACTTCATGAACAGTCTCTGTGAGAAAGAGCACAGTTCTCAGGCATCTTATAGGACAACAGAGAATTCTTTAATACTCCTGTGTCTGTGGGTGAGCTCTGCTATATGAAAAAAAATATATAGTCTTCATCCTCTAATGATGATAAAATGATTACATAAATAATGTTAAACCATTTTTCATGGCTGAAGTATGCAAAGCTCAGCAGTTTAAGCAAAGTAGGGTTCACTAACACCTACATTTGCAGAAACTATGGTATACCTTAGGGGTAGAAATATGAAACAAGATAGATAATCATGCAATTTAATGCACAATAAAAGAAAAAGACAAGAAATAATCTTTTTCAACATAAGTACAGAATAATTCAGTGTAACATCAAATTTTTAAGAAGGGAAAAAAACTGAGCTAATATTGGGAAAACATATGTTCTTAGAAACCTGTGCTTTATTGCTATGCTTGGACTTTTTTTTTTTCTGTTGCTTTTTAAGCTTACTCTTAAATATGTACACATAAGATATAAGAATATCTCACTACAGGGCTCATACTGACACTTCAATATTCATATAAAACCAAGTATCTATATAGAAAATCTGCTTATCCATTGGAAAACAAAAAACAAATATAGAAAAATATTTTAAAAAGCTATGGCTACAAATATCTACACAGAGTCATTTTGGCTGGAAAAGATCTTTAATATTGAGTCCAGTTGTAGACCTAGCAGTGTCACAGGATGAAGACTGTCTAAAAAATATAGAAATATTTACTTTTGATAGTGCAAAACTTATTTATCCATAAGAATGTAAAAAAAATTATATCTAGAAGTAGTAGAGTATTAAATAAACCTCAACTTTACAATATCAAAAGGAAAAAAATCCCTTAAAATATGAAACATTCAAGTAATGCTGACAAGAAGCAAGCAGGAATATTGCTTGCATACATTCTGAAATAATTTTCAACATACTTGAAATTCAAGGAATTTTTGATATTGTGATTATACAGAACCAAGAAATTTAATTGGAAAAAATATTGATTTATGCAGACATTTAGCATAAATTCCAAGCAAAATAAATATCAAGAAACAGGGCTCACCTATACCAAGGAAACATTCTTTTAATGGGAAACATTCTTAGACAGTGGAGTTCAATTTCTCTATACAGTGAAATTGTTAAAAAGCCTCTGGCATAACTTGGATTTAAATCACTTCCTACTCTTCAGAGCACTTCCTTGGCATGGATTGAAGTTCAATATAGGGCAAAGATAGTTTCAATACACAGTCTGGAAGTAACCCTTGTAGTCTGTTTTCAAAGACAGCTGAAGACTCATGCTTGCTAGTACAGATTCAGCCAATAAATTTATTCTGAGGACTTACATAAAAATGAAGATGAAATTTCTCACCTTTTCCCAAAAGAATTACTTCATTTCATATTTAAGAGTAAGCTTAAAAAACTTGGTTTTTGCTTGAAAATGTGTGTGAAGGGGTATTCTATTTGCTTCCTCCCTGTTAATTAATTAAGCAATTTTATGAATAATAGAAAGGTTTTTACTTCAAGTGTCTTGTTATTATGATGACCAAATGTTTGTGTGGTGTTTTAGAACTTTGATCTGAATAGGTCCAATGATTTTAATGAAGACTGTGTGCTTTTCTTCCTTACTCCCTGTTGTGGTTTAATCCCAGCCAGCAAACAAGTGAGCTGTTCTCTCACTCCCCCTCAGCAGGATCAGGGAGACAATCAGAAGAGTAAAAAGCTAGAAAACCCAGTGGTTGAGAAACAGATCATTTAAAAGGGAAAGAAAATGCCATGCACAAAAGCAAAACAAGGAATTAGTTTACTGCTTCTCAAGGTCTGGCAGGTGTGCAGCCATCCCAGGAGAGCAGGATCCCATCACACATAACAGTGACTTGGGAAGAAAACTACAAACACTCCAAACAACCCCCATCCCTCCCTTCTCCCCCCATTCTATATACTGAGCATGATGTCACATGGTCTAGAATATCCCTTTGGTCAACCGGAGTCACCTGTCCCAGCTCTGTCTCCTCCCAGCTTCCATCCACTCCCAGGCCCCTCACCAGAGTGGCAGTAAAAAAGTAGAACAGCAATATTGCTCAGCAATAACAAAAACATCCCTATATTATTAACATTGTTTTCTGGATAAATCTAAACATACCAGCCACTGTGAAGAAAATTAGCTCTACCCCAGCCTAAGATCTCAAGACTGCAATTTGAAACTTTGTCAATGTGAACAATGTTGTGAAACATGAGCAAGGCTTGAGTTATATCATAATTAGTTTCACTATTTTAAAAAGTGGTGGCTATTCTCAATTAGCATTTTTTTTTCTGCCCTTCTACTTTAATCGTGTACCTCTAAATTTCTGCAGACAAATATATGGAAGAAAACTAATATACCTGGAATTGCTTGATCTTCTTTTACACTCACAGTAATAAAATTAAATTGTTCATGCTGCTTTTCAGACGTTGAATGTTATAAGGTGTTTTACAAAGTAATGAATTAAAATGTTGGTAGTGCTGTGCCCTGTAGGCAAATAGAGCTTCTATTATGTTACAACAATTGTTCACACACAGATGTAGAATTGCAACCTGATTTTATATTGAGAGAATGAATGGAGAAGACACTGAGGTAATTCTCTACTCATTTTATGCAGTTCCAAAAGCTCTAAAAATTTTTACCTAAATAGACAAAGACATACAAGGCAAAAAGAACAGCTCTAAATTAAGAAACTAGGAATGGCTACATTTTGCTGATTTATACCACCAGAACTAGTTAACCTAAAGCCTTTGTTGGCATTGTGATGTATCAATGTGGAAAAATTGTGTAGTCACAGAGAAAAAATGTTCAACAGTATCCACAGTTTTGTTTGCAAATTACCATATCCAAATTAATCAGAAATATACAACAACTATTGTAAGTGAAGTATATGAATTAAGTGTTAATGTAGATCTGAATAAAGAATTTATTCAATGCCCCCTTTGGCCAGATTTCGCATTCTAATTATATCTGATCCTTTTCTGGCTATGTCTCAGTTTGATTTTTTTTTTTTAATTTACTGTGAATTGAAATATTGCTCCTGCTACATCATCTTACTGAGAAGTGATTTACCTAACAAACTAAATATATTATTTTTATTAAATAGGAGATTTAAGTCCAGATTTAAAGGGAAGGCCCTGCAGCAAGGGGAAGTAGTGTTTAATTGAAGGTGTCTCCAACCAGTCTGCTACAGAAAGGTTTTTTTAAATTTTGTTTATCTACCTGATTCTTTCTTCTTTCTAGTGTGATAATTTTGAATTAGTCAGCTAGTCACAGGCTAGCTTTACAGCCTTAGTTTTACAGTCTTTGCAGTATAATTTTACCTCACTCCTGCTCAAGGCAGGGTCATCTCAAGCTGGTTGTTCAGGAGAAGTTTTTTTTTGAGTTTTGAAAATCTCCATGGATGGAAACACCAAAACTTCACCAGCAGAATCTTTCAGTGTTTGATCACCCACACAGTAAAACATTTTTCTTAATTTTGGGTAATGAATGTCACTGGAGAAGACAAGAGATAATGGAGAATCTACAGAAAGCTTTTTACACAGAAAAATTAGTATAAGGGATAATTAAAATGTGAAATAGAGATGGAGATGCCTAGCAGCCATGAGATGAAAGTGGCAATACTACAGTAAGGTGGCATTTAGAATGAAAATACTAAACAAGAAGAAAATAACATTTAATTCTTAATATTCCTGATCAACACAGAAAAGGAATTTTCTTCCTCAAAATTGATCAAAATAAAAAATTATGCCTGGGAAATTTTTAATATGTTGTTACAAAATGGAATAGTTTGGATTTTTTTGCCTGTTTTATTATATCTCCAGATAGTATCAGTATCAAAGTTTCCTTTTCTGATGTGCTAGGGTTAACCTTATGGTTTCTGCAGGTGAATCTCTGCACCCCTGTGCACCATCATGGGCTGCAGGGGCACAGCTGCCTCTGCATGGGCTGCACCAGGGCTGCAGGGGAATCTCTGCTCCAGCACCTGGAGCAGCTCCTGCCCCTCCTGCTGCACTGACCCTGGGTCTGCAGGGCTGCTTCTCTCACATATTCTCACTGTTCTCTCACTTGTCCTTCTGCAGCAGTTTTTTCTCCCTAGCTCTGTTATCTCAGAGGTGCTACCACTGTTGGTGATGGGTTAGTCCTTGGCCAGCCGTGGCTCTGTCCTGGAGCTGCCCAGCATTGGCTGTGCCTGATATGGGAGAAGCTTCAGGCAGATTCCAACAAAAGCCACCCCTGGAGCCTGCAGAGGCTTGCCCTTCAAACACAGAAAAATGCATTTTGAGAAAAATTCCTGGCTTTTGCCAAAATCTTATGAGATTAACACAGGAAATGGCGGCAATAAAGGTAATGATGGAAAAGAACATCCAAAAAATGCAGAATCTGCTTGCTTATTAGAGAATAACATCACATTTCTAGAGTTGTGACCTATCACTGCCATCAAATTATGCAAACAATTTTCAATTAATAAATATGGTATTAAGTACATTGATCCAATTATAATTTTAATAATTGCATAATATTAACACCCTAAATGTTAAATAGTTATTGTAAAAAATGTAGAGGAAAAGAAAACAAAAAAACATCAGAACATTCCTGTAAGGTCCAGCAGTGATCTGTACCTATACAGTAATGTGATATATTTGCTAATAATTACTTTGCAGCTTTTGATCACCACACAGTATTGTTAGCAAGCCATTGGGATTGCACTTGAATTGAGAAAATTGAAACCCCATGCACTGAATGAGTATAATAGACTGCTTTGTGTGTATATTACATTTATTTGGCTGCAGCCAGCAAGATAAAATGCTTAATCTAAAACCTAATAATCACAAAACAGAAATTCATCACTATAACTTATTTCTGTGCTACATGTTACAAATTAAAAAATAAACACTAGAGGAAAGTATATATAAAGGATCTCAGAGGCTCTTGAAGTATTCTAAATGGATAATAACTTCAAAGCTGAACTAAGGCAATATTACTTTATTGATGGATTGTGCTCATAAGTTGTGACTGTGTAAATAAATTAATTTTTCAAAAATCAGAAGCAAATAATAAAAATATATTAATGGTGCTATTGAAATTCAGATATTAAGGTTCATAATTTTACTTGCCTTCCTCATGGAAAGGTTTCTCAAAACAATTAAGCAATCATTAGTCATCTTTAATTGATGCAGGCTTTATCCTGCTTTCACTGAAATTAGAAACACAGTTTTATATGCTTAATAGTAAAAGTGAAATAGTAAAAGTATTGCTCCCATCGGATGGAAAAATGCTGGATTTAAAATAAGGTACAGATTTCAGAATGCAAAGGTTGTTCCTTTTAAAATCATACAATAGGATCATAGAATCTTTTAGGCTGAAGAAGATCTCTGAGGTCATTGAGTCCAACTGCTAACTCAACAAAGCCAGGTCCACCACTTAACCACATCCCCAAGCGGCACATCAATTTCTTTTGAATATCTCCAGAGATGGTGGCTAAACCACTTTCCTGAACCACCTGTTCCAATATTTGAAAAATTCTCTCTGTGAATAAATTTTTCCTAATATCCAGTCTAACTTTCCCCTGGCACAGCTTCAGGCTTTGTCCTCTTGCTGTGTCACTTTTTGCCTGGGAGAAGAGACCAGCCCCCACCGGGCTACAGCCTCCTTTCAGGGAGTTGTGCAGAGTGATAAGGTCTCCCTTGAGCCTCCTTTTCCTGAATTTTGCTCCAGACCCTTCCCCAGCCCCACTGCCCTGCTCTGGACAAGCACCAGCACCTCAATGTTTCTCTTTAATGAGAGGCCCAAAACTGAGCACAGGATTTGAGGTGCAGCCTCACCAGTACTGGCTATAGGGGGACAATCACTGTCCTTGTTCTGCTGGCCACACTAGTTCTCATACAAACCTGGATTCCATTTGCCTTCTTGGCTATTTGGCCACATGCTGTCTCATGTTCAGCTGGTATAGTTTTTATTGAGTGAAAAAAAAGCAAAAAAACAAAACATTGCTATGTCTATAAAGAGAATAATGAGGAAAATGAATGCTCAATATAAAATTAATTAGTAACTTATGCAGACTCTCATGCTGATTAATAAAATATTTTTTATTTTCTGGGTTAAACTAGAGTAGTCAAGGACTACATTAAATTTGAAGACTACTTTCCTAGATCAAATGTATTTGTCTTGGGCATATTCCCACAGACAAACTGCAAGACTGTCTGTGCAGAGCATATACAATTACATTATTGTCTGCTTGTAATCAATAGAAAAATATACTGTCAGGTTACTGATGAAAGTTAGAACATATCTCGATCTATGTTATATGCCTATAATCTACTTGTTACGTTAACTTACAGATTTTTCCACTCTGGCAAGCATTGTCACCTATATAACTGGTCCAAAAGTAATAAATTAAAATAGATCACTTTTCAGTTTAGGTTTTCTTTAGGAAGTCTTATGTACTGAAAATGCTATCAACTTGTTCAATACACTTCTTGTCCTTCAAAATCAGGATATCCACAAAGTAGAATGCCATAAACATAATCTTCAAAGGTACTTTGAACTTTCCTTTCTCCTTGGAAATAAGTGAGAAAAAAATTCATTTTACACCAAGCCTTTTCCTACCTGTTTTAACTATGAAAATAAATGATAGTGGGGGACAGAGTGAGACCATGAAAAGAACAAAGATAACTGCAAATTTAGTTGCTATACTTGTTAGTGTCAGTTAGGCCAAATCGTACAAACATTTCCACTCTTGATATTATATAGGAATAGTCATGTTAAATCTGATTCTATAAATCATGAATCAGGAATATTAGTCTTAAATAATCACAGTCTGCAATTCCTTTGTTATAGAGCCTCTAAACTCAAAAAAGGATCTTGTTGATGTTAATGAGCAGAAAAGTACCACAACAATGGCAAATGAAATATCATTTTGGGAAGACTCACAATTAATTGATGATCAAGATGAAATTTAAAAGAATTAAAAGCTGTGTTATGTCTGTTACACTTGGCATATTCTGGTCTGAATGAGAAAAAAACTGTAACTCTTACCTTTGGCTGCATTAGTAACATTTAAATACCCAATTAAAACATCCATAAGCATTTATCAGTTTTCAGATACATATGCACTCAGTAAAATATAAACCAAGATTCTTTCACATGATGGGAGACAATGTAAATTTAAATGATCATGGACTCAGATTTTTTTATGCCAGTAATGATCAATAAATCAGTCTTCAGAAGGTCTGTTTCTAGTTGTCATGCTAGAAGTAGCTTAAAAATTATTATAACTATAAAGGGTGAGAATTAAGCTCTCAATTCTATTCATGTTTTTTACATTAAGCAATTTTTGGATAAGAACACCTAGATTCAATCTAGGAAAGGAATATATCTCATTCTTGATGCTTGTCGTTAAAATTCTTCCTCATTAAAATATTTTTTTTAAAAAGCAATTTTCTTCTTTAAAACAGATGAAAGTGAATGAGCTTTTTCTCATTCATTCATGCATCTAACAATCCATATTTAGGACATGTTAGCTTTTTGAAAACTACATACTTGGTCAGATGTTACTTAGCTTTAGCTAAATTAAAAAAAAAACATCTGAGCCTTTCAGCTTAATCGGAAACATTTTATATATCCATCTTGAAGGATATATCCAACATGCATGATTATAAATTTGAGGAATCTGTATGTGTTTAAACATTATTTGAAGCTAATAAGAATTCATGGCTTTTTTATTGGACTCCGTAGAGATTTAAGATAACTTGAAAATAACACTGAGAATTATTTCAATAAATTAAAATCTGGATGTGAATCCAAGAAGTAATGAGTAGCATGTTAGTTGTAAACATTGCTATTTATAATATACTTATAATATATTCATATATATGTATGCTCAAAATATATTCTGCATGAATTTCATCTCACTAGCAAAATATGCTGCACTTCTTTAATGATGGCAAGAATACTGTAAATCATTACCAAGGACATTAGAGTTTTCTGTGCTCAATCAAGTATATATATAAATTCTATTTAATGAGTTGGAAATGCTAGCAGATTATTTGTTTGGGTATTATTTAGTGAAATGGTGAATTTGTCTAGTGAAAGAGCCCAATTATAACCACCTGATCATATTCACCACCTCCTCCCAAACAAATTGACAAGCTAAGAGGTTTACACTTAAAATGCTCCATCAGAATAGAAGGCTTTTATACAAGGATTGTAGTCATCCCAACTTAAAACAGAGATCAAAGTCTATATTTTGGGATCAGAGGAGATACTTAGACTGCTCTTGTCATGTAATGCAAGTCAGGTAAAAGCAGCAATAAGAAAATGGAGTTGCAATCATTTGTCAAAAATGGATCCTAATACAGATAGTTGCGTTACGAAATTTTCATTCGAATTTGGCCTCTATGGAAATTTAGTGTTGGTGCTTTATAAATGTGTGCTTTTGTGTTTTATGTATCATTTGAAAAGAAGTGTAAAATAGGTGGCCTTTCTCATTACTAGATGTAACTAATTATGAACTACAAACGTGTTTTAAATCAGAAAATTAATTGACAGAATTTTTTCCAGTTCTCTTAAATAAGACAGAAAACCAAAAATCATCAAAATTGCTCTATGTGCAAATTACCTGCCTCTGTGTATATTTACATATAAATATCTTCGTACTGAATAGAAGCATTCTTTTTTCAAGAAATATACATATTATCATTTACAACTCACCTGATACAAGAAAGTCAAATGCAAAGGGCTTTTTATATCTGTTCAGTACTGGCTATTATTTATAATTTAATCCTGTTATAGATGTTTTGTCTATCAGAATGTAAGTACATGAGCCAAACTTTAATACAGCTGAAATATTCTGCTGGAAATGCTTAGGCCAGGTGAAAATTCTTGCTGGCCCATATATTTTCAGTCATATGAGCAAAAATGTGGGGCAAAACTGCAGTGAGATTTGTTGCAGGATATTAGTTTACTACATGAAAATATCCATTCTACTACATAAACACTTAAATGTATAGACTTCATAGTTTCAAGACTAAACCAAACAGAATTTATACTATTTCTAAATACATTAAAATTATATATAATTTTTAATTATAGTTTTACATCAATGTCATGACTGTCATGATTTTTTGAATGGACAAGAATGACGCCCTCAGTATTTGAAATTTACTTCAGATAGTGGTCATGAAGGAATATTGTATAAGTTGACAACAGAGGAATGTATTTCTCATAAGTGATTTAATTAAAAAGCACAACTAAAAATTAAAACTGCTAAGAACAGTAATTGCTTTACTGAAATGGGAGTGACTACGCCAAGGAAATTAAGTAATGTTAATAAGGAAGTAATTACTGAAGAACAATGATAAACTTACTGAGATCTAGGCAATGTTCCTGAAAATCTTTTCAGAATGAATGACTGAGTTGACTGATTCTGAAGTTTATATTTCTGCTGTATTTAAACTATATGATGAATATTTTAATTTTTGAGGATTTTAATTCCCTTCTAATTCTCTTGCTGTTACTTCTTCATACTGAAACGAGTCTAGTGAAGCCATTTAAAACACTTTTTTCAATATAAAAATCTTGAAAGAATTTTAGTCAGTCTTCACTCAAAATATCAAAAAACCTCCCCTGAAATATCATTTATTGTCAATAGACACCCCCAAAATATTTCAGTTTTGACATAATTGTTAAAAAATATATTTAAAAAACTTTATTATGTATCCAATCTTTTCATTTTTTTCTTGGCAGAATAATCTTTTATTATTTTCTACTGTGAAAAATGAACCAAAAAGGAAATAATTGTTCAAGACAGAAGATTCTCAACAGAGAGATTTGTATGCTTAAGCCACTGTTTGATATTTTTCTAACAGGAATCATAAAGAATTTCAATCCATTTCTATGAAAAAAAAATGCATTTCCTCAAAGCTTAATGTTTCACTATATAATATCTTTGACTGCAAAGCTTTGTCAGGCCTTACCTACCTGAGAATGCACCTGCTGCATCACCAACTTCTGTTGATCTACCAACTACTTGCAAGGGCTGTTGCTGTTGCTGTTGCTCTCTTGAAAAGGGATTTTGGCTCCTAGATACATTAACACTTCAAGCAGACACTGTCCCAAAACCTAGGTGCCCTCATTTAACCCCTCACTTCAACCTTTTTCCTACTCCTTGTTGCGGTTTCCACTTACAGAACACACGGCTTTATAACATCTCTAGAAATGCTGGACATGTTTTATAGTTATAAGAAAAGGACATTTTTCTGTCTTGATGGAGAGAGGCTATTGACCTCTTCTATTTCCTCATTTATTTAAAAGAAATAAATTAAGCTAGAGAGCTTTCCAGTTCATCTGAGGACACAGGAAGCATATCACAGCAGAAAGGGGAGAGGTGGCTGCAGAAATACAAAGGATCTTGGTAGTTCTTGACATGAATTCCCAATAGGAAAGCAGTTATAAAGACACATCAGAATAACTCCTTTTTTCATAGCCAGGCAACACCTACCCTCTTTGCTCATAAGGCTGTTGTAGATTCAAAGGGTTAATATTTATTTCATGAAAGACTCTACAACATAACGCCAATGTAACTGCAGACTCAGCTCCATTTCTGCTTCCTAACTATTTTTGCCACCCCATCTTTCTCAGCCCACACATCACTACTTCTGTAAGAGAGGTCACTGCATGTCCAGCAGCTTCCAAATTACCTCTCCTGTCAGGAGAGTGAAAACCTGAGAGTCATGCTCTTGGCTGATGTTAGTTCATTGATACAGTACCCACTGTTTGCAAATGCAAAACAGTAACTGGTAACTAAGCTGCATCTTTTCATCCTCTACACTTTAAACCATAAATTGTTACAAATTAATTTGTTCTGATTTTCTATCCATTCTTCACGTGCATTTTGTTCTTAAAAGAGCCTTACATGCTTCATTGTTCACGGTGGAAGTGGACTCATTTTTTGGCCCTTCAGTGTGAGTTAGTATCAATGACAAAAAGATCAGAGCTGGAAAAGAAGACCTCAAGAGCTGCCAAATGTGGTTTTTGGATCCCAAAGGCTGCAGGGTTTGGATTTAAAACACAGCTAAATCTGGATTCCCAGCTTCAGGCCAGTGGCTGCCAGAGGCTGCACTGTGAGAGTTCAGTGACATCAGGGAAAGTAGGAAATGTGGAAAAAAATTATGGATACTTATTTTAATGACTTGCATCTGCTATCTGTGAAATTTCCCAGTGCAGGAAAAGAGCTGTCAAAAATTTACATAAAATTTTCAGCTAGAATATCCCTTACAATTTTTCATTTCTGGTTCACATAGATTAGTGAACTAGACTCATCTGACATAGGCAGTAGCCATGGCTTTACTTGATCATCTGCTCCTGTTCTTTTTTTATGTGCCCCTTTTGCTTTTGCAAATACCAAACAAGATTGAAACTAAGTAAAGAAGAGTGATTTAAGTCCACTCCTCCATGAAAAACTTATTCCCTGGCCATCTGGCATCTCCTTAGGTGGTAACTAAAGATGTAATGGTGATAGATGAGGTTGCATTTGTGAACTTTATGAGCCATGGTAATAAGAATCTCTAAGTGTTCTGCCAAGTAACAATGGCACAAAGGCTCCATTAATCTTGTCTACACCAGCACCAATTATACACAGATGTTTCCCTGTTGTACTCTGAGAAGGTGGTGTGAGCTGGGCCACCATGTATTTTGCTAGGCCATCCGACAGTGTTAGTGACTATCCACAGACACAAAAAACATCCTATAAAATTGTGGAATAGTATCCCTTTTGGTTGCTAAGTGTAACTGTTGGGGAGTCTGGATAGGTTATGTCTGTGTCATCAGTATTGCCAAAGCAGCTGAGAGGTTCACTTGGGCAAAGCCTGATATGATTGCACACACCACTACCAAAAAGTATCATGGATCAGAAACAGGGAAGGTTACTTTCCAAATGGTTTTTCAGTCCTTGAACTGACTATTGGCAGAGCAATGGTAGTTGAGGTTATAAGCTTCCAAATGAACCAATTAAGCTGTCTTTTTGACAGCAACTCTTATTGCTATACCAGTCAGTCTTTTCCCATTTTCTTATGCACAGAACACAATTTTTCTTATCCTACAGGTTTTTTTCTGCTTGGACTTTCCTCACATTTCACATATTGACCCAGTGTAAAGAGCCATCCCTGCTCTAACTAACCAGACACTGGTGGAAAATGATAGCTGTTGAGTTTCATTTTCACTCTCCCCTTTCTTTTCAGCAAGCACAGACCTGCCAGTTTGGAGTAGTGTAAATTAATCAGCATCTGTACCTTGTCTCTGAACAGCTAAATTCAGGTACAGTGGAGTGTTAGACCAGTGCCATTGATGGATGCTGGTTATTGCTATTGCTGCTGATGTGATTGCCCAAGGCAAAGGATAAAATCATAGTGTTCCAACTTTGTCCCAATGCACAATAACTGCACTGGTAAATTTGTCCCACTTTGGGGTAAAAGGAGTCATTTTTACAGGGGTTGGTCTGAGCCAGAGCAAACAAAGGACACTCTTGAAATGATGATATAAAATGTGATAACAAACCCCACAGGAGAAGCAGGAACACAGTGCCATTAATACAATGACTGCAAGAAGCACGGCAGTATATCTGTGATGCCTGCTCACAGAACGGACTCCTCTACTTTCAAGCCAGCCCAGTGGTTCCTACTTGGAACAGCCATGTATCCATGCTGTTTACAGTCTCAGTTTTCCACAATTTGATGATCATTTATCTAGTACCAATTATAATCAAACCAAAGCTTTGCTCTTCTCTCATATTTTGTAACTTTGTCTGGTACCGACCATAACTCCTTCTATCCTTCTATCCTTCTACTGTTTTATGTATCTCAATGGGTTGCTCCTGGTTTCAATTTCAGTCCCTGAATGTATAATTGTTTCAATAAATAATCAGTATATTTATTACTTACCTTGTTCTTAAGGTAGAACATACCTTCTTTGATGGCTTTGCTCTTTAGGTAGAACAGAACTTTAAATTAAACTTTGTTTTCTGATACTTCAATGAGTCTATTTTCAGTTTCAAAACAGTCATTTAAACTTTGAGCTGTTCTGAATTTTTTAAAGATCATTTAAAAACTTAATTGGTCATTAACAAAGCTATTCATTTTTCTTCCTAACAACCTTATGAGGGGTAGATCTTCTGAATTTTTTAGTAGGTCAGATATTGCCAGATAACTAATTCTTCAGTGAATATGAATTCTCTCTTCTCAGTTTTTGCATTAATTATTATTCCTGTAATATTAAGAGAATTTATTATATTGCAAAATCATTCTTGATATTCTTACAGTTATAGAGTGGATTGGGTTGAAAGACACTATAAAGATCATCTAGGTCCGACCACCCACTAGACAAGGTTGCTCAGGGCCCCATCCAACCTGGTCTTGAACACTTACAGGGATGGGGCATCCACAACTGCTCTGAACAACCTGTTTTAGACCCTCATCACTCTGACAGTAAAGAATTTCTTCCAGTCTAGATCTGACTTTTTCCTGTTCAAGGGCATTCCACTGTCCCATCACTATCTTCCTGTGTAAAACTTGCTTTCTTCTTTTTTTCTTCTCTAGGTGGAATAATCCCAGGTCTCTGAGCCTGTGTTAATAAGAGAGGTGCTCCATTCTAAACATCTTTGTATCCCTCCTCTGGACTTGCTCTAGCAGGTCCATGTCCTTCCAGTGCTGGGGCCCCCAGAGCTGGATGCAGCTCTGCAGGTGGGATGCTCCACTGCCCACTGGGCTTTGGATGCAGCCAAGGAGGTGATCGGCGTTCTGGGCTGTGAGTGCACACTGTTGGCTCGTGTCCAGCTTTTCATCCATGAGAGGCACCAAGTCCTTCTTGGCAGGGCTGTTCTCAATCCCTTCATCCCCCAACCTCTGCCAAACTGCATGCAGTCCATACAGGCCTACCTCTTGAACTCTTACAGGCTCCTCCGGATGGCCCCATTTTTCTGTTCTTCATCCTCACCACTTGGCTTTATGTCATCTACAAACCTGTCAAGGGTGCACTTGATCCTGTTGTCTGTGTCATTGATGAAGTTATTAAACATTACTGGTCCCTATACAGACCCCTAAGGGACCACTCATTATTGATCTCCATCTGATCAAAAGCACTGATTGCTCTTCAGGTTTCGCTCTGGTTGAATGACTCTTCTGGAACTGGGACCCCAATCAGTATATGTTAATGGAAGTGCAGCTCACCTAGGTCTACATTATTCAAAACTTTTCCAGAATAAAATTTAGAGGTACCTGCACATCTCACATAAGTATGGGTAAATCTTAGCTGTATATGCAATATGTCATTGCTTTAGGGATTTTCAAGAGAATACTAGTAAGTATGGATAATTTTTTTTCTGCTGATGAAGTACTTTATATTTGAAAGTCTTAGCTATGTATCAGCATGAATAATCAGGGAAACAATTTTCAAGAATTTTCTTCAATAACAGTTTTAAATACATGCTACTGGTCATAAAACTGTTTATGGTACCATTATTTTCTACAACAATGGAGTTATGTACAATGTTTACAAGACAACACCAGAAGACAAAATGAGGTAAAATGTTTTCTTCTTGTTGCAGGCCTCTGGACTGTATTTTTGAATTGTATTTTTTTCCACCCAAAATGATGTAGATCAAAAAAACCTGAGAACTTGTCTCTAGCTTAAAATATTTTGATCTCATTAAGCATTATACCAGGTCACTAAAAGATTAAATGTTTCTACCATTCTCCTTTACCGCATAGCCTCAGTAGGCACACAACACACAATATTTTCAATATCTCCTAGAGAAATAGTATCGAAGTATCTACTAAACAATAGGTTAGGTTTGGCTTATTTATTTTTATTTTTAGATCCACAATACACATTGATCTGTATGCTTTAAAGTTAAACTTGTTTGGGAGCCTCTTTCAGTCTTTAAAAGACCCAGTTGTAGTCATGCTGTGCCTGACCTGGGGAGGACACACATATGCACAGTTTACTCATATCTAACAGCATCTGTCCACAGAGCAGTGCAAGGATGTGTGAAAACTCCAATCTTCTGACTAATTCCAAGCAAACCCAGCAGGAGGATTGTGTGTATGTTCATTGTCTTTCAGGGTAGTACTGAGCTGATAATTGTTGTATTTATATTTTCCCTAAATAGCAAAATCTGACTTTAGGGCATATTATTAAGTCTGAGGAAATTTAAATGAGGATGTTAAAAATTTTGTATAAGTGAGGTATGAGACCCTCAGGACCTTCACAGTATGCTCTCAGAAAACTAATCCTATACAGCATTAAATTACTCTGCCATCCTTGAGGACTTGTATGCTTTTTATTTCAAATAAGCTAATTTCCCACCATTGTTTGAACATATAATCTTACAACAGCACTGCGACTTAGCATACCTCTTTCATTAATGAAAATGAGCACAGTTTTTTCTTAATTCTCCATAAAGACATCAGCATCTGTGGTAAAATATTAAAAAGGATTTTTTATAACATTTTTTAATCTAAAATGAATTTGAGACAAATGAATGCACATAGCT
>VXBI01006927.1:16194-30999 GCA_013397375.1 Toxostoma redivivum
GAGGAAAACTGCACCTTCTACAGGAGCACTGCTTCAACAGAACCACATCTGTCATCCAGGAGCACTGCAGCCACCATTTAATCAGACTGCACCGACATCCTGACCGGCAGGGTGTCAGGTTGTATTCTGACTCTGTCAGTGGTTTTATTTTGTATAATTGCATGTATTTCATTTTTTCTCTTTTTTCCTATTAAAATTGTATTACTGACTTGGAGCCTCTCACTGGTCTTGCTTTCAAACCAATACAGATGAAAATTATTTTTGAACATTAACGTGATAAGCAAGTTTTTAATGATAATTTCAGTATTAAAAGGGAGTAAGCATGTGCATTCCAACCACAATTTGTAACCCTTTTCAAGGTGTAGATAAATTTTCAAAAACTTTCCATAATATTTGAGCTGAGAAACTATTGTACATGACATCAAGGACCCATCTTCTTTGGGAGTTATGATACTTGTTGGGAAGGATGAATCAGGAAAACCTTATAAATACAAGTGCCCNCCTTCCAAGCTTTCTTTGCTGGATATAATATTTTCAAAGACTGTTTCTTTAAAAAATAAACGCATGGCATTGATCATGGAGCTGCACTTAAAAATTTTGTTCATTTAGAGGCTTTTTTTTCCATAATTAATTGAATTTTAAAAAGTCAGAATTATTAAAAAACTATTTTGATATTTACATATGAGTGTTAATATGATGATGTCCTGGCTTACAATTCAAAATGTATTCTATCACCATCTGTTGAAACAAGAGAAGGGATGATCCTCATCTCTGTGGGAGATATCTTCTGTTAATGGGCCATTAAGCCCCACTGCCTGACTGATTAGATTACATCATCCCATTGGGAGATGATCCAGCCACGGGGAGGAGCCATGCCTTTCCTACCTAAATAAAAACCAAGACTTGGAAACACCAAGGCAGCCTTTTCCCCTGGATTCCAGAGGAGAAAACCAGGCTTTTCCACATCATCGCTGGACCTTTGGAGGAAAACTGCACCTTCTACAGGAGCACTGCTTCAACAGAACCACATCTGTCATCCAGGAGCACTGCAGCCACCATTTAATCAGACTGCACCGACATCCTGACCGGCAGGGTGTCAGGTTGTATTCTGACTCTGTCAGTGGTTTTATTTTGTATAATTGCATGTATTTCATTTTTTCTCTTTTTTCCTATTAAAATTGTATTACTGACTTGGAGCCTCTCACTGGTCTTGCTTTCAAACCAATACAGATGAAAATTATTTTTGAACATTAACGTGATAAGCAAGTTTTTAATGATAATTTCAGTATTAAAAGGGAGTAAGCATGTGCATTCCAACCACAATTTGTAACCCTTTTCAAGGTGTAGATAAATTTTCAAAAACTTTCCATAATATTTGAGCTGAGAAACTATTGTACATGACATCAAGGACCCATCTTCTTTGGGAGTTATGATACTTGTTGGGAAGGATGAATCAGGAAAACCTTATAAATACAAGTGCCCAGCAAAAGACTTTGAGAATATGGAAACTATAAGCGAGATTTGGATTTGGTCAGGGCTCTCTCTCCCTGTATATTCTTTAAGTACATTGAATTCCCAAAATATTTATCATTTTAGGGAGAAAAAAATACTTATCACTGTCCTTTTCCATAAGTCTGGAAGTAATGTCTTATATATCATTTAGATATTCACCAAGACACATTCAGAACATGTAAATTTATTTATTTTCTCATCTTCTAGAAATATATGCATTTGGTAGCAGTAGACAACTGTGTTTGCTTTACTGTAATTTTAGGAATACAATTGCACCATTTTCATTTTAAGCACATTAGACACATTATTGTATCTGATGTCCTTTTGTTGATTGGCTAGGAAATGCTATAGATTTTATCACACAGTTTCTTCCATTATAGAGAACTGATTGTGTAACTCTGATACATTATTTGAATACAGAAAAACATACTGGGAGTCCTTTCCCCTTGAACTTGGAAGACACTCTGCTCTCTTGCTCTAAAATTTCAAATTTCGCCCTCCCACTATTCATGATGAGCATGAAAGTCAACACATTTCTTTATCTTTTGCCCAAATACATGTCTTCAGGTAACCCAAACACTGTATGAATACCTAAGGGTGGGGTCACAAGTTGTCTCATGAGTAATGTAACAATAGTGAAGCCCCAGAGGAAATATTCCTGCAGTAGGACTCTGAGAATCCTCTCTCTTCAGTAGAATTAGGACATAAAGATAACATTTGTATAAATAAAACAGCAAAATTAAATGTTCGGTTAGCATAGTTATTTAATTTATATTTATTTTTAAAATACAACCATTCTAATACATTATAATAATTTATATCCCACAGGTTATCTGCATTGAACAAGCTATTTACTGATATCAATTGCAATAGCTGAAATAAATGTAGAGTTTTTCGTACCTCCAGTTAATAAGAAATCTCTGTTTATTTCAGTATTTTTCTCAGGGGATTGACATCTCTTTTATGGTCTTTTTTCTTTCTCCAGCCTTGTGAAAAACATCTGCCAGTATCCCATTTTCCCCTTGTTTAGAGACACAGAGTGGTGATCTATGCATCCCTTCCCATTCAGTGCACAGTCTGTCTGACATTATGAAGCTGTTTCAGGGTAAATCTTTTTAACAGAGGTATCTTCACATCCAGCTTTATTGACAAGGACTCTAAGAACCCTCATCCATTATTATGGTGTGATGGAGAAGTGTCTAGTTTGAAAGAGCACTTTGAACCAAATAGTTTCTGTTCTGAAGACGGTTGTCAAAATGAGAAGTAGCTCTTCTGCCTATCTGCAGTGAAGAGTTTGGAGAATAGAAATTCCCCACATGAGACATAGAAAGGAAAAAGAGATTCTCATCAGAACCTCAAAAAAAGGAGATGTAAGTAGCTACACCAGTTTGTGACCTCCCTGCTTCACATGTTGCTGTTCAACTCCTCATCTGTTTTTTCCTCTGCTGTGTATATTATCATTCCTTCCCTTGTGAAAGTCTCCTAGTTATCTTATTGGCTGTGTGTGATCCAAAGCCTTCTTCTGATACAGCATCACTGCCTAAATTTTGCTTCAGTTTTCCAAGAAAATATTCAAGTGATAAACTTTGTTATTAATCTACAGTGTCTATAGATTAAATGAAGAAACTGAGATTAAAGCTTGCAACCAGGGTAAGTAGATAGCAGCACAAGTTTTAGAGGAAAACATTAAACTGACAAGTTATACAAGCATAAAGAAAAGGCACTTGGAAGACAGCAACTTAAAAATCATCCCAATACAGGAAAGAGCAAAGGAAAAGGCATTTCCCTCTTATAGACAACTGCCACACAACCACAGCATTTTAACAGGGATTAAGTGGGGTTAGTAGGTCCCTTAATACTACCATCTAATATTTTTATTTCACATTAATTCTCAAATAAGATTCATGGAGAATACAGGGAACTATAGACAGGAAACTTAAAACTTTTATCTGTATCAAATAAATATAAATAAATAAAATAAAAAATAGAAATAGTGGATAAATATTTTATAATGTGAAAATTTACATCCAAGTCTTAAAATACAGAGATAATTACAAAGACAACAGTTCATTTGGAAATCTAATAGATATTCAGAAAACTTTCTCACCAAAAGCTTTTAAAGATATAAAAGTGCTGTTAGATGAGAAGGAAGGTCCACTTGTGTGTTGGTAACTCATTCAAAAACAAAGTGTGGGAATAAATAAATAAGCAGTTTCCTCAGTGCAGGAAAGGGTCCCAGAGGAATCTGTGTTAGGCATTTTGTTATTTAACATTCTAACATATGGTATTGAGTCTGCCCTTAACAAAGTTGCAGATGACACCAAGTTGGATGGGAGTGTTGATCTACTGGAGGGTGGAAAGGCTCTGCAGAGGGACCTGGATCGATGGGCCAAGACACACGGCATGAGGTTCAAATAGGCCAAGGGCCAAGTTCTAAACTTTGGCTTCAACCACCCCAACGAGTGCTTCAGGCTGGAGAAGAGTGGCTGGAAAGAGGCCAAGAGGAAAAGGATCTGGGGGTGTTGGTCAACAGCATGAACATGAGCCAGAGTGTGCCCAGGTGGTCAAGAAGACCAATGGCATCCTGGCCTGTACCAGAACAGTGTGGCCAGCAGGACAAGGGCAGTGATTTCACCCCCGTACTGGGCACTGGTGAGGCCACACCTCAGGTGCTGTATTCAGTTCTGGGCTCCTCAATTCAGGAAGGACATTGAGGGGCTGGAGAAAGTCAAGAGAAGGGTGATGAAGCTGGTGAAGGGTCTGAAGCACAAGTCCTATGAGGGGTGGCTGAGGGAGCTGGAGCTGTTTGACCTGGAGTGAAGGAGGATCTGGGGAGACCTTATCACTTTTCACAACTGCCTGAAAGGAGGTTGTAACCACCAGAGGGTTGGGCTCTTCTCCCAGGCAACAAGCACTAGAACAAAAGGACATAGTCTAAAGTGCCAGGGAAGGTTTAGGTTGGATATTAGTAAACCTTTTTTCACAGAAAATGTGATTAGACATTGGAATGTGGTTCCCAGGGAAGTGGTAGAGTCGCAATTCCTAGAGGTGCTAAAGAGTGGATGGAGAACTCAGCTCCATGGTCTGACTGAACATGATGGTGTTCAGTCATAGGTTGGACTCGATCTCAGAGATCTTTTCCATTGATTCTGTGATTCTGTCACTCATAAATGGTATTGAACAATGGTTAAATGAACACCAGGTCAGAGGCAACATTACATAATTTGTGACAGTAAACCCGCTATATCTACATCAATATTTTCACACTACTTAACATTTCCTCTATGCAATTGGTCATAGTCTCAAAAAGAATTCTAGACTATGACATGATTTAAGACCAGTCAGGATTTTTCACATAAATACAAGTTTTGAACTAATAATGATCTTTTCTCTAAAATGAAACTTGATTTGGATAAACAATAATTGGTTTATATTACTTATTTTTCACAAAAATGTGCTTCATGTCTTCTGTAGATTACTTGCAAATACATTAAGACTAATTAAATGCTACATCTGACTAAATAAGACAAACCCAATTTCATCTGGCATCACAGAAGATATTCCATTTAGTTAAAAAATAAGCTTTGACAAGGCAGCTAATAGTGACGTTGCTAGGACCTGATATACTGGAAACCCAAGGTCAAAAACTTTTCTCTATTTAGAAATATTATTGAAACTCTCAATACTTCACCTCAATAAATAGCTGAAGTTGTGCTTAGTCATACAAGTAGGAACACACTGAAACTCCCCTTCAGATGGCTAAAAATTCTTCATTTATGTTGACCAGAAACTACCTAAGAAAAACTTTGATGAAATTAATAGAGTTCTTTTTAAAGGAAAAAAAAAAGAAGTTAGTATAAGAAATCAGCATTAGAAATTATTTTAAAATTAAAATTAAAAATAAACAGTTTTATCTTTAGAAAATCAAAGATAAGCTAGTTAATGAAAATAAGTGAAAAATATTTCCAAATACATTTTTAAATATTTCAAAGCAGATAAAGTAAACATCAAAGTGAAATTTATACAGTGGGAAAGAAGGAGAACCCTGGAAAATATAGGCCTGCAAGTCCCATTTCAGTGCCTGATAAAGTTATGGAGAAGATTCTTCTGGAAGGTATTGAAAAACACCTGAAAGGCAATGCAGACATTGGTCACAGCCAGCATGGCTTTATGACAGTCCTGCTTATCAAAGTCCTGCTTGATTTCCTTCAGTGACAAGGTAACCCACTCAGCTGATCAAGGCAAGACAGTCAGTAATCCAATTGTAATACTTGGGATTTTAGTGAAGCTTTTAGTACTATCTCTCCTGCAGGAGAGATCTCTACAGGATTCTTCTGGACAAAATGTCCAGCATTTAGCTGGATAAACTCATCATGAGATGGGTGAGCATCTGGGTCATGGGTTGGGTGCAACCATGGTTCCATTCCACACGGGTTATAGGGAATGGGATGACATCAAACTGATGACCTGTCACTAGTGGGGTTCACATGGCTTCATACTCAGCCTTGTGCATTTCAAAGTCTTCGTAAATGGCCTGGAAGAAGGATATTGAGCAAGTTCACAGATGATACAGAACTGGGGAGGAGCTGTTGACTCCCTCAAAGGCAGAGGGGCTGTGCAGAGAGACCTTGACAAATTAAGGGGCTGAGCAATAATCAACCATAAGAAGTTCAACAAGGGAAAGTGCTACATTCTGCTCCTGGAATGGGGCAACCGTGGGTGTATGAACAGACTGGGGAACAAGAGGCTGGAGAGCAGTGCCATGGAAAGGAACCTGGGTGTCCTGGTTCATGGCAAGCTGAACATGAGCCAGCAGTGCCCTGGCAGCCAGGAGGGCCAGCCCTGTCCTGGGAACATCAGGCACAGCATCACCAGCCAGGCAAGGGAGGGATTGTCCTGCTCTGCTCTGCTCTGGGGCAGCCTCACCTCGAGTGCTGGGGGCAGTTTTGGGGGCCACAATGTAAGAAAGGCTTTAAACTATTGCAGAGTGTCCAAAGGAGGGCAACAGAGATGGGGAAGGGCCCTGAGGGGAAGCCTGTGAGGAGTGGCTGAGGGCACTTGGTCTGTTCAGCCTGGAGGAGACTGAGGGGAGACCTCACTGCAGGTACAACTTCCCTGGGAGGGGAAGAGAGGGACAGACACTGATCTCTGCTCTGTGGTGACAGGGACAGGACCTGAGGGAATGGCCTGAATTTGTGCCAGGGCAGGTTTAGATTGGATATTAGAAGAAATGTCTTCACCCCTTTAGAAGGTGATTGGGCACTGGAGCATTTCCCCAGGGAAGTGGTCTCAGCACCAAGCCTGACAGAGCTCAAGAATTTCTTGGACAGCACTCTCACCCATGTGGTGTAATTACTGGGGTGGAGCTGTGCAGGGGCAGGAGTTGGCTCAGTGATCTTTGTGGGTCCCTTCCAACTCAGCATGTTCTGTAATTCTTTGATTTTATGATTTGTTTTATTTCTAAAAATGACACCCTTTCATTTTTACTATTTATTTTTGAAGTACTGTTTTGAAATTTTTATAGTATGCCTTACAAATGATGACTTTAGAAAGGTATCAATCCTTGGAAAATATTTGCAGTTGGAATTAGTTTTATAAAAATAAGGCTTTCTAAATACTAATCAGAAAGTCTTATGTAAGAGAGCTTGACAGTCTTTGATTAATCTTTGCATTTTACAAAAGGAGAATAATATATGTAGAATAAAAAGCAAGACTCTAGTCTGCTCCTTTTGGATGAGTTGTAACTTCTCCTTTATCACATGATGTAAGATCAAGTTCTGAGTTAGTTTTGAGTTTGAGAACTTTATAAATGGTAGAATTTCCGGGGGAGAGAGTATGGGGAGGTGGTGTCTGCCCACAGAGAAAAATTCAATTCTCTGAAAATACATGTATTGTATCCTCCAGAAATATTTATGGTTATCTCCCCTTTCTCTTGTGAATAAATGTTTTAATGGTCTTACCTTGAATCTCTAAAGCTCAAAAATGGCAACGTGGAGTGCCATCAAAGGTCAGCAATGGCACAAGAATAATGAACCTGTGAAATTGAGGCAAAACTTTGATTTCAGTGCAAGATTTGTTAGACAATTATTGATGCAATCTATTTGATATTTCAATAACAAGATGGTGATCATAACATTGCAGTGTACTTAGATATTTGCCTGATTCATGTTTGCCTGGCACACATCACAAAAGTTTATCATAAGATAAATAATTTCATAAGCTTCAAATAATGTTTTAATTTTCAGATTCTTATCTTCAAGAGGAATACAAGGAAGTATGTTAAAACAAATGAATTCTGCACAAATGTACTATAGCCATACATCTCATTTTTTTCTTAACATTGCAATCATCACCAGCAGTGACTTGAGGGCATTGCACTTGATTGGTGCTCAGAAAATTTAATTTGCATGTTTGACAAATGTGATAACTTGGGAATTCTGAGCTCCAGTCCTGCTTTTCATGCAGTCTTTGGGCACTTGCCCATTTAAGTGAGTGTTTCATTTTCTGTGCAAAGGGACTTATTGTAAATTTATATATCTCATAGACTCAAGTAATGTTGGCAAAGCATCTCGTAAATAAAGTAAATTATTTAAGTAATTTTAATGTAATCAAATTAAATTTTAGATGGAGTAACTTGCTCTCCAATATGGAATTTTGCTGAATAAATCATTGCATTTGGCAACTGATTCATGTTAATGCATCAGTGGGTCATCTTGTTTCAATTTTAACATTTTAGGAGTATTTTTTCAGATAGGAAATTTGATACAGGGCTTTCATTTGTATAAAGATATAATTTGTTATTACAAACAGGCTTTAAATCTAGAAATGCATGTATTGTGAATTTTCAGTATAATCTGTTACAGTGAGCTATTTAACACTTGCTTAGTCATTCTAGTCTGAACTTGTAAACAACACAGGGCAAAAACTGTGAAGGGAAAAATGAGAAATAAAAGAAGAAAAAAGGCAGTTGGATTGTTAACTCAGCCAAAATTGAAAGATGAAATTTGACCTCCAGCTGATGTAAATGGGATGATGCTCTTTAGTTTCTGCAATTACATTTATGAGCAACAAGAAGAGCAGAAAGATATAGGGTTATTGTTTTGGCTATATTTTGGTTGGTTTTGGCAGGACGTCATGAATGACAGATGGGACCAGGAGCTGGGAGTCACAGGGACTTCCCAGGGCATCAGGAAGGGCCCTTGCAGAGCATGTTTCACCACTCCAGCAGGAAGAAGGAATGCTGCCCTCCACCTGTTGGCTACACTCTTGCTGGTACCACAGAGGGTTTATTTGACTGCTTTACTAGCAGGGTAAGTGACTGTCTCATGTTCAATCTGTAGCATGTTAGAACTTCTAGGTTCTGTTCTTCAGAGCTGTTTTCTGCCCAGCTGACCCTCAAACTTTGTGTGGATTTATCCCATCCCAGCTTCAGGACTTTCCATTTGCATTGACTGAACTCTGTAAAGCTCCTGTCAGCCCATTTCCACAATTTGTTGAGATGCTGAAGCTATGCTTTCCAGAACAGCCTCCTTTACCAAACAAGTGTCACCTATCAACAGTGCATTTCATTGTTCAGGCCATTATTAAAGTGTTAAACATTCTTGGTTCCAAACTCTACCCCAGAGGAACAATGCTAACCTACCAGTTAGACTTCTGTCCTGGGATGACTTTATGATGCTTGTATCCCAAATCAACTGTCCTGTTTGTGCTGGATTTTAAGTTCTGTACCTTTGTCCTGGTTTAGGGCAAATTTGGGGAAACCCTCCAGAAGGAGCCCCCAGAAAACAAACCCCCACACCTCCTCCCCCTACCACCGGGTTCGGGAAGAATTTCCTCAGAGAGAAGTGGAAAAAAACCTGTTTATTTAACAAACAAAACACTCCCCAGCACAAGAAAAAAAAAAATGAACAGCCTCAGATGACAAAAACCTCTTTCACCGCTCTGAGAGGATGACAAACTCAGAAAGTCTCTCCTGCGAGTGGTCGGCCAAGATTTCCTTCTCTGTTGGGGTGTAGTTAGCTTCAGACCCTCTGTAGCTCCAACTCTAAATCCTAATGGTCAACCTCGAGTCTCTTCAGGCACCTCCTGCCAAAGGCTCCAGGACAAACCATGGCTGCCAGCTGCGGAGTAGAGCATGTTCTTCACATCTGGTCCTGTCCTGACTGGGCCAAGGGCTACTGCATGAGCACTTTCCTGCTTGATCTGGGCAAAGGCTTGCTGCTGCTCAGGGCCCCACTGGAAGTCGTTCTTCTTGCGGGTAACCAGGTAAAGAGGGCTCACGATCTGACTGTACTCAGGAATGTGCATTCTCCAAAAACCTATGGTGCCTAAGAAAGCTTGTGTGTCCTTCTTGTTGGTTGGTGGGGACATAGCTGTGATTTTGTTGATGACATCAGTGGGAATCTGACACCATCCATCTTGACATTTCTCTCCCAGGAACTGGATCTCCCGAGCAGGTCCCTTAACTTTACTCTTCTTGGTGGCAAAGCCAGCTTCCAGGAGGATTCAGATGATTTTCTCTCCTTTCTCAAACATTTCTGCTGCTCTGTTCCCCCACACAATGGTATCATCAATATATAGTAAACGTTCTGGTGCCTCACCCTTTTCTAGTGTAGCCTGGATCAGTCCATGGCAGATGGTGGGACTGTGCTTCCACCCCTGGGGCAGTCGGTTCCAGGTGTACTGCACGCCCCTCCAGGTGAAAGCAAACTGAGGCCTGCACTCTGCTGCCAGAGGAATGGAGACAAATGCATTGGCGATGTCAATGGTGGCGTACCACTTTGCTGCTTTGGACTCCAGCTCGTACTGCAGCTCCAGCATGTCCGGCACGGCAGCGCTCAGCGGTGGAGTCACTTCATTCAAAGCACGATAGTCCACAGTCAATCTCCATTCCCCTTCAGATTTACGCACCAGCCAGATGGGGCTGTTGAAGGGTGAGTGGGTTTTGCTGACCACCCCTTGGCTCTCCAGAAGTATGGGGAGAAACTACACTTTCTTCCCTGCATTCCTTCTCATGGAGCATGTTGTCTGAAGCAGGGACATTGAGAGAGATACAGGGAGTTTTACTTTGCTTTTTCGCTGGTTTTCCTCGTTAGCTAAGGCAAGGAAAGTTTTTCCAAGAATGATTTTTTTTCCTGGAACTATCCAAACCTACTCTGGACCAAAAACCCAGAAGAGCACCAGGAGCTCACACCTGTGGCCCACATGACATTATTCAGTGCAGAAGGGACTGATAAGACTGAGCAAGTCGAGCTACACCCCACGAGAAGAACTCTCTCTCTCTGAATTCACCATCTCTTCAGAACAATGAGAGGTTCCATTGTTTAATATTATTCATTTTCTCATGTTTGTGAATACTTTGCTTTTTAAATAAATTGGTTTTTTTCCACTTTTCTTGAAGGAGATTTAGTCTTCTGAGCTGGTTGGGATAGGGGCAGCTTGAACTTGCTTTATAGAGTAGACCACTTCAAAAGTTTCCTCCCAAATTTGCCCTAAACCAGGACAACTTCATATAAATGATTACAACCATGTGAACACTGGCGTCCTGTTTTCCAGCCAACTGGTATAATCTATCTACCCATCTGATATCAGCCTTTCTAGTTGGCAGACTATATCTGTAGTAGGATAACTTGTTTGTATGTGCATGACAACACTCTGCTTGCAATATCCACACATTCTTAAATATGAAATGGACTTGCCTTTGGAGGCATGAGGACAACATGGTGACAGCATACCAAGCATACACAGCTGTTCAGAAATCTGAATATTTTACATTGGATTTTGGGAAGTAAAATTCTAGTTTATTCCTGGCAAGTTCTTGCTATTTCATATGCATTATGGAAAGATCAGTTTGGTCCAAATTAAGTAAGAAAACTCACAAATATTTCAGTCTTTCATGAGGTTTTCCTCTATTTTAAGAATTTACAAAATTGTGACTTGGGCAACCATTGAGGACTGCAACCCTTTTGTCAGATAAACTTCAACCTTAGCAGTGCAAAGAACTGTATCAATGTAACCAGTTGATTATGAAGCAGCAATGCACCATTGTGTCAATTAAGACCAATATGCTGCATAAGAAGCAGCATTTCCAGAAGTTCAAGAGAAATTATCATCTCTCTCTCCCCTCAGTACTGATGAAGCCACATCTGGACTGCTGGATCCAGTTCTGATCTTCCCAATGTGAGAAAGATAGGGAATTTACTGGAGCAAATCCAGGGAAAGGCTGCAAAAATGGTTACAGAACTGAAGCACTTAGCTTAGAACATTGAGAAAACTTAATCATATTCAAAATGACATTTAGAGTAACATTAAAAACCCCCTCAAACACGTCATGAAGCCATAAAGGCAGGACAAGCACTTGTGTATTATTAATGGGGTTCTCCAGGTTAAAGCAATCATATTCATGTACTGTATTACACCATCCAAAGTTCTCAAATTATCCACAAGTAATTTAATATACTTGAATCATGCATCTACAAGCTCTGCCAAACTCCATTTGCATTCTTTTCATTGAATAAGAGGTTATGGAGAGCAATATGATAGAAATACACTTTAAAATAAAATCTTCCTTTGGAATGTCAAGTGGATATATACCACAGACAACATATTGGCTCTGTGCTTTAAAAGATGGATTCAAGAATATGGTGCTGCAGTAGGGCAAAAGTACTTAGATCACTGATGAAATACTTCATGTCAAAAGGCTTGTACAAACCTTATGGGCACTGACCCACAGTGACAGCAGTTATCATCAGCTTTTGCTGTATCTTGCAGGATGGAACAGAAGAGACTCTTTCTCTAACAACTTTCTCACCATTTTACAGCATATCAAGGGAACGTATTAGTCATTGCCAGTACTCGGGCATTGAGACTGTGTGTTTGGCAATATTTCATTAAGTACCAGACATCTAATTAGGGAAAAGGTTCATGTTAAAAATTTCCTTTAGATTAAGAATATTTTCTTAACTATACAGTTATATATATATGCATATATTCTAAAGCTTTCTTGCCATTAGACCTACCAAGAAAAAAAATGAAGAAAACAGAATATAGAAACTGAGAATTGTTCAGGTTGGAAAGGACCACTTGAGATCATCTGGCTCAGTTCCACAGGTCAAGGCATATATTATTGTGACAACCACAGTAATCTTCTCATCTTTCTCCTTGTTTCTGCACCAATACAATCCTCTGACACAAATTTCTTCTTCTTTTTTTTTTTTTTTTTTTTAATTTGTTTTATTCNCCCTGCAAAAATTTTTTCTTTTTTTTTTTTTTTTTTTTTTTAATTTGTCTTAGTCAACCAGCATTATCAGCTCATAATCCTCATGATTCTGACTCGAGACATGATATTTAAACCTCTGCTTAAACCATGCACTTTCATTAAAGGCAAGTTTTGATGTCCATACATAAATAAAAAGGTCTACAACGGATACAGAAGAAGAGTAGCATTTTTTATTATCTGCAGTGTAGCTTCTCTTGAAGTGGGAATCGTGCTAGAGGAAAATGCATAAAATCAGATGACTTTGAGAGGAATTCTAATAACAAAACTAAATGTCTACATTTTAGATAGCCATCCAAGATCTCAATTATTTTAACGTGCCAACACTTCCCTGGACAAAAAACATACAGCAATAGTTAGGAATTGTTCCAAATAAATATGTTGGATATATCAGCAGCTAGTTTGATGAAAAGCATGTTTAGGCATGTAAACTTGAGCAGAGCTGTGTCAGTTAGACACAAAGATAAATTCTTACTCTGCTTTATTTGCTGGGGCACACACTCAGCTCATTTAAAGCTGTTCATGTAGTGCCTGTAATATAGGAATACAACTTCAGGGAAGACTTTTCTTGGCGTTTTTGTTCATTAAGTACATAAGTAATTGCTGTTTTTATGTTTCTGATGATAAGAACAAAACAGATCTGAAAGCGGATACATTTGAAAGTATCAAGGAAAAGAGGACGGATCTTGTCTTTATTAGAAACTTTTTTATACTATATCAGCTCTCCAGTAATTTTCACAACATAAGAAAAAACCCAAGGGACTTAAATGCACTTTCTAGATATTCACAAAAGAGAATTATATACAATTTGCATGATATTTAACAAACCCAGAGTAGCAAGCATATGAATTTTAAATCTGATAAACTGAGTGAAGTTCTGGCATCTGTCAGACTGGTTAGGATTTTATGTATGTCTAAAAATTACTTACACTGAAAACTAAAGTACAACTGCATTACAGCAAGTGCTTAAAATCTCACGTTCTAGAAAATAAACGGTTTCAGAAGGGCTAGATTTTAATTTTTCATTCTGAGTTGAATGAATAAGACTCCTTTACTCCTTACCCTTACCCCTTTGACCAATCAGTAAAGGTTAAGGTTCATTCTGCTTAGGTCACATTATCAAAATAAGTCAAGAACTGTTTCCACACTGAAGTGTGAATAAGGTTTTTTAGTACCTTTGCTAAGGATTCACAGTACTGCCCCATGGTAAAGCAGAACTAGAGCTTAGAGAGGGCAGCACGGACCTTACAAAGGATCTGAAAGAGAAGACATGCCACATGATCTACTTGGAAGTAGCAGAGGGATTAAAAAAGTTAATATGGATGTGGTATTAATATTTAAGTGCTAAGGATGTGATTGTAAGCAACTCTGAGTAAGAGCTGAATGAACTGGAATGACAGCATTGAAAAGAGCCTTGATAATACTAGTCATAACTAGAAACAATGAATAAAAGAAAATACTAAATACTTTTTTTCAGAATTTACTGTCAAATGTAAATATACTGTGACCTTGAAGTTTGGTTTGTTTTTTTAAAGTATATGAAGTCTTCTTAGAATAAATCCTACAATAAAAAGATATGCTCACTTAGCCAACCACAAACAGCTTGGCAGAGCCAAGAATGCCACAGGATTCTGGTCAACATGCTGATGATAAAAGCCATTAGTGGAATTCTTACTAGCCTGAGTTAAATATTGAAGAATGGGGGAGTGTTTAAGCGTTTGTATGCAATGCTCAGACGGAAGAATCAAGCTGTTATTGGAAATTTTGGGTTGCGAAATTCAGATTGGAGCTGCTGCTCAGATACTGGTATTTTTAAAGTATATAGAGCTGATGAGTTTTTTAACACACATGGGTTTGAACCTAATGATTGTATGAAGTTTGTTTAATGTAGCCACTAATCTCAAACTAATCACAATTGCAATAAATAATAATAGTAACAGTAATAATAATAATAATAATAATAATAATAATAATGTATTTAAAATATATTATGGAAATTAGTGTCTCAAACAAAGTAG
>VXBI01006927.1:31063-61808 GCA_013397375.1 Toxostoma redivivum
ATATTGGGGAATGTCTCATGACATTGTCTCATTCATATACATATATTTATGGATGTGTCACATATATATTTTATATATATATAAATCTACAACAAATATATTCACGGACATATTTGATTAAATGAGAATCACAAAAAATCGTGTTAATATCTGCTTGAGGTCTGTTACTGAGAAGATTTAGCATAGTATTCAATAAAGTCTTCTAGGTTGACCTTTTGGGTTGGGTTTTGCAAACAGAATTACAATTCTCCTATCACATGAATTATGTAAATTATGAAATAGACTCAGGGTTACTAAAGAACAAATAGTAGACAGCAAGGAAAATGTTTTATCATAGACACTTGCAATAAACATTTACAGTTGTATGATCTGGACAATTTACATTAGAGAATCATGTAGGAGTTGGTTGGGACAATTATGGTTATTTTTTTTTTTCCCTACAGTTTTTAATCCTGAAAAAAAAAATAATTTAAAAATTCAGGCCTTGAAAAGTTAGTGTTGTTTCTCAGTTTCTCAGCTAAAGAAAAGTTGTCAAGGTAGTTCAGTAGTAGTTCAACCAGGTAGTTCAAGGAAACATAGCCTGGTTTGAATTTCAAGAAAAAAAATAAAGAAAAAAGTGCTAGGAGATTTATTCATAGAGAATTAAAGGATTAAATAATAATTAATGTCAATTAATGAAAATAGGTCTTATTAAACAAACTGATTTCTCTTCTTCCAAATTAGAAATATATTTTATAATGATAATTGCACTGATGGAAATAGCTTCCTGTAAGGTATTTGTGACAAAATCCTGTATATTATTTGGAATAAAGATTAGAAGTACTTCAAAATAATAATGCAAACTTGAAGTGGAATATAAACCAGATGATATATTATGATAGATGAAACACAATTTCTTATGTGAATTTCTACTGACATTCCATAAGCATAGTAACTTCTAACATTGTTCAACATTTAATCAATGAACCAGAAGTAAGCAAAAATCACTGCCAGTAAAACGTGCAGATGAAAAGACTGAATGAATGATGAATGATGAGGAGATATGAGTCTTGGAGCACTGAGCCAGTTCTGACAAAAAGAAGTTAGTAATCAAATTCTGGATCAGAACTGTGCAAAAGGGGAGAATCGGCTGTCTGAATTGTAGAGTGATACATAAGGTATAAGAAAAATCCTGGGTTTTTTTTCTTCTTTTTCTTCTTTCTTTTCTTTTTTTTTCCCCCTGGATATGCCATCAGAGCCCTGAAACACTTGTTCTTGTCACATTTGTGAGAAAATATTAAAGTTTTAGAAATATTGAAAGGGATAAATTAAATACCAGAAAAGCCTCACAAGGCTTGTAAGGAAATGCTGCAGAAGAATTCAGAACACTATTTCTTTATCTCAGTGAAGGTAAGACTGGAAAATGACTAGGTTACAGTGACTCAATGTCTGCACAGAGGGAGTATCCAAGTGTTGCTGGATATTGAAGAAGGCCTTATTTAAACTAGAAATTGCATGCATCACTCTATAAAGTGAGAGCAATCCTTCTAAAAGTATAGTTATGAGTTTCTTACTCTCTTCATGCATATCTTCATGTCAAACCACGTCACAGGTATTGCCAAAAGAAGTAGGATGAAGCAGCCTGGAACAGGCAAAATATCAGACAAAATAAAATACCATCCTGCCTCTAAAATCTGTGAATTTCTCAGAAAAATGCTGCAGATTCTAATGATGAAACTGTATTTTTGCATGTATCTTTAACTTGGAGGCATTTTTTTCTACATGTATTTGGAGGCTGTATAGCACATTTTAATCATTCCTTCTTAAATTCCTTCTCATTACTTCATTCTCTGCCTGATTCTGAGGTCAGATACTCTAGAAGCAGCTTCTACAAATTAAATTCCTCTGATTTGTACAGAAATATATGAACAAAAATCCTGTGGCATTTATCCCAGAGTGAAACATCAGCTAAGCTATGCAGAACAGAAATAATTGCATTTTCTTAGTAAGATGTCAAACCTTTTAAAACAACAAACACACAGAGGAGGTCTATTCATTTTTCCATAGAGAGTATATTAGCACAGATAGTTTTCCATTAGTACCAACAAAATAAGCATGTAAGCCTTCTACATGCTGTATTTATGGGATTATAAAGATCTCTGATGGCTTTGCCTTCAATGATAGATTTTTCTTTTACAATTTTTATTGTTGGTGCACATGGGGGACATTAGATGTAGCTGTTAAAGCACAGCAGGGCCCTTTACCTCATTTGAAATGGTTTGGTTTGGGAATTAGCACACACCTCATACTGGTGGCTAATGTAGTTGAAATATCAACACTTTTGTATTTAAAAGGAGGAATATACTCCCCATTCTATCCGACTTTTAAAATAATGCATTATATTTTGCTAATTTTCTTTTCATTTTGTGCTGTCGAAAGATCAATGAGATCTGTCAGTGGTGGCCTGTTACCCCCTTTGCCAGAACAAACTCACTTCCCCACTGAGGTTTTATGATTTTCATTCTGAAAACTGGTGCAGTGTTAGATAACAAACAACTCCACTGCCACTAATCAGTTTAGGTAATAGCTCTGAATAGGACTACCAGTGCCCCTCTATCAATTGGTAATTGCCTTTTTACTTTATTTTGAGATATGCTGGTAGGAATGAATCAGTTTCTTTCTGGTTGTTATCAGAGAAGAATATCCACTTAAAAAAAAAGATAGGGTATGATCTTGCAATTCTTTATTAGAAAATATTTTGGCTAGTTTGATGATATCTACCTCTTAATATTTGTCTTTTCTTTTTCTTTTTCCTTTTCTTTTATTTTCATCCTGCAGTGAGATACTGCCTTTAGACTGGGAATGTTAAGCTTATAGGCTCTTCTACAGTCTCTGAAGAAAAATGGGTACATTGTGATTGATTCATAGTATGTCTCCAACTTCAGTGCAAATAATCATCTTGGGAAAATCTTCTGGGGAAGGCTGAATGAACTTAACCTTTCTCAGTACAAACTAGCTCTGTGAAGTTCTTTCCCCTTTTCTCCTTGGATGGGAGACAGATATCCCAGCTAAGAATTTAGTCATCTCATCCTCTTTACAAAAGAGGTATAGCCTAACTAAGCATCCTCTGTTGGATGTTAAAAATACGTAGAATCAATTTGGTCTCAAGCACAGTAAAACAGTAAATGACAGATACTAGAGAGTTACTCTTTTCCATATGTTTCAATACTTTATGAACTTTAAAGCCATTTGCTCATTGATAATGAATTAAATATATTGTAACTACGCAAATATCTAAATATATACAATAGCTGAAGTTCAACAAACACACCATTTTTGTTAGAGAAGCAACATACATATTTTAGTTCTGTTTATATCTTATTTTATATTTAAATGTAATATTAAAAATAAAGACTAGGGCTGTCCTGGACAGGGCTCAGCTGACAGGATCTTTTGTCTTAACATTTCAACATTATTACCATAACATCACATGTTTGTATATGTGTCAGCTGCCATAGTTTAAAGAAATATAAATGCCTTCCTAAACAAAATGTTTATAGGCAGATGGTGATGACAATGACAAGGCCAAGAAAATTGAAATTGGCATGTTTGAATGAATAGAGTAATATAGAGTAATTCTTTCCAAGGGATCTTGTAAAGTTAATTAACAGTTATATCCCCTACTGGCATTTTTTTTTGGTTGGTTGATTTTTTGTGGGTTTTTTGGTTTTTGTTTTTTTTTTTGCATGTTCTTTCATTGAATGGGATAATTCATACCTAGAAGAGCAAAGAAAAAATATTGTCTCAATATAGCAAATAATATTTTCCTAAATACATAGACATTCAGAATCTACTTTCTCTATTTTGTTGTTAGAAGGATGTTCTCTGTGCTAGGAGAGAGCATAAACACTTCACTTATCTCATCTCAGATGCTACAACCAACATGAGTGCACTCTGCTGTATTTCCACTTAAGCTGATCCTTGTCTTGAGACTTACTGAAATATATTCTTGACTAACACCATTTAGTTTTAAGTGTAATTAAAATAGATACAGTTCCAGCATGTTGGCAGTTAATTAATATTCTATATCAATAATTTTATATTTCAGAAGAATGGAAATATATTAAATATTGAGTAAAGTAGTAATTAATAATGAATGGGTTTTTTTTTTCTGCTGAGGCAAATACTTTATAAATGAAGAATGCAATATGACACATTATAAGAGTCATGCCTATTAAGAGTCAATTTACAGCTTCTCTTGAGCAAGTGTAGTGTCCATGAAGTGTCTGTGTGAGAGAAGGAGGAGAGGGAGGATTAAGATGATAATTTTATTTTTCACCATTCCACCTGTTTATTTGTCTCTAAGATACCAAGAGTGAGTATTCGAGGTAATAAAATGTCTTTTTGTACTCTACAGAACACTGGCATTCTACTCACTCTTGTCCTGGTTCTGACTGTTTCTACTTTCTGCTGCTTGAACATTGTTCCATTTCTCTTTTCCATTTTATATTCTTTGCCTTTAGTTCTTGCTGCTAAGTGTAGAAGACTATGTATAAAAGACTATGTTTAAGAAGGAAAGCAGTGGTAGAGATGATATTTCCTTTGACTTGTTTTAAAACATAGATTTGTTTTGTGACCTTGGCATCAAACTTTAGTTCTGACATTGTTTCTAGGTCAACATGGGCATATGGAACTGTTTCACCAAGAGAAAAGACAAGATAGTGGAAATTTTTTCCCAAAGCTGGTCCAGTATAAACCTGTATGAATAGGAAAATGTGCTTGATCAGCAGTCATACTCTATTGTAGTGAATACTAGCTTCTAAGAGTCTTTTGATCATAATTATTTCCTTGTATTTCCTCCCAGAAGAATATTCTTCACCATTGCTGTATTTCATAATCAAAACAGCTTAGTGATCAAAAGGAGTAATTTTTATTTCTTACACAGAAGTTTTTACCATTAGTATATGAAAAAGCAGTTATTGTTGAACACTTTTTTTCTTTCTGTAAGAGTGGTTTGAGCAGAAAGGAAGGGGCTATTTTTTGTCAAATGCATTTTCTAGGGGTAGTACCAGCATGTCTATCACTTTTTGCTGGAGATAGGCTGAAAGCATGCAGTTTGCATGACCAAAAATAGCTGTGTTCCAAGTA
This sequence comes from Toxostoma redivivum, assembly GCA_013397375.1. Classification (NCBI taxonomy): domain Eukaryota; kingdom Metazoa; phylum Chordata; class Aves; order Passeriformes; family Mimidae; genus Toxostoma; species Toxostoma redivivum. Next base: position 36,191 of record VXBI01006927.1, read on the forward strand.
CCATATTTCCCATTAACCTCACCTTGTTTGACACCTTCAGTGCCAGATGAAAATACTACTAACTATTTTTATCTAACATGTTGCTTGCTTATTACAAATGCTGAGATTTCAACTCTTCCATCCTAATTTTCTGTTTCTATTTTCTTGATAGTGAATACTAGATTGCAGATTTGTAAAGTTGACATCCACTCTGACTGCTTAATAAAAGCTTGTAATACTCACAAAAATTCAACAAAGTTAAAACTTGAATTGAAATGAATCACTCAAGGTGGATGAACTGGATGGTTTGCAGTAAGGTTTGATTAAAGATAAGATGATACTTTAATGCAAAAGAAAGAGTGGACTGAATGTCAGGAAATTTATATGTAAACTAGAACATAAAACTAGGATTTATCCTCAAGTGAAATGTTTCAAGAGTCATTGCATGACTAAGTTAAAGTAAATTATGCAAAGCACAGACTGTAGGGAACAATTTTGCAAATGAATTTTTATCTCTAATTTCCCAGGCTAAGAATATCCATGATACCAGCAAATCCTGTGTGGGGAAAGTGACAATTCTACTATGTTCTTTTAATGGATCATTATTTTTATCATTCTCTGGAGGACACTTAACAAACAAGGGATTCTATCTTATAACCATCAAAGGATATTTTTACTGCATAGGATATCTGTCCACAATGGACCTAAAAAAAGAATCAGAAACAAGGAAAAGTAGAACTGCCAATTTCTCAGCCCTGACCAGTCCAAACCACTGGACAGCAACCAATTTGCCACTAAATGTCATAGAAATAAGAATTATCCTGTTGTTTTTTCATTTTCAGACAACAAGATAGATTTAAGTTGAGCTGTTTTGTTCATGTAGGTTATGCTACTGTAAAATTCTAAGATGTTGCTGTTGCCTGGAAAACAGTGCTGCTGAAAAGTAATCGTATGGATATTTCCCATTCACCACAGAATATTTGGAAATTTTAATGCCTTAAGGAGAAAGGGACACTTTGAAATATTTAAATTTTGTTATAGGACAGATTATTCCAAGGAATTTAGTTAGCTCCTTACTCCTGCTTATCCCAACCATCTTCATAAGCTGAGAACTACATTAAGGTTCACAAATTACATTCCCTGGAAGAATAAAAGACTCTGGAAAACCCAAGCAACATTTCACATATATAAAATCTATGGATATAAATTAACAGCTTTTTCTAGGCTAAGTAAACGAGATTTTCTCTTATATTACCTTTGATCTTCTGATCATCTGTTACATTTAATCACATTTCTTTAATTCAGTGCTAACAATATCAAAAATCTTTCATGGTATAGACATAAGTGAGTCCTAGATATATTCCCTTCTAGGTCAGACTTGATTCAGATTCATTTGACAGTCACTCAGTGACCACAGATAAGAAAAGTAATTAAGCTGATATTGAAGACATATGCTTTGAAGCATCTAATCAAAAGCTATTTTTGTTCTCTGAAGTTAACTTTTAGCTAGTCCGATACTTCAGATCAAATGTAAAAAGAAGCATCTTGTGTCTACTCTTAATGCAGCAGAACAATCAATTATCAAGATGCGACTGAAAGCAGATCTGCTCACATTCTTAAAAGTCAAGCTTAATATATTTAAATGTGACTTTTCTGCTTCCACCAGTTGGAGATGTAGCTCTCAAGAGTATAAATCTTGTTTAACATTATTAAAAATAAATGTTGTCTTTTCATAAGTCTTTCTATACTTTTGTACAGAGGAAACAAGGGCAATTCTCTGTAGGAGATAGAAATGGAAAAATAAGAAATATAGTTCCATGGCCTCCTAGACATACTCATATTTTAAGTAAATAGCAAGGGAGAGCTGTAGGAAGATCATTGTTTTTGTCATTAAATTCATTTCAGTGGTACTATAGGACCTGAACCAAAGAAGGATGATTGTGAGCTAAATGAACTCATCAGAAATTTTCTGGACGTTTTAAAGTAGTGGTTGTAGACTATAGTAATGATAAATGAAAGTGGTGATGCACTGGAATAGCTTGCTCAGACAGGTTGTGGAATCCTCATCCCTGGAACTGTTCAAGGCCAGGTTGGAAGGGACTCTGAGCAACCTGATCTAGTGGAAAGTGTTTCTGCACATGGCAAGGGATTTGGAGCTAGATGATCCTCAAGGTCTCTTCCAGCTCAAGCCATTTTATGATATCTATGGGTCTATCAAAGGATAGATGCCACATGGCATCATGCTCAGCATGCAGAGCTGGGGGAAGAAGAAAAGGGGGATGTTTGGAGTGTTGATGTTTGTCTCCTCAGACCACCACTACACATGGTGCAGTTCTTTTATCCTGAACAGCTACCTGACGGTGGGAAGTAGCGAATTAATTTCTTTTCTGGCTTTGCTTGCATATAGCTATTGCTTTACCTATTGAATTGTCTTTATCTCAATCCATGACTTTTCTCACTATTATGCTTCTAATAATCTTCCCCATCCCTCCAGGGGCAAGTTAACAAAGGCCTGTGGGACGTTCAACTTCCCATTGGAATTAATCCACAGCACTATATGAGAAATTTTTAAAGGATGTCTTTTTTCCTGTTGGCTTTCTTCCTCTTTCCTGTTCAATACCTTGTCACTGACCCAAAGATCCACTTTAACTGTGAAGCACACAGAATTCAGCTCAGCTAAAACTTCTTTGTATAGCACAATTGACCTTAGATGTCCTAATTGTATGCTTGAATGGTGGGTGAGGTAGATATATAAAACATTCATGTGTTTTTCTGTCTTTCAGCTTATGAACTGCTTATGACAGGTGATTTGTTGTAGTTGCAGCAGCATCTATTACATGATAAATGCTTCAACCTGCATAGTGAATACAGAATCGAAATTATTAGCTTTTTTGGTTCTCTGACCATCTTCCAAAGAAAAGTCCTATAATGCTTTTTCAGCAGTAAAAAATGAAACCTTGTGAATTGCAAAATGTCTTATAACACCAGGCAGAGAAAAATTAAAGGATTGCCTTGAGTTACACAGTAAGCTTTTAATTCTGCAATCTACTTTTTACAATTTAAGCAAATGTAATAAAACCCTCTGGAATAATTCCAGAGCTACAGTGACCCTGAATGCTTGTGGGACTGGGATACCAAGTGAACCTCCTTCACTTTTTTTTGGCACTAAGCAGAATTAACTGTTTTATTTTATAGGAAATTTTGCTTTCACAAGTGCAAAACACACTTGTTTTCTGTGGAACTTACTAATTTACTGGAACTTAGTGTTTTCTATGCATATCAGATGCTAATAAGAACAATAAAGCAGAGATCCAAACTCCTGTCTTTCTAAATATCACATATGAATTACAACCATTTCATGCCAACAGTGCACAACAGCCCAGACTGAGAGCTCAGCTTCCTCCATACACATAACAACAGCATGTAGAACTTTATAGTATTGAGATTACCCTGTGCATTTGTGTGTATTCATGACTAATGAAATTTGAGCTGTAAAAGTTACAGGTAGAAACTGTGATTCAGTATTGATCAAAATGAAATTATTAGTTTCCAATGCCATCATACACCATGAGAAATTAGTCCCAGTTTAATGGACCTCAAAGAACAATAAGCACATGAATAAGGCTTTGATGTGCAAAGTTTGCTGTTTAAAGTGCATTTATCTGAATGTTAACAATGATGAAAGCATTTCAAAATATGAAATTCAGGCATAGTTGGGTTTTTTTCATTAGACTTTATTGGGTAAATGCTTCATCAGCATTATAAAGAAGAGAGAGTTATATACCTATTTTTTAAAACATATTCATGTTTTTTTTAAAAAAAATCCTGTCAGGTTCACTTCATAATGTTATTTATTTTCATTTTTTTATAAAACAGTACAAGAAGCTTAGAGGTAGAATTGTTTACAATACTGTAGTTCTGTACTGCTGTTTTGGATCACTACTCTTTTCTTTTCTAGCTGCTATCACAGCCAGAGTACAGGTGCCTTAACTCACTGCAAAATTTACAGGAGACCTATCACCTCCTTAGGGTGATATATAATGACCATATTCCAAAGTGAATATGCAGTCATTCAGAGTTGGCTTTTTTTTTTTTCTCCATAAACTCTGTTCTTTGCTTTTTACTAACTTTCTAAATTTAGGCAGAATCTATACTAGATTATTTTTGACGTTCCTCCAGACTTGTCATTTTTCCCCTATTTCTTTCTCACTCTAAAAATTCATAGTATTATTGCTCAGCTGGGACTGTGTTATAACCTGAGTTTCAGAGCCTATTCAGCCAAGAGATTGATTGAATACTGGAGTTCATGTAGAGAATGGACCAATGGGTCTGCTCTTTATTTCCTCTGAGTGTACAGCTTTTGCTTACTCTATGTCATTGATTTAGTTTCATTCCTTCTATATTTAACCTTGTTTTCTATTGTTATAAGTTTTTAATAAAAAAAGACCTAAACACTCACAAGCAAGATCCATATTGTGCAATCTTATGAAATTGTCTGAGGAAGCTGAACAGGACCCAAATCTATTTGATGTCTCACAGCAAATGACATCTGGTGTAAATGACTGAAATATTGTCATATTTAATGCCCCAAAAGAATCAGCAACCTGCTTGAGAAAATGAATTATTTCAAAATCACCATTTCATTATTTCAAGTTAAAAACTACATCTTAGATTCACCATTGGTACAACAAAAAGACAACAGAGGACAAGAAACACAATCTTTGAGTATGAATGATAAGCAACTCTCTTATAATAAGGTTTAAAAAATTCGGAATAAAGAACATCTCCACCTTTGTGATGTCCTAAGAACACTATGCTTTGCAGGCAGAGTAACAAAAATAGTGACAAAAAATACTGAACTAATGTAAGTATCATCTAACTAATGAGTTAGATGGTTAGATAGGAGTCTGTCTCTTGCTGCTTTTTCTTACTTTTTATATTCACTGACTTTCTGCACATCATCTAATTTTTTTTGTGTAAGACTGGACATAGGAAGTCCAGTCATTTTCTGTGATTCTCCTAATACTATAATGTGAATATTGAAAACAGTTTACAACAGTTTGTCATTTGCTCTGATTTTATTGTAAGAACAGTCTTTATACCATGAGTCAGTGTTACATTGTCTTGTTTTGCTAAGAAAATCTGGCAAAATGTTAGAAATAAGTATTAACAAATTTAGCATTTGTTAAAGCACCTGACAGCTTATTATCATAAATCACAATAAAGCACAGTTGCTTTCCCATTTTAGAGCCAAATTCACAGCTTTTTGGTTCTTTTAATATAAATAAAAAGCCATTAAATAGTTGTTAGATGATTATGAAAAATCTGCATTAAAGCCCCATATTTCAGTCAATGTAAATACAAGTATGATTAATCGAATTAAATTTAAAAAAAATTTCATCACATTCAGATCTTTTGCATTCCTTATCTGAAATAAACTCTAACAGTGGTGTTTCTCTTTGAAAAGCCTATTCAAACCTTTTTTTTTTTTTTTTTTTTTTTTTTTCTTTTCAAAAATGTGGGCTGGAAACATGAATTAATATGAAATTTTCAGAAGTGTGAATCATAAGAGCAAAATAGTTGCTTTTTTTCCTGGATTCCCTGGTCTAATCAGTATAAGTTCTTTTCTTACTATGGTGTAAAAACTGGAAGAAATTGTTTGCACTCTGAAGTTCTAATGATAGGCATTCAAATATGAAAGAATTGACCTTTACTCTGTGCACAGAATTAGAAGACTCAGATTGCTGTGACTTTCTCTCAGTGTTATCATAATTGAACATGTTGAAAAATGGTTCTCCTATGTTTAAAAGTCATATAAGAGGATTTCTTACACTAAATAAAACTGACTCATTATGATAAAATTAAAGAGATCAAAAAGTCAAGAGTAAGTTTTAACAGCCTTAAAAAATAAGAGAGAGGACAGCAATAAAATGGAAAATGTTCAGGTCTTAAGTGAGAGCAGCCCTAAATAATCTCTCTCCAACAGTAGGGCAGAAAGCATAAGCCTGTAACCCTTTTCTTTGCTCCTAGCATTTCCAAGGGGTGTTTCATTGTTCCAGTTCAAAACAATATCATAGCATGACACAATTATGGCCCATTATGATGCAGGCACTGCAGCAAATACCATCAATAAAGCAGTTAAATTCTTTTTAAAAAATAAATATTTTCACAGGCTAATGAGCAGAAATTAGGTCCCATTTAAAAGTTCCTTTTCATAGTTAATGTCTTCATTTCTACATCATATGATGTTATACAGTTCAAGATGGCTACAGTGGATGAAGAACAAGAAACAAAGTTCTCTATTCTAAGTTACTCTGCCTATAAGCCAGGTACAAAGTATATTCACTGGCAGAGCATTAGCATGCAAGTGTGCAATTGAATTTGCATTAGTATCATGCAAGATGATTTACCAGCACAAATTTCTCTGCTATCACAGAGACTACAGCTTGGTTGACTCAAATGCAAAAGTCTGTCATAAATATCTGCACTAAGTCATGTGAGTTGCTGTTCATTACTGTCAACCAGCTGAGGATGCTCAGTTCCTGGTGGAATGCAGCTTATCAACCTCATAGACTACTTATAAAGGGAATATGTTAAAAAAACAACGAACTCCTCTTTGGGGAGTTGTCTATAGGATTTGTGAGTTTTGTTTCATTTGTTTCCTTAAGTGGACATAACAAGGAATGTGAATGTTTTACTTTATTATTTTATGAGGGAAGAAATTAACTGTACTCTATACTTCACTTGTGTTTCTCTCCTCATTTATTCTACTTCCAATTTCTCTTTTCTTTCTTCTCTTGCTTTTTCCTCATCAAAATGATCCATGTTTGCTTTCAGCTCCATGTGTGGGACTCCATGCAGTGTCCTCTATAAGATTAAAAAAAAAAAGTTAATGCCAGCAAAATACTGATAAAAGGCAATTTAGATGGAGGAAAGATATTGACAACAGTCTATTGCAAGTGTAATAGGATGAGTAATAAACAGAAAATTTTTAAGGTATTGTCATGCTTAAATGTATTGTAGTCAAATGCCCAGTTTTAAGAGAAGATAATATCTGTGAAGTTGGTAGAATTATTTGGGTTAATGGAGCTTTGAAGTCTCTCCAGTATATCACAATAATGAAGTGAGCAAAATGTTGTCCAATGAACACTACTAATGCTGTGCTTTACTATTAATAATTGGTGTACTGTCTGTTCCATAAGTCAAATGATAGGTCACAGAGAAATGCAAGCTGAATGGACTATCAGAATCCTAATGCATTACAAAAAGTAATAATATAAAAGTAATAGTATAAAATACAGCTTCTTATATTTGCCATTTGGAAATGCAAGCACAGATAAATCAAAACTTTCTTTTAATAGGCATCATCTCTTACTCACTCGGCAGATCTTAATCTTGAAAGGTGTTTGCTGTGAACAATCTACACTCAGACATTTCAACCCTGACTGATTGTAATTATCCTAAAATATCTTGGTAGTAGGACTGACTTCCATCTCTAAGCAGAAGTAAAATAAGGATGAGGTTTGGCTCAGGAAGCACAAAACCATTTAATATAGAGGATTCAATATTTTGATGTCACTATCTGTTCAGCAGATTGTGGGCATAAGATTTCATGAAAGAGAATATAGACAAAAGATGAAATCTTACCTTCTGCCATTTTCAAAGTCTTTCTAAAGAAAGCTATACAAGCAAAAATTTAATTATATTTTCTGTTTGAATAAGGCAAACACAGAAAGAAACAGAAGACAAGAAAAAAATGAAAATCTCAATGTTTAAGAGCATAGAAACCTTAAGAATTAAATTAAAACACAGAAATCCAAAGAATTTAAAAGTTTATGATCTTCCTGACATGAATGTCATACAACATGGCAAAAGTTTCTTAGGGGTTTATTTTTCTATTAAATGGAAATCAGGAATGTTAGAGAAATAGCACTCATACAGAAGAAATACCACATTTAAAATAATTTTTAGATGTTCACTAAAATACCAAATTATCAGAGATTCTTCTGAAACCTGGGCTTTGCAATTTGTTTTAAACACATTTCCAATTGCAGGCACATTATTGTATTTGGTAATGTATGGAATTCATTAATTATGCCTGACTCCAGACACAAATACATACTTCCACGTTTGTTAAGTATGTGCAGTTAGTTAATTCCAGTGATAAGGATGCACTTGCCAGTGCTTTGTTGTGCTGGAGTAGAGTTTATTTTGTTTCCAGGCTGGTATGGGTCTGTGTTTTCAATTCGTGCTGAACACAAAACTAATAATACAGAGATATTTTTGTCATCTCTGAGCAGGGCTTGCACAGAGCCAAGGCCTTTTCTGCTTTTCTTACTGTCACACTGGTGAGGAAGTTGTGGATGCAGGGGAGGTTGGGAAGAGATACAGCCAGGAGAAGTGACCAAAATGGACTGAAGGGAAAGTCCATGCCATGTGACATCATGCTCAGTATATAAAGTCAGGGGAAGAAGGATGAGGGAGGATGTTTGAAGTGATAGAATTTGTCTTTCCAAGTCACCATTAGTGTAATGGGGCCCTGCTCTCCTGGAGATGGCTGAACACCTGCCTACCCTTGGAAAGCAGTGAATTTCTTGTTTTGCTTTGTCTGTGTGCCTGGCTTTTCCTTTGCCTATTAAATTGTATCTCAACCCACAAGTTTGCCAGCTTTCACCCTTCTGATTCTCTCCCTGACCCTGCTGGTGGGGGAGTAACCAAGAGGCTATGTGGGACTTGGATGCTGGATGGGGTGGAACCACAATATTCTGTAAAGAGATTCAGTGTGTAAAACAGACACAATAATTGATCTTGGGAACACAAAACAAGAAAAGAGTTCACAGAAAATACTTATTCGAGAGAATTATTTGATTTCTAAATACCATGTTATAAAACTTGTAATAAAATTACTTTTTAACAAAACAAAACTATATTACTCATGAAAAAAACATAATAATGATAGTAGAGATCTTGTTCCACAGTTTATTACAATTGGAACATTGAAAGTTTATTTTAAAAGAGGATGCTTAAAAAAGAAAACATAGCTTCTGTAAATTGTGTTTTCCCCAATCTTATTTTTCTTCTCAAGTATATTTGCTTGGTAAAACACTCAGATTTTAGTTTGGCAGAATTTAATCAAGAGTTTTGGGTCAGTGCATCTAATTGATCTGGAATTTAAATTATGGGACAGCCAAAACCTTCTTTGTGCTTATGAATAGTATAATGACTTATAAATAGACACTGGTTAAGATGAAAGACTGCAGAAGAGTAGAAATGGCAGCAATCTGATCAGCAACTTCCTTTCTGCAAAACATAAACCATGAAGATGCCATTCTCAGAAGGATCTGAAAGTAAAAATTAATTTTAGTTTAATTCTATGCTGTCTCCAAGTAAAGCATTTGGACAATTCTGAATCAATAATTCAGAGTTTTTCTTCCAGATTGGGAAGTAGGAAAAAGATGATTAGAAGAGAGTAAGAAATTTAAAGGCTAAGGAACTTTACAAATTTTTATTTTGATGTTTTATGAGCTTCATATTATTTAAGGGCTAAAATGAGAATCACTTAGAAACTGAAACACGAATCTTCATTTTTTTTTCAAATTTCTTACAGACAGTATCTGTGTAAGTCACCTTTTGTCATACTGCTTTGTAAATATTGAGTTTCTCCATTTGATTTGTTTATTGTTTTGGCTTCTCAATACTCTTCTGATTGTTCTAGTGACTTTAATGTCATGACTTTAATAACATGTCAGGTCAGTCATGTCAGTTCTGGAAATTCATACTGGAAATATGGATCCAGGTAAAGCTGCATATGAACTGAAGCAAATTGAGACAACAGCTATGCTGAATTTTTAGCATTATTATGCAGAACTTTCCTGTTTCTACTGAATAGATAATTAATTTCCATATTCCCTTAGTTCTATGTAGATTGTTGTATTATCTTGTACAATAACTCTACATAAGTTTTATTAAAATACATTTTTTTATATTAAAATAATTTTTTATTAATTCTGACAAGATTCTCAATTGTTCTGTTTGTCCATTTTGTAACTTCTTGCATTAGCCTCATAAAAATCCAATTCACATTAAAAAAAAAATTATAAGAACTTAATGTCAATGTCAATATAGTTGAATTCTCTGAATTCAGTATATTTTACTGTAATATAGTATCCCAGATCTGTTGGTAAATAGTGATATTGCATCAAGGTTATTTTTTTTTTTCATTTATTTAGGCCAACTTTTCTCACAGTTTGAGATGTTAAATTTTGACCTTCTCTTTCATTCTTAAGTGAAAGATCCTAAATCATAATTCCAGCAGTAATAAATATTTATTGCATTCAGCTCTTCAAGAGACTATATACTTTTGAAGATAAATCAATGGAATTAATTTAAATGGTTGCAAGCTTTTATGTATAGGAAATGAAAGACTGATTCTGCACAACAGGCAATACCTTATACAAGGCATATTTTAAAATTAGAGAAAACTGACACAGGTATGTCTGTTTGTGTGCATGTATGTGTACAAGTATACACACACATATGTGTAACTGCATGCATGGCTGCCTATACAACACTTGACAAAACCACAAAATCACTCACTATATTTCTTCATCAAGGTGATACAGATTAGCCAAGTTCCTGTATATAGGTGGAAAATTTAGCCACTGTTAAATCTTTGGGATTTCAGGGTACATTTGTCAGTTCTGATCTCTTTGTCTGGGATCTATTTTGTGCTGCAGATGCCTTAGTAACTGATGAAAGTGCCATCCTTCCTAAAATTTCAGGTGCATTCACTTTAACCCTTTCAGATTTACACCTATTGTAAGATTGTTTACCTCTGACCAATTCAACCCTTTTAGAAATAAATCATCAGGGAAGAAAAGAGCACAGGTTTAGTAAAAGAATATGCTAACTGCAGTGAGCTTAAGAATAAAGCTAAGCAGTTTGTTTGAAAAACTGATATCTTTTATAAGAGACATTCATGAACTGAAAGGTGCTTTGTCCATCCCTACGCATCTTCCCCAGTTCACATTTGCAGATGATGGGGAATACAACAACAGCAGCAGGATGGAGGGGAATCCTGCACTGCATGGAAGTTGTATGAAAATAAGTTAAAAATTAAGTTTAGAAACCTCCCATGTCCTAACATGTTCTCTTCCAGCTGCTCCGTGTGAAGCAATTAGAGGTAATTTAGAGTGACAGTTACACACAACAGTCTTTAGACCAAGAGATGGTTTTTTGAATCCTTTTTCCACTCAACACACTGCTAAAAGCACTTACTCTCATGTGGAAAATGCTGTCAAATACTCCTGTCAAAACCTCTTCCATTGTCCCTCCCCTTGTTGCACAGTTCAGACATGTTTTTCTCTACTTCTGTCTTATTCCAAGAAGCATATCAGACCTGCTGCTTTTTCCAATTTATTGTCAATATTTCTCACTTCTCATTGTGTGAAAAGCTGCTGAAAGCTTTACACTTTCGGTTTTCATTGTCCATATTTTTATACTAATGGTCTTTTTTTCAATGTAATGAAGGTAATGAGAAAAAATAAATGAGTCAAGACCATAATTCAGATTATGCTTACGTGCATCCTGGAGTTCTTGCTATTAGAGTAACTTTAGTAGAAGTTACTTTGGAGATCTGCCAAGGAAAGTGTAACTGTTCTCAATGAGTATAAATTTTAAGAGAAAAAACCATTAACAACAAAATGGAAAAAATTTGGAAAAATTTACAACTAGCAGGTATTCTTTTTATAGAATGGGAAACAATGTATTAAAGAATTTATCTTTTTATATTCTGTTAAACTGATAGTATTATACTAATCCTATATGAGTCAATATGCTCAAATATAGCTGGAGCTTTTCATGCTATCCAAGCCATATCTCTAAACAATTTGTTTTGACAGTTCAGAATTACAAATTTTGTTCAAATCAGTACATTTTTGCTTTCCATATTGAGATTGACAAAACATGGTTTTAAGTTGTTTCTTTTAATGCATTTTCATCCAGGTCTAGAACATTTCAGTAACCTTAAATTATTAGATATACTCTTTGAATCAAATCTGGCTGACCTTCATGGATTTCACTTTTTTACTTGTCTGAGGATGTTTGTATTGCCAGTGTTGTGAATGCTAGACTGTTCTACACAGACCAATGGCTAGATTTGCCTTTACAAAAAAAAAAAAAAAAAAAGGCATTTTGAAAAGCACACATTCATTTTGTTTTCTGATGTCTATGAAACCTTTATATTATCTATTTTTTTTAATGTTTGAATAACAAGCTGTGAGATGCGAAAATGTTAAGTGTTAATGACAAAAAATTGGCCATTTGCAAAAGCAGCATGTGCTTTGCTGAGGCCAGGCTTGCAACCCCAATTGAAGTGAAAGTTTTGAGACAGATAAGGGAGAAGGTGAAAAAGAAACAGAACCTATGGAGGAGGGATGATGCTTCTTATTATGTCAGTTTACTCTCTTATACAACTGGCTGCCCCTCTGGGGGGGGTATCAGGACATTCACTCATAGGCCTGAAGGTATTCATCCCTTCTGATGGGGCATAACTGGAATAGCAAGGCTGAAGTGAGAGGCAGCTAACATGTCTTAGAAGGTATCATAAACCATCAAAGTCCCCTGAAGCACCCTTAGAGTAATTTCTGGGTCCTTCCACCAAGGAACTGAACATGATCCACAGTGTTGCAATAGACAATTTAACACTCCCTGCCTCTTCATGGGAGTTATCTGGCTGTTCTAGGTGAACTTGAAGGTATATTATTGACCTTTGTATTTCATGGGCTTCCCCCACCCCTGAAGGATTGAGATGATAACTATCACTTTTACCAATTAAAATTATAAATTCCAACAATTAAGTCCTGTTTCTGGATCCACATGTCGTAATAATTTTAATCTCCACTATATTCCTTCCTTCCTTCCTTCCTTCCTTCCTTCCTTCCTTCCTTCCTTCCTTCCTTCCTTCCTTCCTTCCTCTTTATACAACAGAAAAACATAACATGGATAAGTCCTCTGAGCCATTATCTTGAAATAACTGTGAGAGATTTATCTAGCTACAGCTCTTGGTGCCTGGTTTTGAAAGTGATCTCCAATGTGTTTTAGCTGCCTTCCATTCTGGTTTACACAGAGGTTAAAAATCTCATTTTGCAACAAAGGTACACGACTGTACAACAGACTTCTGATTTTTCAATTTCCTTTTAAAAATAGGAACAAGAACATTTAAACAATTATTTCATCAAGTCAGGAAATATTCCCACTAAAACCACACAATTAGATAGTTACAGAGCTGTATTATAATGTGAAAATAATAAAGACTAAATTATGAGCAACCAAGCAAAATTAATTCCAGAATTTTCTGGTTTATTTCTAAAATTTAACTACTTACATTTTTATTGTGGTTTTCAAGTTGATAAACATGGTCAATAAATGTCTTTTATACAGATAAATGGAGAAAGAAAGAGAAGAAAACAGAAAGAAGGAGCAACAATGCTACTATTTTAGTTTGTCTGGAAAATGATTGGGTGAAAAGTACCACAATTCTATATAACCTTTGCAGCAGCTTAAAAGAAAGAAGGTGTTTTCTATTATTTGTACAATTCATCCTTTCGAAAAAAATATATGCTGCAGCCTTGGCAAGTCAGACATACTATAATCTAGGTTGCTGCTAGTGGCACAATGAGCCTTTAAAACTTACAGCTTTGCCACCTGATATGAAAATATCTAAATAAATAAAATACATTCCCAATTGTGCTCTCAGCTCACAAACATATTTTTTTTTCTCATAAGTCTGCCAATATAAGTTATTTGGTGGAACAATTTATCTGAACTGAAAACAGCCTTACCTGCCACTTAAAAACAACATTTATTTCCCAATCTATTTATCCAAATTACACTCGGATTCTGTGACTGTCACAGTAAGCTGATAACTGTACACTGATGTATATTATGCATTTTTAAATGATTGTGGTTTTGTTTGGTATCTGCTTCTGGGAGTAATATAGCTCCTCTGTTTACATTTTAGCTGACTAATTTCCAGAATCTTTCCATTCTTACTTGTGGTTACACTTTCCTAGCCAGGAGCTTTCAGCAATATGGTTGAATGTCTCAATCATATTTTTTATCATCCGCCCCTTATATGGCTGTATCCAGACACATTCCTGCATCTTACTTTGCAAATATGGACATTAACAGAGGGCCTAAGATGGGCAATGGGCAGAAATAGATTTCATCCACATTTTTATAGATGCTGTTTTACTGGACTGCATGATTGTATGTTAAAGAGAATAAAAATAATTTCCCTAACACATTTTGAGAGTTTATTTTCCCCAATGAGCCCTTATCTATTATTTATCTAACTAATTTGTTAGTAAGTGATGTATTCCTGCTGGACGACTAAGAATGCACCTTACCTAAGAATGTAACTGATATTAAAATAATAATGCATTTGTTTCTCTTTTCTTCTATGAGCATGAATTTTTAGGTATCATGTCTTAAAAACTCCCTGTAAAAACAAGAAACTTCCTTTAAAGAGGTGTGTGCAGACAATCATAAATCCACAACATGTATTGGATTACATGGGGAGAAACATTAGAGATGATCAACTCAAGAACTTCAGGAAATATAAGTTCCCCTTAAGATCCCAAACTTCCATTGTTCTAAAGAGAAGTAGAGCTCTCATATCCCCACATTGGGGAAAAGGGAATAATATCTAATTTATTCAGACATACATCAGTCCAGGTCCTACGCTAGTATAAGGCATTGATAAATTAAAAATCTCTTTGAGATACAGAGATAAATATTTACTTCAAATTGATTCTTTCTCATGTGCTAGGACTCAGAAAGACATAAACTACCACAACTAATTTCTTTAGAACATCCTTTTTCATAAATACTGTGTTTTAAACATTTTTTTAGGACTTAATATTTTCACTTGAAATAGCATTGAGTACTCAGTTTATTTTCCATTTTTTCCGAGGCTGAATGTTTGAGAGATCTACTGAGGAAGAAAAAAAAGGCAATGATTTTAGTCAAAATGTACATCACCTGAAGAATTAGGAAAATTCCAGATTATTAGTCTTTTTCATACAGAAGGCCACTAGCAGTGACTTTTTACATATGCTTTTTTTATACAAGGGAGAACTGAATTGATATTTTTTTCACAGTAAAAAAGAAAAAAAAAACAAAGATATATTAGTATGATTAGTGTATGAAAACACAGCTGTAGTGTATCTGTATCAAGCAGCTGATAGCACTCCACAGGTGTTTACTGCTGGTATATATTGCCTTAATTCAAATGTTTGAAAGAAGTCTCTAGCCTCACACAACAGTAAGCGAATGGCCATGATACCCTTGCTGTGTATCCTTCTTTGCCATACGAGTAGCTAGCTCTATGTGAAAAGAAGCAAAACATGAGCAGCAACAGCTTCTAGTTAATCTCCAAGGAGAAAAATAATATCTTAGAAGTTTGGGGATAAAGCGTTGTTTAAAATCCTAAAGGTGATCTTTTATATAGACAAAACTATTAATAACACCTGGCACTATACACTGACCTCATTATATTTGTGTTTTCGAGCCTAGGCTACCATTTGCCCCTTACCTGATTAGTCTTTGATTCTGGAAAACTACTTAGAGGACAGAACTCCTGCAATCCTCTACAGAAATGTTTCTGTGCATGCTCTGAAAGCACTTTGGACAATTTAAGGAACTTGCAGATAAACATGCTGAGAAAATGAACTTAGTGATATTTTTGAAATTTGCATCACTTAATGATGTAAAACTGTAGCATAAAAATGGCTTGATTCAAGTCTGTACTGTGAACATCAGAGTTCAGAATAAGATAATGTTGGAAACACAATTTGATAAAAAGAATATTTGTGCAAAATCATATTTTAATATCAGTGTTTTCATCTTTCCTCTATAACATTGAGAAATAAAATTTGGCAGAATTATTTTTATGTGAAAGTCAAAATAAATTATGATATGTTTTCATCCTGTGTATTTTGACTTTAAGAAGTTTCTCGGACATAGGGAAAAAGTAACGAAATGTCACTGCAAGGGGTAAAAGGTAAAAAATCTCATTATCAGTAAAGAAACCTACTAGTTTCTCTGACACCAGCCTGTTATCCTATGACTCCAACTCTTGTAAGCCACACCTGGGGAAAAACCCACCAGCAAACAAACAAAAAATATCCAACTCATAATTACATTTGGTTTGATGGAACAAAGTGGATTTCACGGCTGTGCAGCACAAACATCCCTACTGACCCACCAGCTGCACACGGTCTCTGTAAATAAATCTGAACTAGTTTTGCAGCAGAATTCTCTGCAGCCACAGTGGAGAACAGTGGAGAAGACAGCAAGACCATGAAACTGTATGATGGAATATTTCTTCTGCCAGAAAAATGAATGAATTGCAATAGCTGTAAGAGTACAAGAGGTACTATGAAATTACTTATATGAAATGTACTTATTAGGCGCTCTCCTTTAAATTTACCAAACAGGTATGCAAGTGGCAATTGTGTCTGTCAAAAGCCATTTTGTCAGCCAAACACTCTTTTTCTGTCTTTTGGTCTTTTTTTGAAGTGCTATCAGCATAGGGAATCTAATCTGGTTGAAGAAGCATGTCTTCAGCATTCTGGACTTGAATGTTGCTTATATTCCCTGAATTTGGAAGTTAAAAAGTTACAAAGCTTTATTGCAGACACTCTCACTTTACTCAAAGACTGCCAAGCACAAATCAACAGATTTCATTGAACTCGTGCTGACTCCTGTTTTTTTCATAGCTGGCATCTACCTGTCATTGACTTCTCTTTCTTGACATCCCCTCTGGCTTGATGTCTCACTTCTCACTTATATCTTTCCATTGATCTTTCACCATTGGTGGCTGCTTCACCAATTCCTTCTTACCTCTGTGGCTGTCCTCCAGCTCCTACAGAGTTGTTCCTTGGTCCCAGCCAGACCTAAGTCTGTTCTTCCTTAATATCTTTCACTCAAACCTCCAGGCTGCTCCAGATTTCCACCTAATGCTCACAGGCTTCCTGCAATATCTGCCTTCTCCTTGGAGCTCTCCTGCTCTTTATTGTCAGATGTAATCTGTCTGCCCCACTGAATTTTTTAACTCTAGCTAAAAAAAAAGAAGATAAAGGAAGATAAAAGCAGCATCCTAACCTAGCTGAGCAGCATCCTAACACAGCGGTCATTCAAGCACAAAAGGAGCAGAAATGTGCCTGAGGCTAGCAGGACAACGTAAGCATATTACTTTTCTTTGAACTGCAATGTTTTACTTCCCACGAGTCACTCAGTAGATTCCAGAGTCTGGTTCCAAAGCGAACAGACCAGGTCAGTTTAAAGAATAGGAAAACTGCCATTTTCTGAAATACAAAGTGACTTATTTTTAGAACTATGAGATAAAATTTTTTTCATGTTGCTTTTGAATTGAATTTTTCTGTGGAATTCATTCACATAAATGCTTCAATAGTAGTGGCAAAATATATCCAACTGTATCTATTTTCTTGTGTTAGTAGATAACTTCTTGAAAAAATGTCCTTCTGATTTGGAAAGCATAATTTGGACTCTACAGCTATATTGTGCTCTGAGAATCTGAATATTGTTATATCTGAATTTTTACACTGAAGTGTAAAATTTTCCTGGTGTATGTGAAAGAGCTGAATACAGAGTACTGCAGAACACTTTAACTTTTAGCCATATAATATATACAAAACTACATTATTCCTACATCTTTTAATAGAGCTGAGACGTGTAACATGACAAGGTATCTAAAAGCTGTCTTACTATGCTTGAACTGAATTATAAAATTACAGTTTTCATAATTAGGAAACAATTAAAAGCTGAGGCAATTGTCTGGCTGTCAGTTTCTTCAAGGCATGGCAGTGAATCAACCTGCATGGAAAGTTTGTGATCAAGGTCCCATAATTTCTTACCTGGAGGAGAGCACAAGCTCTGACTGTGAGGAAAAGGAAGCAGACCTATGTTGGAACCCCACCAGAAAACATTCAGATAGGTTTTATTTCCAAAATAAGCTGATTTGGAAATTAAACCATGGTGAACCTCCATTTATGAACCTGTGCACACTGTCTGCTGTGAGCTGCAGTTTTCTCAAACTGCCTTTGAGGTCAGCACAGACTCAGAGCAGGACAGAAAAGCTGTTTTGCTTTTGCCCCCGCTGTTTCTATTTTGTCTTTTCTTGGGACCAAAACAAGTGCACTCAAGCATGCTACCTACAAGTTTAAACTGCATTTCTAATAAAATATTTCTTCATCTATCCTTCATCCCTAGAAATAGGCTAACAGGTAGAAAATGTGAGTTGTTATCCAGCTCTTAATTTTCAGAAAGACTTTTGCTGAACGTGATGTTATATCTATTATTCTTCTTTTGTTGCTTATTACCAAAAGGACTTGCTGCTTTTACAGTTCATCAAACCTTGGCTAAAATTTCTTGGTCCATTAAAGCCACATTGCTCTTGGCACAGATTTGGAAGCAGAATGGAAATTATATAAGTAATTTGTCCTAGGCAGGACAACTCTGCTGAAATCTGGCAGCAGAGGTTTTCTCTACCGAGTCCAGCTGTACTTTATGGATCACAGTACAATACAGTTGTTCTCATATTTTTTCAAGGTAAATCTTCTTCTTATAAGATAGTGAAGCCAATTCACATTGTCACAACTACATTTTCTCTTTCTTTCATGATCACTCCTAAAATTTCTATTCTCATGTCTTGTTCTGCACTAAATATTTATTTTGAATAAAATTATTTTTTCAATTTTATAAATAATCATGTAGATAAATATAAGGATAAGGAAATTTATAATATGTAGTATAAGCTGATGCATAATGTAGTTTTATATGTAAAATAACATATAATTTTATAATAAAATATTGTTACTTATAAAGTAATGTATATACACTTAAAATGTTACAAGAGGCCTGCTAGCAATTTATGCTAAGGACAGCAAAATACAAATATTTAATAACACTTATAAAAAATAATGCATTTAATAAATTCTAAAAAATAGCATACTTCATATTTTTCTTACTGAATATTCATTTTACTTTAAAAGTAAAAAATATGTTAATCCATGAGAGCTTTATAAACATTCTGTTATTGAACCTTTCAGTGAAAAAATATTGAAATTAGGGCATGTATAACAAAGAGAAGCACTAAAATGTAAGATCTATAAAAGTTAATCTGAAGTTATTTGGCAGTGGCATTTACATAAAATATATTCTATTCTATTCACATTCTATGTCATCATGGTTTTCTTTATGATACTTTGAAATATGAAATTTAAATAAATTATTCCTGTCATTAGGAAAAATACCACCCACAGTTTTAAAGACAAGTAAGAATATATGTATTTGTATGAATGAGAAATTTCAGACAGTTATAAATGGAAAGTAGTGTCTGTGTTCCCCAAACCATCCACAGTGTTACTGCAAAATCCATAATTAACTAAACATCCTGAAATATTGTCTTCATATTTCTGAAAATAGTTTTAATTCACTGTCTGTTGGGAAGTATATTCACTGTGCTATCTTCAGTGAGCCCACAGTTTGTTCAAGAAATGCCTGAATATGCAGACACATACAGCACTAATGTTCATATATGAGCATCTAGAATGTATGACTAAATCAAGAAGAAATATATCTATGCATGTTTCGATGAAAAAGTACAGGGGGAAATATAACTGAACTGAATCTTAGTACTAATAACTTTCATTTATCTATTATCTGCATCTATCTGTCTGCCAATCAGTAGTTTACAAGGAAATTCGGTCAGATTCCCACTGTTGTATCAGGCCTCTAGTAAAGTTCCTTGCAGTCTTAATTGCCTTGAAGATTCTGAAATGGTTTTTTCAAAACATAATTTTATTTTTTTAATTAATAGTACAAAGGTTTATAATTTATATCTGAAAAAAATACTTTTTTTTCTCATTGTCTTCCTTCTCTGTAAAGATTACAATTATGGCCAATAATTACTATTATTACTACTAAAGTAACAAATTACTGTAAAAATAACAAAATTAAAACAGTTTTTGAGAGAAGGAAGGAAGGAAGGAAGGAAGGAAGGAAGGAAGGAAGGGAAAAAGAAGAAAGGAAAGAAAGAAAGAAAGAAAGAAAGAAAGAAAGAAAGAAAGAAAGAAAGAAAGAAAGAAAGAAAGAAAGAAAGAAAGAAAGAAAGAAAGAAAGAAAGAAAGAAAGAAAGAAAGAAAGAAAGAAAGAAAGAAAGAAAGAAAGAAAGAAAGAAAGAAAGAAAGAAAGAAAGAAAGAAAGAAAGATATTTTAATAATTGTTATTCTGTACATTTTGAAAAAGTCAATAAGTATATTATCAACATCATTTTATAATTATTTATCTGCATATTAATATGAAATTAACAACTCTACATTTCATACACTAGAGGGAGTGCTTATGACTGTCAAATTTTTGGGGTTTCTATAATTTTTCAGAATCTATTTTAATTTAGAGAGAAAAACTTCTCCTTTTACATGAAAAGAAAATATTTTGCAGAAGTCACTGTAAGACGAGATGTTCTGAATGAAAAATGTACTATTGGACATTCTTTTTCCAAATGGAATAGAATTATAAAGAAAAACATGTCACTGGTTTACATAAGATTGATTTTTAAAAACAAAAAAAATCTGAAAGTATAGTAATCAAAAAAGAAAAGAACTATTTTAGTGTTTCCTAAGTGGATGATATCAATGTCATGATAATTACAGTCTATTTCCCCCTTTCCTTCACCATGTAATTTGTTAATGTCTGTAATGCAGAACAGATGCAATAGTTAAGCAAACTTTCACAAATGGATCTCTTACATGACAGTAAAATTAGTGTGATGTCTCACTTTTCGTTTGCCAGATATAGACCAGCCCCAAAAATCTCCATCTGAAGAGATCAGCTAGAGAGGCTTTGGCAGGCACCTGCCATCCAGGCAGGGTCAGCCTGCCAGAGGCAGAATCAAACTCTGTTACACCACTAGCAGAACCTGTAGGGCTAGTGGAACCTCACCAGCTTGAGCCATGGTTGATGTACAGAAGGAAAATATTTCACCTATAACTTCTGCTTCTTTTACCTCTCTTTTTCATCTTTCGTTTCCTTCCTCACCATTCTCTCTAACATCAGTGTGACTCTTCCCTGCTACTATCCCAGACTATTCCTTATTGATTGGGTTTTTGTACAATGCCTTTTATTATGACAAATATCATCTCTGTATCTGATCAAAGGTCTGCTAAAAATGGCAAGAGTACTTTCACTACAGCAACTGCATCATAAACACATCCCATTTTATACTTTGAAATCCTATACTTCAGATTTTCCCTCAACAAAATAAGCTCAATTTAACAAGACTATAGGGGATTGAACTGTGACAAGTCTGCTTTGTCACAAAATTTGGGATTATTTTCATTTCCAAAAATTGGTTTTGGGTATCTTTGGATGGCACATCTAGAAGCTAACACTTCAGCTGCTCCACAGTTATTACTACATGTACTGAAGGACCTTGGTCTTTGGGTTTTTTTTCCTTTTTCTTTTCTTCTTTTAATTGAAAGATGGCAGATAGCTGTTTTTTTCTGCTCTTGCTTCTTTCTATCAAACCAGGAAACAGCATCTGTACATGTCTAGGAGTTGTATTACTTTGAGTTACATTGAGTTACTAAAGGTTATTTCAAGTTGATCAAAAGACATCCAGTGAATTTTGAAATAGAAGTACAATTAATGGTATTGCCAGTATAAATTTGCACCTCCTTTTTTACTCCTTCCATGTGCTTCCATTGGCCTTTCACTCCTTTGTTCTACCACTACAACTTGAGTGTGACTAAACAGACAGAAAACCAACACAGTATAAAAAAAGCAAAAACAGAGAGAGAAATATTCTATTATGCTATTTTGCTAAATTGATTCAATGCAAAATGAATGTTGGGCAAAAAGTAAAAGGGCACACATAGGATGCCAGGATAAGGACTGAAAGGGCAAGGTAGGAAAAAGGGATGTTTATCTTCTACCAAGGAGCCCTTAAAGTGTCTCAGGCATTTCAGGTAAGTCCTCCCCTGTGTTCACGTAAGGGTCATTTGGAACAAAGGTTTGTGGAGATTTTTTTACGCATCAGCCTTTAATTATCCTATTTCAAATACCCAAAGTGCTCCTAACTTTGTAGTTAATTTAAAATGTTTATGCACCTTGCAGAATCAGGGTCAAAAATTCTAATTCATGTTTGGAACAGGAGGTGGAGGAGGGAATGCATTATGTATTAAATTAATAGAACAAAACAGTCATCACAAAGAAGCTCTAGTCCTGCTGTTTTTTCTAGAATAAATCTTTCTATTTTATGAAAGTGTTTTATTATGTGGAAATCACTAGGGTAATGCCTCTCTGGAATGGGTTATCTCCATCTTTGGAAGTTTTCAAACCTTGGCTAGAGAAAACAGACTGACTGCTAGCCTAGTAATAGCAAAAAATTCAGCTAAGAGTCTGATCTGAAAAATCTCCAGGATTCTCTTCTGATTAACATTTCTGTTAGTCTTCCTGACTAAACTGCCTGATAAAGACATCTATCCTGGACAAGGATGTTTCATACTGGCAGAGAACACAATCCAAAGTGCTCCATATATTATTCAGTGGAACTGAAGAGATCACTTTCCAAAAATGTCAGTTTGGATCCTTTGAATTACTTCATTTTAAGAGTGAAGCTTTACTGTGAAGAACAGTGAGAACCCTCTCTTTCTGAGAGGTTTTTAAAGAAGTTTGTATGACAAATATAGGAAAAAAAAAGAACTAATGGGACTTTTCCATATCCAAACTAATCACAGAGCAAGTTGTAAGTGTGGGCAAGCGGAGGAAAAAAAAAACCTGAGTGATCTGGATTCATACAGGATTCAGATAAACAGGAGAGGAGCTGAGGATCTCCAGACAAATCAGGACAGCAATTGCCTTGGTGTCTTGCTGCTGAGACAGACACAACACGTGTGCTGATGTGTTCTCCAGCCAACAACCTACGTCACCAGGGCAACTATTGTCAACATGTTTTTATCACTTATAATGAAAGACCAGTAGCACTGCCAATAGCAAAACCGTTGGATTTAAAAATTAAATAATAAAAATTTATCAAGTTTTCGTTACAATGTCAGCAGTGGGATTTGTGCTGTGAGAAGAAACATCCCTTTTCCTTTATCAGCTCAGTGGAGTGTTGTGTTATATTCCTCACATTCATTAAGATTTTTAATCAATGAAATAGATATGCTGTTCACCAATTGATCAAAAGCAAGAACTTTCAGGGTTTTGAACAGAATGTGGTAAGTATTGGGCAGGAAGGCCATGGGTCAGAGCTCTGATGGCAGCAAAAGAGGAAAGAGTGCAGGAAGATGTGTTATTCATTTAGTAGGTGACATTGCTGCCTCAGACTGTAATAAAACTCTAACCTAGAACATATTTGATTCACTACATTGATCAAGATGCTCTTAGAAAAAAGCTAGGGTCAAATATGGTTGGATATAAGGTAGCACAAAGAAGTATCTCCTAATCACTTACATCTCCTTGCTGAATCCGTGTGTCAGTACAAAGTGAGCAAGTACAGGCAGGATTTAATGCAAAAAGATTATTTGAACCGGTAGGAATGGTGTCAATGCTAAATGAATACTTAGGATGTCTTGAGGAAAACAGTAAATCTTATATATTTCAAGGATGATTTTCTTTGCCTTAGCCAATGAATATTGCATATTCTTTTAAAAAATAATCTACAAATAAAAGAATGCACAGTTTGTTTGGACACAATTAGAACTTTCATTACAGTGCCAACAACACTGAAAACTATTTCAGTTCATTACAGAAATTTCCATTTTTAAAATGTAATTAAAGAAGTTACTTGTAAAACCAAAATATATATAATATTGAAAGGCAATTACAGCAATTGTTTATTATTTTAGTTCAGTGATTATGTGAGTAGAAAGTGCAAACTCAGCAAATCTGCAATTTAATCCTAGAAATAGATTTTCTTTTTAAATCCTGCAACAAACATGCAGCAAGAATGTATGTGAAACATGCCTCTATACTTTCCCTTTCCCTTTCCCTTTCCCTTTCCCTTTCCCTTTCCCTTTCCCTTTCCCTTTCCCTTTCCCTTTTTTTCTCTCTCCCTTACCACTTATAAATGGATTTTAACCAAGGTATGTACTAAGTCCCAGATTGTTCTGGTCAAAATTACACTAAGAGTGTTTTGAGGAGCTTTTTTTTGCCTTACCCCTTTTCAAGGAATTAAAAGTTAAAGAGGTAAAAATTCAGCACATTTTTGAAAAATTACTCTTATTTCATCCTTAATTATTACCCTTGAACTGTTCCCAATTTTTAAATGCTGAACAATTCTTATTAGCAAACCCAAAACCCTTTAATGCTTTTCTACTAACTTTTTTTTTTTTTCCCCTGTCATATGCTCCTACCTGCATAATTCAAGGCTCACCTGCAATGGCTTACAAATGTGCCTGTCACTACAGCAAGTTCTATATTGCTGTGGCTGTACCTCTGTCTGATGTACTGTCACTTGTGGTTACCCTCTTTCACCTTGTCTGTGGGGTTCTTGAACCAGAATTCATATTTGAACTAAATTATAACATAGTTTTGAGTTCATTAATTGTAAAATAGTTCAAACACCTGTTCTAAATTCATCAGAAAACAGTTTTCTCCAAAAGTTATTGGAGTAGTAGTTGCAAACAGAAGAAAAAAAGACTAAAATGTTCTTTCCTTATATAGTCAGATGTATATTTGTACAAAGTGAATTGTCATTTTGATCTGTTTTATAGGATCAGGGTCTTCATCAGCTTCAACACAATAGACAAAAAAGAATTGTCAGTGGGTCTTGTAGACACATTTTAGAAAATAGAATAATTCTCTCAGCTTCTCACAGTCTTAACTTTCAGCACACTCATACATTGTAAAGACATTGGTCATCAACTTGACATTAGACTCTACAGAGCTTACTTTGTAATTTCTCACTGGTTTTACTGTTCAGTTTTGAGTGATAATGTGAAAATTGCAATAGGGATTCACAGTTTCACTTTAACAGAAACTAAGAACTAGAGGTAGAATTTATAGTATTTCTTGTTTTTAAAAACTTACCGAACTACAGAAAGTTTCAAATAAATAGAACTTAAATCAATTCTCCTACATAATGCACATAGTCTATTTTACATCCTCATAATCACATAATTTCCATCTTTGCAACATTGAGACACAATGAATGATTTTACAAAAGTTTCATTAAAGAAATTTTAAGTTGCAATGTTTGTACAAATATCTTTACAAACTCTTTCTGTCTTTTGAACCCTCATTTTCTCTATGCAGCCAGGTTGAAGCTGTAGAAAGGCTAAGCCTGTAGAGCACACGTATGCACAATGTATATATGAAAATATTTACATGACTGGCTGCACAGAAAACACGGGAAGAAACATGGAGCACTCAGAAAAACAGCACAAATGATCATATTCTGCTCCCCACTCTAACTGGTCCTTTTGTGAGGAAAAAAGCTTTAGAAGATATGAATATGTATATATTAGTTAAATATATATTGATATATTAGATAGAAAATAAATATATGACTGTGTCTATCTATATATAAACCTATATGTCTATATGTACA
>VXBI01006927.1:62146-170521 GCA_013397375.1 Toxostoma redivivum
ATGTCTATATGTACATATATTATATATTTTTATATTTTTGTATATATATATTTATATTCATATCTCATTAATTTCTTCAGTAGCTGGGCTCAGACACTGCCCCGTAGCTGGCATCTGGATCCCAGCCCTCCTAGCAGCTGGCACATGGACAGACAAACTCTGAGGATGCAGCCTTGCAGGTTGCTGGTATAGACAATTCTGTCCACAAATCACAGACACACAGCTAGCTGGGGAAGCCCTGGTCACTTTGATCTCTCCAGCTGCTGCACAAACCTCTGGATCCCAGGCTATGTTACCTGAGACATGATTTGAGCTTGATGCTATTAGTTACTCCTTCCAATAATACATTTAATTCAACCTTGGATGCTGCTACATGCATCGTAAGTACAGCTGTTACTAAATGCTGTTGTACTAAACAAAAAACCTGATGGTGTTTGAAGGAATTCCAGTTAGAACCATTTTCTTCACATATTTAGCTGAAGTTTTAGAGTAATTCAAAGTTATGTCCTTGTCTGTGTTGTGAAATCGATGTTCTGCCATCCATGAAATCACATGCATCTCAGGGACACTTCTGGTTGTGCAAGAAAAGAGGCATATCTTTTTGAGAAGGCAGGGAACTTGTAAATCATGATGGAATTTATGCACAGTGTAAAATCACATACTTTTTTCACTGGGGAAAAAAAGCAATCATACTGGAAAAATGTACAATCTGATCCAAACTAACCTGAACTTGACATAATTTAAATTTAACTATCTTGTGACTATACTCATCACTGAGTCACAGTAGTCCAAGCAGTTCATATTAAATGTGATGGAATAGCAACTATTTCTATGGAGACTAAAATTGCAAATATATAGGTGGTTTTAATCAAGTCAAAGAATGTCCTTAGACCTTAATATCATGACCATATGCTTTTAAAGAAACAGTTGGGCCTTTCTTTTCCAAGTCCAGGATACTATTTAATTTTATTTAACATAATTAAGCTTAAATTTCTTTTGTTCCAGAAAAAAAAAAAAAGAAATTATTTTGTGTAGACAAAGATAGGATCTTGTAGCATATTTATGTATTTATTTATATTTCATTGAGTGAGTTGGAGAACATAATATGTTATATACATAACGATGTTATGAGATTATTACATAACTGTGTTATAATGAGATGATTGATCTGAAAATCAGAATGTTATTGCCTATTTGAAAAGCTATTTGAGTATCAGCAATTATTCTCTGTGACAAGGAAAAATAAGAAGATAAATGAAAACTTTATTTTCCCCACTCTCCAGGAAACACAAGAAAGAGGCCCAGGACAAACAATGGTCTTCCCTATCAGTGTCACTTCTGATCACAAATGTCCTGAGGCTGAGAGTTTTCCCACAAGTTTTTGTAAGTACCACACCTCATGCCTGAGTGGGGAAAGACACAGGTAATGGACAGGTTACCAGAGGGAAGGAGGATGCTTGCCCATCAGCTTGTGTTGCTGACCATTAGGAAAGTTAAAATACAATTTATTTCTAGGAATATTTGAGTCATTTAACATCCTCAGGCTTAATCAGTAATATCTGATCTAGATATTGCTTATTCTTAAACTTAAAGGAGATTATCCTTTAAATTGGACAACTCTCTTGGGCTCACTTCCAGGAGTTTATGTCACAGGCCTCTTCTAAGAAGATGCCTGAACAGGTCAAAGTTTTTCTCCTGATAATTAGGGTTGGAATTCTGCTATTTGCATCTTTGCCTTTTCCCAGGTTCCTCAACACCACATCTCATGATTAAGGTACTGGACAACATTCAGGGAGAGGAGATGTTCTAAAGTATCAAGTCATTGCTTCTCCCTTCTAGGTTAATATTTGAGGTACTGTAAGAAACAAAAATCCCTGAATTTTCCTATCAAGACAAGTCTGGACCACTGTCATGGTACTTTCTGGGATGTTTATGATGATTCCAAGTCCCATATTGAGGAAAGGTAGATAAGAGTGGAACTTGGAGTGTGTTTGTTCATAGTCTAGATTCTGCCACAGCTCCTAACAAAAATTTTATCTGGAATGTGGATCAAATTCCTTCCTTGTGAGGAAGACCATTTGAGGAGTCCCATTTTTACCAGCTCATAACAATTTGATTTCTCGCTCTGTACATTTTCTTAATTTGTTCCACAATCCCTTTTAAAACCCTCTTTTACACTAGTTACATTCAATAATTCCCACATGGTTTGAAGTAGTAATTTGTGTGTGATATTATAGCTATAGGGAACAGAAGATTAAATTATCATAATAATCTTTTTTGGCCTTAACTTCTTTGAGTATCTACTCTTACTCAAAATCTAAATTTGTGTTGTCACCCAGTAATACTCTGTTTTCCCAGAATATAGCAAAGTTGACCCAAAGCTCATTAAAAGCACTGTAAAGATGCCTACTGCCTTCAGGCCCCTACTGAACAATGAAATATTCTAGACCATAAAGCTCCTAAAAATGTGTAAAATAAAGATTTAGGACATAGGGACTGAAATCTTTATTATATCTCTGCAGAAATACTACTGTTGAGCGTATAAAAATTCAACCAGTCTTAAAATATGTTCACCAGTAACTGTTCATAGCTCAGTCTAAGAAAAATAATATAAAAATAGTATTTATATATCTCAAATGTGGCCTGAAGAGTTGAAGTAGTAGACATATATTATTCATATTTTTAGCAGCCTTTGTATAACATTATGACTGAAAATAATTCAAAGCCTGATCCAGAAATCCAAGAGGAGTTTTAACACTGATGTATGAGGGAAACGCAGGTAACACAAATTGTAAGGTAGAAAAGAATTCAGGTCAAATTAATGTCTTTGCAAAAGCTGCTGAAAGGTCTATAAAATTTCTTCTTTTTCTTCCTTCATTAAAAAAAAAATAAAATTCCAGTAGCCCAACCCAAAGTGTAAGCTTATTCTAAAAGAACAAAACAAAATATATTAAGCACTCTTTATATCCGTCTGAAATACTGAAGGTGAACTAGCCTTTTTCTCTCATTTTTATATTTATAAAATCCTAATATCACACACAGATTGTAGAGTATTTCCTTAACATTATTTTCACAGACTGAAGAAAATATATATGCAACTACCTGTGACTAAACACATTAAAACATCTGCTTTAGTGAGATTTTTCTCTCAGTGAACTGTGCAAAGATTTCTCTTTTAGCAATTACCTCTCAGAGAACTTCGTTGAAATTTCATACTGTAAGCTTCTGGAATACAAGTGTTTCAATATTTACTGGAGCCTAGCAGTTTTTTAAGATTATTATGACCCCGGTCAGATGGCAGGGACTCACCTAGTGCTGCTCTATCACTGCCCTCCTCAGCTGGGGAGAGGGGAGAAAATAAATTAAAAGCTTGTGGTTGAGATAAGGACAGGGAGAGATCACTCAGCAGTGACTGTCATGGGCAAAGCAGACTCCACTTGAGGAAAAATGGATTTGATGTTTTATAATTAAACCAGAATGGGAAAATGAGAAACAAAAAAATAAATTTCCCCCCCTTGCCCTTCCTTCTGGACTCAAGCTCACTCCTGATTTTCTGCCTCTCCCTCACAGTGGTGCATGGGGACAGAGAAGAGGGGCAGTGCTCAGTTCAGGAAACATCTCTGCCATTCCTTTCTCCTCAGGGAGAGGACACTCTTCCCTTGCTTCAATGTGGGGTCCCTCCCAAAGGAGAGAGTCCTCCACACACTGTTCCAACATGAGTCCTTCCTGTGGGCTACAGTTCTTCACAAACTGCTCCAGTGTGGGGTCATTCAAGGGCTGCAGTCCCTCAGGAGCAGCCTGCTCCAG
The DNA here is from genome assembly GCA_013397375.1 of Toxostoma redivivum. Lineage (NCBI taxonomy): Eukaryota > Metazoa > Chordata > Aves > Passeriformes > Mimidae > Toxostoma > Toxostoma redivivum. The sequence goes on from VXBI01006927.1 coordinate 65,954, forward strand.
TGTGGGTCCCCCATGGGGTCACAAGTGCTCCAGTGTGGGCTTCTCTCTCCACAGCCACGGCTCTGCCAGGAGCCTGTTCCAGGGCAGGCTTCCCACAGGGTCACAGCCTCCTTCAGGCACCCACCAGCTCCACTGTGGGCTCCTCCCTGGGCTGCAGGTGGATCTCTGCTCCCCCATGGTCCTCCCTGGGCTGCAGGGGCACAGCTGCCTCTGCATGGGCTGCACCAGGGCTGCAGGGGAATCTCTGCTCCAGCAACTTGACTTTGCTTGATAAAATTATTACAGAAAATATAAGGGAAAATTAAACAAACATCCTGATGCCAAAACCTAGTACAGACAAAACCAAGTTATTTAATGGCCATTTTTTTAAAAGCAAAAATGTGAATTGAAATATCTTTCTTTGACCTTTGCTTCCCCTCCCATTCATCTTGCATAGCTTTCTGACTCATCTTTGACTGGGAACAGCAAAGCCATTTATTATGGAAGAAGCCTTTGGAAGTCAGAGGAGGCTGTAGGAAACTATTATTGACAGACTCTTGAAAATAGAAGTATGAAATTTATTCCCACACCCTGGTTTTATAGGCATATTAACAGTTGCACTTCTGGACTTCTGTCTAGCACTGTACAGTGCCAGTTTTGTCTTTTACTTAAGACTTCCTTTCCTTTATTCTTTCTTTCCTTTCCTTTTATTCTCATTTCACCTCATCCTGAATTTTTAGGAGGATCGTGGCCCTTTTATCTACAGGAAGTCTTTGTGAGGGCCTGTGCTAGAGTGCCTGTTCTTGCAAGCAGCCCTTCTGCAGGGCACTACATGAGCACTTCTTCACAGGCAGAAGTTGACTAGAAATTATTGGAGAAACCACCAGAATTAGGTGTTAATGTAAACTATACTAAATTTGTTCCAAACACTGTCATCTACTGTTGTTTGGGACCCTCTAACTCTCTTGAAAATGTATTTTATAGAAACTTCTTAACTGGTTTATTTTTTTCCAGTTTCTCCCCTATATAATGATGTCTGAACCTCAGGCCCGGGGTCTACTAAAGTGCACATATTCCACTTGTCAGTACAGAGAGTAAAAACTTCTGGCTAACAATTTGTAGCCTATTGTGATCTAGACAGTGTTTTCTCCAACTGTTTTATTAGGCCATAGGATGTTATCAGAAAAGTATTCAAGGGCTGGCAGCATTGGAAGTTATTGTGAAATGATGTACTAGAGCACATGCTGGGATAGAACAGCATAAGAGGGGAGAATGGTCAAATAAGTGATGGATGGTCCTCACCTGCTACTAATTAGACAGAAGGAGTCACATGGAGATGGGGAAATTATCATATCAGTTGTAGAAAGAGTTACTTTTGATGACTTGAATAAGATTCTTTTATTTTAATTTTTATGTTTGGTTTACTGAAGACCAAGTAATACTGAAGTTCAGAGTTAAGGGTAACATCCAAGATGTTGCAGAGTTAATTCTACACTACTGAGAACAGAGGGGTTAATTTTTCCACCACTGTCATAATATTGTTTCCAAAATGTGTACATACAAATGTTTTATTAGTCTCTTAGGAGACTAATAATCTCCTCAAGAAAATAGAGCAGAGCCTTGGAAGATAGCAACTGAGTGGACACCAAACTGCACCAGTAGTTTGGCAAATGTAAATATTTGCAGGAGATGCTGGAGCGAACCAGAAAATAGGTATTCCTTAGCCAGATATTTCTCCAAGCCCTAATTTTTGCCTGAGTAGAAATCAAATAATAATGACACGATAGGCTCCTGTTTTAAAATATATTTAATCAAGTATTTACCGACCTTTATCAACTTTTCTGTAGCAACAAGTCCTTATCTGAATGGAAGACCCATAATTATATTTCATTTTAATATATACAGTAACAGATATTTCTAAAAAACTTTTAAAATTTTAGCTTGTTGCCATGCATATGACACAAATGCTGGCAAGGGATTAACATATGTGTAAAATAAAATGGTATCTATTCATAATTTTTAAAATTTTGTTTATTTATATTTTCATGTTTAGATATTTCTAAAGAGATAAAGGCACAACCTGACATTATGCTATTCTTGTAGTTTTTTTATTCCAAGAGAAAGTTTTAAATGCTCATTTTATAATCTGATTTTCAGACTATGAATGAAGAGCTACTAAATTATCTAAGTTTAATAAAAATTATATGAAATATAAAGGTCAACAATAACGTTATCCTCACAGCATTATATCGATTTGAGCTTATAGAGATAAACTATAATGTTATTTATTAAAGATTTAATAAACCACTGGCTATCAATGAACCTTTGAAAAACTAGAAGGAATAAAGGAAAAACCTCTTGCTAAGAGTCAGAAAATACTGAATTTGTGTTTCTAAAGAAAAAATAAGTAAGCAAACAGAAAGAAAAGAAATCCCTTTCTAAATTATGCACTGACATACCCAATGCAAAATCTTTGCATTTTATGCCCTCACTGAATTTCATGCATTGTATTTCATTCTTAGTGATATAAAGGACATAAATGTATCAGGCATTGCTGGTTCTTCACACTTCATGTTACTGGAACCAAGGACCAGATCTGTCAAAGACTTTCTAGCATTTTCCATGGGTTTAAAAGACAGATACTGAGAACTTTACCTGCGTGGATTTACACCTCTTCCCATAATTGCTCCCACTGACATTACAAGCACTAACAGGATGATAATTTATGACTTAAGGTTTTAAACTGTAGCATTAAATTGTATGATTATGCTATGTAATCAACATTTCCAAGCTTATTAAAAGATAAAACCTCTAGCACTTGTCTATCTGAAGTTCCATCATGAAAGAAAAGGTAGCCTCTCACAATTTATTTTCAATTGGATAGATGATTAGGGTCTTTCTCAATTAGTTCAACAAATGAGTGAATAAAATTGTACCAGATTTTTAAGCTTATGGCATAAAAGAGTTTTTGAACACTCAATGTGATTGAGCATCACAGCAAGATTAACTAGCAATGATCTTCAGAATTCAAATCAAGTATTAAACTATTTTACATTTTATTAATAAATCTTTAAAATGTAAGAACTCAAAGCTTTTTCTTGCATTTAATTATATAAAGTCACATCTAAGAGAATCTGAAGTTTCAAACATTTGGGGTTCTTTTTTATTTTTGCAGAAAAGGAATTTCATTTATTTTATTAAATAGCATATGTTCTTACATTTACCAAACATACCATAAGGATTATTATAATTTCATAAGCTGCATCTTTAGAGGGTAAAAGTGAAGATGACTAAAAATAAGCTCTTATTAGGTAGGCTCCTCTAGCAGAAAGCAATGTTTTTGCAAATATACATTTCATGGCTGTTCAGAATGTTGATTTTGCCCCATCATGTTCTGTAGCTAAAAGTATAAAGTTTTCTGAATCTTTACCTCAACAGGGAACATTCAATATTTAAATTACATTTAATGTGGAAGAAAAATAAAGACACTAATAATTTACTCTATAAGTCACTGGAATAATTTTATTTTTGACAATCTTTCATTTTCAGAGAAAATTCTGTTCATTATGATGACAAAATTGTGAATAACTTGTTACAGTAAGGTTTTTGATTTGTGTTTTATTATGTAGGGGGGGTTACAAACTGAAAGTTAACATGAGAAAGCTTAAAATTGTGTAATATTTCATTTTTGAGATATATTTTTGGTAAATCATTACTGAAATCACCATTAAGAAACCAGTGAGACTAATCTATATATGTTTGTGTGTATGTGAACATCTTAATTTTTATATAAAATTTATGGTAATGGGAAATGTCGTAAAGATCTGGTGCATTCAGGAAAAATCCGAGTTGTGAACTCATTTACGTTAGAAGAGATCTCAGGGGGCATCTAGACCAGTCACCAGATCCAAACAGGGTGAAAACTGAATTCTGACCAGTTGCTCAGGGTTTTATACAACTGGAGTTTGAAGATCTCTGAGGACAAATGTCTAATAATCTATAAAGTACAACGCATTCTCATGCTTGATTATTCTCATAGTCAAACCTCCTGAATTCCAATTTATGACCAGTTTCTAACTTTCTTACTGTACCCCTCAGTAAAGAACCTTGCTCTCTCTTGGAAATCTCCTCTGCAGTTTTAAAAAATTGCTATTAGGTCCTCTTCAAACTTCCCTTTTCCAGGCTAAACAGTCCTAGCTCCTCGATTCTCTTGTCTTATCTGGACTATTAAAGAAGAAATACTCTCATGCAATGCAATTGAGCTTTGTTCAAATTATCCATGACAAGCACAAAAAAAATTTTATATCTTCAAAATGCTTTATAAATTTCTGTTCTTCACACCTTCCCCCTAAGGACTTGACCTATGGCCCACAGAAGCCAGTGGCACAACACCTAACTGATTTCAAGAGCTTTACATCAGGACAAAGCAAAAGGAATTTTCCAGGTTTTTTATGAGCTCTTGAACTTCGACTAGGAATTTAATATAGAGGTTTTTCAAATCCCAAACACAGAACATTTGGGAGAACTTAAAGTGGAAAAGTGTATATAATAAATACATGAATAAATTGAAATAAACCACTTTCTTTTCTTTTCTTACAAAGGCATGTCAGGGGAAAAAAAAAGAACAAACTGAAATTGGGTTTTGGGGGGGTTGATTTTTTTTGTTTGTATGTTTTGTGGTTTTTTGTTGTTATTGTTTGTTTGTTTGGTTGGTTGGTTGGTTTTTTTAAAATTATGCATATCTATAAGTTTCCTAGCAAAGGTGGATCTCTTTATGGGGAAAATTCTTCCCTAACCTACCAGAGTAATCAAATGAAAAGTTTTATGACAGAAAATCTTTTGCTGGTACACGTGAAAAAGATAATTTTTTTTTTTTTTTAACATAAAGGATTTGAAAAGTATTTAGTTAAAGGAAAATTGCAAGACAATATTGTGCAAATTCCACTATTAGTGTTTGAGAAGCCTATATGGAGAGATGCTCTGCTGGCCCTTACATTCATTAACAAGGGAGGACTTATTGGAGGCTAAAGTTTGAAGGTACCATTGACTTCACTGATAATGAGATGTCAGAGTTCAGGATCCTGAGAGGAGAGAGCCAGACAAAAAGCAAGACCACAACCCAGGAGTCCAGGAGAACAGATTTTTTCTTCTTCAGGGATCTGTCTGAAAGAAACCCATGGGATAATGCCCTGTCATGGCAAGGGACCCAAGAAAGTTGGTTGATATTCACACAATCCCCTCTTCCAAGCTCAAAAGCAATCCACACGAAAGGTACAAATGAGCAAGGAGCTCCTGGCAAAATTTAAGCACAAAAAGAAAGCCTAGAAATGTTTCCTGTGAGGAAACACTAAAAGAGTTGGGTATCTTTAATCTGAATAGAAGGCTAAGAAACATTCTTAACAATGTAAAAATACTTGAATGGAGAGAGTAAAGAAGACCAAGACAGAATTTTCTTAGTGCCTAGTGGCAAGACAAGAGGCAACAGACACAAACTGAAACACAGAGAGTATCATCTAAATATCAGAAAACACTTTTTCTGTTAGGGTGACTGCGAATCATTGTTTTAAAGAGTTAAGATTTTTGCTAAGGGTAGTAGTTTCCATGACCAAGATGTAAATTAGGTAGGCAAATGGTAGGTTAATAATTACTAGATGCTTAGGGTAGAGCTAATTGGTATAATTTTCTGCTATTATGAACTTACGTATAGAAGAACGTAAAATAAGTAAATTGTTAATCATGAAGCACGGCGCCTTGGATCGTGCCAGAGGGTCACCAAGACCTGATGAAGACTCTCCTGACCTCATCCTTTGAGACCACTGACCCATTTCAAGTCCACTGACCCCATTCAAGAGAAGAATTGTGCAGGTATGAAGGACTAATGGGCTCATTTTAATATGGGATGGGGATGGGAGGTGCTGGGGTTATGCATATGTGTTGTATGTAAGATCTTGGGCAATAAATAGATGGCAAAGAACCTTCTTCGGGGCGGTCACACCTTTCAGTGGTGACTCCCATGCCACCCTCTGGTGAATAAACATTCCTCTTTCTAACTTTAATTAGTTAGAGGGTCTTTGTCCGTGATTATACTGGTTTATAACAATTCATCTGAGTACTGGCACAGATTGCCCAGAGAGCTGGTGGAGTCTCCCACCTTGGGGACACTCAAAAGCCACCTGTACACAGTCCTGGGTAAGTGGTTGAGCAGACAGACTGGATTGAAAGAGCTCTGGAATTCCCTTACTCCAGAGGAAGATAGTGTCAACTACTCTCTCATTTTGTGTTTCTCTGACTCTGTGGTTACTTGATCATATGCTCACATAAGAAAAATTGGATGTGGATGTTTTATAAGGAATGAATAATTCATTTTCAGTACATCTGCCATATCATCTTAATTTCTTTTTTGAAAGAAAATTCAGGGCTGAGAATAAATAGATTTGCAGTAAACTGCATATATTCTACTATAGTAATCTCTACAATAGTTGTTTTCTCTTTTAATTGAAATTTTTCTCCATGTTATTCTTGGACAGCACTTCAAAGAAAATAATGCATCATATTTTAAAGAAATTTTTGCAAGCATGACTTATTTTAACCTTCTCAAACCTCTGTTAGTCTTTCAGTTTCAATGGTGCACTTTGCCTCATTCATCCATATACTATTCACTGACTCTTGCATGACAGGAAAGTGACTGAACCATTTTTGCTTAAGCTCACACTTTCAATTTCTTTTGCCAAACACAGTACTTATGATTATACTGAGAATGAATTTCACTTAATTCCATTTGCTCTCATTAAAGATTCTAGACTCTGCTCATTTTGTTATGTATCATTAAATATCTAAGTGGTACTACAGTTGATATTGGCAAACCCTAGACAGATACTAATATAGAAATATTATAAAAATAGTATAGTTTTTTTTTTCTTCTTGTAAGTATGACATTTCCTTTCTTTACAGAATATAACATATTTATCAGAAATTATGTAAATTCAGAACTAACTGAATATAAAATAAATTAGAATATTAAACATTATTTAATAATGTATTATTTATATATTCACTCCTGAAGCCTATCTGTTTTTCTTTCTCCAGGGACAGAATAGCTAATTTATAAAGCTTGAAAATATTGAGAACATCTAAATGTTACTTTGGGCCTCAAGCAGGAATTTAAAAGGTCTCGTGACCTTCTTGCTATTCAGCACTATACATTGTTCACATACTTTCATTAACCTTTAATTTCTTTATTAATAGATGAAATATATATATGTGCAGACCCCATGGAAATGCCTTTTTTATCAATATTTAGCTATAACAGATAATTTTCCATTTTTCTACTGGGAAGTGAATCACTGATTGCAAAGAACATTATAGAAGATGTTTTCCATTTTGTGTTCATTGTGACATTTTAAAATTAAAAACAGAAGTTTCATACTAGCTTAATCTAGTTTAAATGGACTTTGAGAATTCAGTTCTCTAGAATGGCCTATCTGTCTCTTTTGCTTTCTTATTGCATAATACAAAGGCTCTGCACTGCTGGCATTCATTATTTCTTTAACTTACTAAATTAACTTTGACACAGTTCAGGCCTCTCTTCTACCATCAGTGCTTAAATTTACATCATTTCATCAACTCAGTAGTTGCACTACTTAGTCCTATCATAGGCTAGATGGTTCTTTGCTACCCAATTTGACATAATTTATGTCTAATATGAAACAAAACAAGTTGGTTACCAAGATTCTGAAAGACCATTTGTAACTCACATAGATGATTCCTGGTTGTTTTGATTAATGTGTTGGATTTGCCTGCATTTGATTTACTTCTAAAAATTAGTTTTGTGTATTAATTTGATAAAACCACCATTACAAACAGTCTGTGATAGGTTCTCAAACTTTATCTTTTACTTTGCTTGAAGCTTGTAGTGTTCCCTTGGCATGTAAAAAGGTAAGTAATGGGATTGACAGAGTCATTTGACAATGACTGGAGTTTGTGACAGCTGTCAGAATTCCACTAGTAGAGGTAGTTGTGCTGCCCCTCTGCTGCACTCAGTTCTTTAGCTGTAGAACATTTACATCTACAGTGAAGTCTTGTCAGATTAATTCCTTTTGCACTAGGAAGTGGCAATTCCACACATCAAAGAATTATTAGTTCTCATTAGATTTTATCTCAAAAGAGAACTGTCTCTTTTAAAAGACTTAATCTCATTATTAATTTATGGGTCCCTTTCTGAACCCTTCACGCCAGTAGATCTTCATAACCAAATAAAACTCATCCTTCCCCTTCCAACCATCCACGTTTCTGCTTTGTGCTGAGCTGATCTTATACCCAATGTTCAACAAATAAGCTGAAAAAAATATGAAAGCATTGAAGGACTAAGGAAATAGATATCATCAGCATTCTAGTTCTCAAAAGAAAAGACAACATCATATGCCAGATAGACACACAGATAGATGAGAAAAATGAGGCCTTTTAGCATACCTGTGAGGTTCCATTGCAGCACATACTACATACCATACTTACTGTAACATTTCAGATGAGTCCTGGAAGGTGAAGCTTGGGAAGGAAATGTGAATCTTAATGTTCTTTTCCCCAAAGTAGCAAATCAAGTGTGAAATGATATTTTCCACACTGGTGATCTAAAGTATAATTTACAAGGAAAATAGACTGTATGTAGCTCAGCCTCATATGCTTTCCCAACTATATATCAAATTGCTCTCATAATATCTTTGCTAATTAAGTACTTAGAAAATTATCTGTGTTTACTGATTTTGATAAGATTCAATATGACAGATTAGTACATGTTCTAGAATATGCTGGTTGACTCATAATATACCCATCACATTTAGGAAAATCTGTACTGAACATAGAAAGAGCAATATGAATAAACCATATAAAATATGTGTTGTGCTCCATTTCAACAAAAATATAGAGCAGGTATTGAATCAAAAAGTTTAGGAGATACTGAGAAGAGTTCAAAATTAGTGAAATGGTATATTAATGACAAAAGTTGTATGGATCAATGAAGAAGCTATTAAAAAGTAAGAAATATAAGAAACCTAAAGTCAGTTCAAATCTAAACTGCTAAGATCTGTGCCAAAGTGACCAAGGGACAGACCTCTTGATAAAATCCTATGATGCAGGAGTCTAATAATACAGAGAATAGAAATGAAAGAAGTAATAAATAGAAAGATGTTTATCTAAAAAATACTTTTGACAGATTCTCAAAGGAGGTTTGGGATAGACTATTTAACTTCTTCATACCTTTGTGACTAATGAAATATTATATGTCAAAAAATGTGTAAGGGAGAAGATATGAAGTGATGCCATAAAAGAAGTGCTGCTTGAAGTGCTAGGTGACTATTAAAAAGTTTATGTGAATAATTGCATTTAAGTATTTTAATTTTCATAAAAAAACAAGGAAGTGGAGGCAGAACAACAGATATAGCAGAAATTTTGCAGAACAGAGTGCTATATAAGAGACAACAGATGAATTAACACTTTTCAGAGTAATAAAAGAAATCACTGTCCTCCTGCAGTGGATTGACCCTTTCTAGCACCTAAATGCCCATCTAGTTTCTGTCTCACCCTTTCTCTCCTGGATAGAGGACAGAAGATGATCGGGGGGCTGGATCACCTTCCCTATGAAGACAAGCTGAGACAGTTGATGTATCGACTCTCTGGAGGAGAAGGCTCCAGGCAGATCTTCCACTGGCCTTCCAGTACCTAAAGGAGGCTACAAGAGAGCTGGAGAGGGACTTTTTACAAGGACAAGTAGTGATAGCACAAGGGTTAAGGGGCTTAAACTGAAAGAGGGTAGGTTTAGATCAGCTATTAGGAAGACATTCCTTAACTGTGGGGGTGATAAGACATAGGATGGGTTGCCCAGAGAAGCTGTGAATGCCCCATCTCTAGCTGTGTTCAAGATGGGACTTTGAGCTGCCTGGTTTAATGGAAGGTGTCCCTGGCCATGGAAGGAGGGTTGAAACTAGATGATTTTAAGATCTCTTCCAACCAAAACCATTATATGATTCTATTATTCTATGATTCTTTGATTTTATTTCTGGTATGTTGTCAAGACTGTCTTAGCCATAAATCCCAAACATAGGCTCCTATGAAGGAAATGAACTTTCCCAGACAGACTTAGAATAATCTCCACCCCTTTTTCTGCATCATTAACCTCATGCTGAGAAGCACAAACTGAGGATATTGGGACTGTGGGGTGGAAGCCATTGTTCAGAGACTAGCTGGGCATCAGTCTTCTTGAAGTTGATGTCTGATTTTGCAATGTTTCATTTTGATGTATTTTTTCCTTCTTCCTTCTGTTTTAGGAATGATGTTTTTCTCACCCCAAGAGTTCCCTCACTTTTTTTCTTTTTTTCTCCTCCATCTCTTGAAGGGTCTGAAGTGAAAAAAAGGCTGAGTGGTGCTCATCTTCTATGTGGTGTCTGCCCACTACACCTCTTTATTCACAGGCCTTATTTCAGAGACAGTTGAACTCATTTTTTCCAGAAATCATTCTTTAGCCCATTGCTAAATTACTCAGTCCTTAGTATGAGTACATCATCTTGACCCTTTGTCATTTATAAAGAACCATAAGTCATTTGGCGTGAAGGATTGTTGATTAAAAAAAAAAAAAGAGATCCCTTTATTCTCGGATAAGCAGTTTGTTAACTTTCATTGTATACTGAAATTCAAAACTCTAAAATTTTTCATCTTAGGATCATGCTGCCTGAACCTCGGGATTGAGGAGATTTGTCTTTATATGGATGTTCCACAGAGAAAAGAAAAATGAGGGCTCTAACCCTCTTGTTCACTCCATGTCACAGCACGTCTACTTTCTCAATGTACAGATGAAAGACAGAGGCTGGTATTGGTTATTATGATTAATAGAAACAAATAAATAAGGTAATAAATAATGTTACCACAGCAACTTTATGCTACATTCCTAGCTCCATCTCCTCATTTCATTCTACACGGTGACAACCCTTGAAGCCACGAGTCTTAACTATCAGTCATAGAAAACTGCATCTCTGAAATAGGCAATTTGCGCAGAGACCTGGGAAAATATATCAGTGAAAGACTTGTGAGGTAGATAGAAATCATGGCATGAAAATTAGCCTTCTAGACTGGCTTCTCCTGGTGGGTTATTAGTGAGGTATTGGAAAGAACCACAGTAAAAACAGTGGCTTGTTTACAGTTCCTAAGTTCTGCTGTATTCCCAAGATATGAGGTTGGAAAACTGATATTTCTGCCAAGGGCATATTACAACCATAAGCCCAGTAACTGTAGCTGTTCTTATGCCACAGAGTGGTGCCCAAAGCACATACAGTGGAATACACCAATTTTTGATAGGAATAAGAGTTAGATTGCACTTTACAATTCAGTAGTGCTGAGGGGGTTAAAATAAGAGAAATTTTAAACTCTTACCTCTGAGATTTGATGGCTAATTTAACAAAAATTTAAGGGTCCACAAAACAGGCATTTAGGTGTTTTGCCCATTAAAATTCAAGAAATATGAACTATAGTTACCAAAATCTCTCTGGGCATTTAGTCTCCTCCTTATACACAATTTAAATATTATAGTATTTCAGGATAGCACATTAAGAAAAAATATAGCACTCAGAAATGGTTTTGAAGAGTATATTACTTGTCTTTTTATCATGAATAAAATAAAATGTCTCTTGCCTTAAAACAATTGAAAAATATTTAAATTGGGAAAATGCTTTCTAAGAAAAACATCCATATCAAATATACTTGCTTTAAGCCTTTTATTTAACATAGAGTAAACATAACATACATTAAAATAAGTATAACATTCAACTTTATTTTCTTCCTCTTTCAATGTATTGATTTAATTTTAAAGCATGTGTGATTTAATTCTACGATTCTGTTTGGTCTCCTCACTTCAAGAAGGCTGCAGTGTATCCAGAGAAAGGCGGCAGAGCTGGTGAAGAACCACAAGTCTTCTGAAGAGCAGCTGAGGATTTTTGTGGTTGTTTAACCTGAAAAAAAGGATGTTGAATGGTGTGCATATATCTCTTCTTTTATTCCTTTTTCTAGACACTGCTTTAAAAATAATTTCCGTAGCTGTTGTTCTAGGGAATAAAATTTAAAATTAACAGCCAAAATGTTGCATCATTGAAGGACAAAGAAAGCATTCTAGATGAGCAAACCTTAAAATCTTCTAAGTTTTTATGACTGTTTGGAAACACACTTTATTACTAAATCAATCCCTGCTTTTTAGACAGAGAGAAAGAACAAAAAGCAACAAAAAATCCCTACAAAAATTTAAAAGGAAAACTGTTTTGTTTTGTTTTGTTTTGTTTTGTTTTAATCAATTTTTGCATGTTACAACATTGCCTTCAACCCATAAGGATACATCAATCTAAAGTGTACTGACTGAATCAAGGCAAAAAATTAAATTACTTACACCATGTTCAACATAATTTTGAAATTCAATTTCTCTCAGCAAGTGAGAGTTTTGATGATACAAGGACTGGAAGATGTCATTGATGAAAAACGACTACACATATTGGTAGGATCATATACAAAATTTGGAGGAGCTGTCATGCATGGTGTTTATTAAAAAACAGTATTTTTAAGTTTCTAGTGCTTCTGACTTCCAGATTTTCTAGCTGCCTCTGAGTGCTGTTGACTACCATGTATTGAAGGACACTCTGTTCCATTTGGGCTATATTTCAACCATGCAAAAGGAAAATTATCTCAGTTGAGAGCTCAAGCCATCATCACAGCACAGCCTGGTGAGACTTGCTGAGTTGTAAACATCTTGTACCTGGAAATAGAGGAATTGTATCAGACTTTCAAGAGAAAGTTGTTCAGTTGAGATCTTTGCTGGTGGTACAATCTAGGAGTTTGACTTTGCTGTAACAGATTCACCTAGAAGGCAGCATCTTTGCTATGCTGTCTTGTAAGAATGCCTCCAGGCCATTTCAGAAAATGAAACAGGGCTGACATGTGGGTAAAATGATGCATGGTTTCTGCCAGCTTTCATTGTGTTGTCTGAGCAGATTGCATCTTCCAGCTGGGCAAACAGTGACCTCTTGAGCCACTGAAGTTAATTCTGACAAGAAATGCGTATCAGAGGCTTGAAATGTTGTGCTTCATAGTCCAATATATTAATATAAAATGAAACAGACGGCAATTTAGAGTAGTATACCACATGATGAACTGCAACAGTTCAAGGACGAATAGGTCGTCCATTTATGCACTGGTCTGCACAAAATTTTATTTGTATGAGATGCAAGTTTTCATTGCTTTTTTAAATGAGATAAGAACACATATATTCTTTGATTGCAGCATAAGCTCTGTTAAAAAAAAAAAAAAACACCAAACAAAACAATCTCACTCACCTCAATCTTATGTACATGACAGAAACTGCGGGAAATAAATCAATCAACATTTTCAGGAGTGACCATTTTTTGTATTTCCCTTTTGGGTGCATAGCGTGGAAATAAACACACAAAAGGTCTGATATGATGTCTAACAGTGTCAGTAATTATTTCTGGAGAATCAAAGGCTATGGACTTTGAAATCATTCTTGAAAGTCTTTTAATGTTCTTTGTCAAAAAGATTTTCCATCCTTGGAAATGTCTTTTGGGTAGTTGGGAAATTCACAACATTACTCTGTATATCAAAATTAAAGCCACTGTTTACACCCACACAGGTTTCCTTAGCAGAGCAATGAGCCTCCTGTGCTTTGTGGTGGGAGTAGCTGCCTCACATACATAATTTATGTAGCTCTCACATACTCTGTGAGATATAAGTTCTGACCATGTGGAAATCTGTAGAAATTCTGCCACATTTTCACACTTCTGCCTTAAGCTAAATGCTATGAAAGTCATTTGGGGCTGTTGCTATCTGGAGTCCAGTCCTAATCATTTTTAATTAAAGATAATCTGTTAAAAAGTATGGCAAAGTCATGAGTAATTTCCTTAGCTGTTCCTTCCTTCTAAAAAGAGCAGGATGTCTCTGTTTTACTGTTTGGTGCCATTTCAGGCATTTATTCTGTGGCTGTTCAAGCCTCTTTCAAATACCACAGATGCCATAATAAATTTTCAGGGAACCAAAATATCTGTTTAAACTGCTCTGGATAAGGATGAATTTCTGCTGCTATAAGAATAGCTGTTGGCAAAAAAAAAAACCCCAAAAAACCACCAAAAACATCAACAATAAAACCTCACAAACAAACTAAAAAACAAGAGAAAAAGAAGTTATGAATGCCTTGACAGACCTCTGCTATTGTAGTACTCTGCATTTCATGATGCTTGTCTATTTATTAATTAATAAGTACTTCTAAAGACAACAGCCTTTGCTGATACCTCTCTGCTGTGTATACATGAGGTCTGTTGGCACTAAATGTGGCACAGTGGTTTTTAATGACAGTCTGTTGAAAGATTGTGGTGTTTTGTGAATATGTAACATTTCCTTCAAAAGAAGAGGTAACAAAAATCTAAAATAGATCACTAAAAATATGCCACTTTGGATCAGAACAGGAGTGGCCTTCCTAGTCCTCAAAGTCCAAGTAGATCTTTTCCCTTCTCAGCAACTGATGGGCAAAACTTTTTTCCCAAATGACAAATCAAATTTACAGTATGTCACATAGCACATAGAACTGAAAAATGATAAGTGTTTGTTTTCAAGAGCAGTGTTAGGTTGCAATACAAGCCCACACCACTTGAGAGATCTATCGCCGCCTTCTACCACGCTTGGAAACTGAAAACAATCCTATGGTCTGCAGTCAGAAGCAGTTTGTTACTACAAAAGCTATCAACTGACAGAAAGGATGTTAAGAGAATGGAAGAAAACCTGAATAATTTTATGGTTTTTTAATGTCAGATTTTTTTTACAAAATTTACATTTTATAAAGCCTCCCTTTAAATCTGTTTCTCTAATAGCTTTCTTGTTATTTTTCTATCAGTGTTTTTAAAAGTTATATGTCTCCCTTAAATAGTTTATGCACTTTTTCCAAATCAAGTTGCAATTCTTCTGATCAGATATGCAAAAATTGAATTTTGTACTAATCTGCTCAATGCACTACCACATTCATGGAGTAGCAACTTGCAATTAACTGAAATCTGTATTCTATAGTCAAGAACAGAAATAAACACGTCACAAGATGTTTCATTTTTCTAATGAATGATTTCTAATGATTTCTAATTTCCAGTGACTGAATTCAGAATGTCACCAAAACAGATACTTCTTTTTTTGGTGTTGATGGGTATAAGACACAACAGTAGCTGAACATAAAATACTAACAATTTAAATTTCTGCCTCCATTTCTTTCTTAGAAAATTATATGTGAAGCAATTTTATGCATTTTTCCCCCACTCCAGGGCGTAGATATCTCGAGGTGTTAAGCATGGTTTATTATTAAGCCATTCACCCTGGTACCTTTTTTATTTGTGTTTTGAAGATACAAGGCAATATTTTTATATAGTTCGCCTAGAATTGGTCTCCACATGGACACTGAGACATTGATCATGACTCTATGAGTACAAACATCTAGCCAATTCCTCCTCCAGTGAGTGGTTCATTCCTCAAATCCATGTCTCTTCAGTTTAAAAATGAGGCTGTCATGTGGGACAGTGCCAAATGCTCTGCACAAGTCCAAATAGAAGATATCAGTTGCTCTTCCTTTATCCACCAACACTCCAACTCTTCGGAGAAAGCCACCAACTCTGTCAGTCACAAATCTTGCATTTCATCACATTGAATATTTGTCCACATTCCTATTAAGATTTATTATCTCTTCACAGCAAAAAAAAATAAAAGATAGATACTAGGAAATTATTTTTCAAAGACTGATGCTACTGGTACAATTTAAGTCAAACTTTGCTTAAGGATCTGGCAAGAAGCAAAAACTCAACAAACATGTTTGAATAATTTACAGCTATACTGTCCTGGTTTAGTCTTAATTATAACATTGCTCTGGCAGTAACCCCACTGGAATGATGGAAGAAGTACTAATCATAAGAAGTGTGGCTGCCAGAAAATGTGGAAGACTTCCCTCTGGAATACCTATCTCCTTAGACAAATATATATGAAAGACTTCCTTAAAATGCAATTTTTCCAGTAGACAGCAATGACTTATTCAGAGCTAATGCAGGCTTGAGTCTTCTACCCTGGTCTATCCCCCAGATAATTAATTAGCCTCCAGTAATGGGAGTGTATCTCACGAATGAGATACTTGGGGACTTTGATAGGTTAATTATTGGGTAACTGCACCCTACCTGTTCTGGAAAAAACCATTGCCATCTAATATGTCAGTAGAGATTAAAGGAAAGAAAATGCATGCAGCTCATCATAGGTCTTAATGAAATGTATTTTTTTTTTGCAAAAACAGACTTTCATGGCTTCACAAATATCCCTGAAAATATCTGTGTTGAGAAATTATTTTAAAGCTTTTCTTCAGAATATTTAATTATTTTTGGTTCATGAGAAGCAACATTAAAAATGAAGCTGGTAAGCATTGAGTTTTTCTTACTACAGCACACACTTTTTAATCTTTCTTATCACTAGAATTTGTTGGTGGGTTATGGGTTTTTTGAGTAAAAGTATTCATACTACAAAATCAACATCTTTATTACAAAAAAAGATAATAGCATATTTCTTGTAACAGAATTTGTAGTGAGAATCAATCTCTCCTTTTATTCATGTTTTAAAATTGAATTGAATTTTTACAATCCTTTACCAAAGTAGGAAAACCATGGTTTTATGTTCCTACGCCATGCAGCAGCCATATTGATTATGAGGAATTACTTCAGTTCACAACAGGATTTGTTATTTGAAAATTTGTTGGGGCATACCATCTCATCCATCTGGGGAATCTCTGCTTGTGATGTACAAAACGAGTCCTTATGAGATGTTGTACAAAATATATCTAACCATGTTGAAGCACAAAATTTGACTTTGGCTCATGCCGTGTGGTTATGCTGTCTGCATGGGACACCACTTGGTGTCTTCTTGCAACAATACCAGCCATAAGCTATGAACTCCGAGTACTTTTCTTGGGAAAAATGGGTTTGCCTGAAAATCAGATTTTTTGTTTTTTTTTAATTATACAGCTGAAGAGTTTTGAGAATTCTACCAATTCCAAAATATCTTGGGTAAAAATATCTAGGTGTTATTATGTATGCTGCTCTTTGTACACAGTATTTTATATATTAGGAGATTTTATTGCCTTGCAGGAACAACTGAAAAAATCAAAAAACATAGGAAAGAAGAATAACCATTCATAAATGCATAAGTTATAGCATAAATGATATGGTATCAGATAATAACAGACACCTTTTTCTTTCATAAACCAACACACACGCATATAAAAATGATAAAGACTATGGGAAAACACAATTAAAATCTTCAGAAAGCTGAAAAAAACTCTTCATAATTATGTCATAGAAATTAATACTTTTATTAATGCATTTGCTTTCCTGAGACTACAAAACCTTTTGGGAAGTCTAATACACATGGGATAGACAAAGTTTAAATATTAGAAATGGGATAATCACCTAATATTCAGTAACAAAACCTGAAGGTGAATTTCCAGAGCATGTCTTTTATTACAGTTTTATTGAAACTTCATATATTGGTCTGCAATCCTCAAAATTAATTTAACTTCTCAAATATGTTTTATACAGTTTATATATAGTATATTTCCTATTTGGAGATGAATTTCTATTGAGCTGAGAGGAATGGATTAAAAAAGAACAAACAGTGAGATGAAGAAGAAGATAATTTTTAAGGTCATGCATCTCACATAAGTTTCTCCTTCCTAAATCATGTTCTGTCTCATTCAGGAAGTCCTGTGGAGTTTTTTTCTGGTTTTGTTTTTGTTTTTTCGTTTTCAATTTATTTTGTTTTGGAGGGAGAAAGGAATCTCTTTTCTTGTAAGACATAAATAAAACTGATAATGGAGCACCTAAGTCTGAATACCTGTATCAGAACAATGGTATAATATGTTTCTTTGCAATAAGAATGTAGCAGGAAGGGAAGAACTATGGACAAAAACTCAAAAGTGCACTCATTGCTTTTTATTCACAAGAATATAACAAAGTAACTACATTGAAATAATGGAAATTTTAATTCCCCCTCATCATCTATATAGAATGTCAGTTAGACTGGTTCTGCACCTTTTAGTTCTTTTTTGGTAGGTTTTCATAAAACTGGACAGTCCTGACCGTCAGTTAATGTGTAATGAGCAAATCGGCATTTTCTGATACAAATTTCTTCCATTGGAAATGACTTTTGATGAGCTCTTCAATAAGACTGCTTTAATTCCAAGACTGCTCACTGTATAGTAAAATTGATTTTGCCGATTCAATAACCCACCTGCAGTCAAGAGGCAATTAGAGTGTACCATATTCTTCATTGCTTTTCAAATTGTGAATCTTACAATGGATCACCGATGATATTAGCTAAGTGAGGGACAAACTATTCTGAAGTGGTTTTCAGAAAGTAATCCTCACAGGGACTGAAACTAAAAATCCATTTTGGTACTACAATTGAAAAGAGTATAAGCTTCTGTAATCTTCTGGAGAAAAGTGCATTTACCTTTCAGTGATGACGGACACTCTCATGCAGAATCATGTAAAGATTTTCTCTTGAAACTCATGACAAGTTCAGTGTTCCAGCTGAAGTTACACTTTCTAACTGTTGCATTGGAGAAAATACAACTAAGTCTACACACAGCACCAAACTTGCTGTGCTACTTATACTTAATTCTTAGTTATGATAGCTAATAGCCTGTTATGCTTAGTGCAATTAAGTTCATAAATTCTGAGCTGGCAATGTTAGGTAAAGCATTCAAAGTCCAGATGTAGTAGCAAGAAATCTTTCCAAATATTCAAAGCAGGGATCTTGAGTCAGTTTTATGGACCTTCAAACATCCAAGCAGCAAACAGGAAATCAGTAAGTGGCCATCAGGGAATTCCCTTGTTAAAAAGAAATATACTGCTGGTATGTAAATTTCGGATTGAGAATCTATTCTTCCCGGTTCCCAGTCAAAGTGAGCTTTTGCTGGACAGGGGGGAGCACTTCATGCTGTTGCGTGGTCTTGCTTTTACCCACACCAGATGTGTGCAGGGATTTTGGCAGAGCTTAAAGACTTTTATATGTTAGGAAGGCAAAATATAACATTTCATTATGTCTTAGGGGTAAGAGAACCTTTCAAAAAGAGTTCCATGAGAA
Organism: Toxostoma redivivum; assembly: GCA_013397375.1. Lineage (NCBI taxonomy): Eukaryota > Metazoa > Chordata > Aves > Passeriformes > Mimidae > Toxostoma > Toxostoma redivivum. The sequence continues at coordinate 85,130 of VXBI01006927.1, forward strand.
ATTAATCTTCTATATGCTTTCAATGCATTATAGTTTATAAGCTACTGAATGGAAATATTGGAAGTAACTGATGTCTCATTTTCCTTAGTGCCCCCTGCTTCTACATGTGAATGGAAAGTGGTCTTATAAACCTTATTTTCCTATGGTTACTGAAGTATGGAAGTGGCATTTTAAAGATGTGTCTTTAAGCTGCAGTCTCATTTTGAAAGCTATTAGATAGTCCTTATTGCCTCATCAAAATATTTAGACTCAAATAGAGCTACTGAAACCATGGTTGCCCAGAAGTATGGGAACTGCTAGGAAAATGAGACAAAAGGTATTTCCCTTCAGTTGTTTTAAATAAAAGATTGGATTCATAAGGCTTTGATTTTAATTTTTAATGTTACACCACCTACTGAAATCTCTACCCTTTCAGAAGACATGGAGAGCAAGTGCTGAATATTGAAAATATAGAAGCAAGGTAAGTCCATAAATGTGCCTTAATCAACAAGGTTTTTGGGGAGAGGAGTGTGTTTCCAAAACTTCTCCAGACCTTTTAGGTTAATCTTCACCTGTGGAATCAAATCTCCCAAAACATGCTTGTCTCTTGTTACGGCCCAGTTCATCGGCTCTTGGTATAAACTTGCTTTCTTCAGGAGTTGCTGATTTTTATGTCTTCACAGCAGGTAGGAATAAGCCTCATGTTTCTGGGGAATGAGGGATTTTACACCATAAACCTTCCAATATACATGATGTAGGGTTTAATAGTTGTGGTATATTTGCATAATGGTGCAATTGGTAATAAAATTAGGTAAAGCAAATTTTGCATAACGTTGAAACACCATAGTGTTAACTCTTCATTCTGGCTGATTTATTCTCTACTGTCCTATGGTCAGCATGGGCCTTGTAACAAGTTCATCCTATTCTGTGTTCAGTGTAGTCATGACATAACTTGGTATTTCTGTCCAAAAATACCTATAAACACACAAAAGTTGTATTGCTTTATTGCTACAATTCTCATTTTCATCAGAATTTTCAGAATCAGCCTAGAGAAAAATATTCAAACATAATTGAGATGCTTGGAACTCCAGATCCTCTCTCATTCATACTTTTCCTTAAGATAATAATAGTACATATTTTACATATTATTATATATTAAGTAACATGCAAAAATATGATTGTTACATGGATTATTTTGTTTTTTATAGGTGGTATTCCTGTGTTCCTCATGAGCAATTACAATGTTTTCTAGGTCCTCTGGAGCTGAGGTATTATCCATAAATATTTGAAGATGCCTGCTTATACATTTTAATAGTTCATGTCACTCGAAGAGGAAACTTCTAAGAAAATTCTAGGGATTTGTAGTCCTAGATATGGTGGTTGTAAGCTGAGAGTATTCCTTTCACAAAGTATGGAACCATGATTCTTTTACAGCAGCAGCAAACTTTGGCTCAGCTGTGTCCTGAAGTGTAGAGTTCACTGCATCTGCCTGTATCTGGAAAGTGAAATGCTAATTTATTTTTTTTCCCAATTCTTCTTCACCTGTTCATTCTCACTTCACAATACTGCAGTGCTCACAAGAAAGTTATATTCTTCTTTTAATGGCAAATGAAATCAAAATCTTATAGTCTCATGATATTTGTAGGGATAGCAAAATTTTTTTTCAATAGCAGAGTGCAGTGGGGTCTGGAGAGAGATGTGCCTTGCAAGAAACAAAACTTGTTTCAAACCTAGGATAGCTGCTGCAGATCAATTTACCAGTGAAACCACAGAAGGCAAGTTTTTTTGATTCTGATATCAGCAAGTGGGAGGGTTGCCTATGAACATTTTTCTTCATTTTTTAGCACACACTGGTAAAATTATCAAAAGATCCAATGGAGAGAAGGTTAGTGATTTTTCTCCCATTTGCTGTGGAAATTTGGACCTAGTGACTGATTTCTGCTAATGAAGCATAAGCCATGGTTAAAAAAAGCTCCTAGTACTGCTAGCATGCCTCACTCACTTCAGAAAATGCTCAGTTATCATTGTCTATTGCTGTTCATCTTCTGGAGGATTTTATTTCATAGTTTTCAAAGTTCTGACTGGAAAAAATAAGGATAAATATTAAATTGTAAACTGTAAGTATGTAAGGTATTTGAGAGCAAAATATTCAAGGAATCTATCAGAAAACTTGCAGTCAATATATACAGCTTAAACAATCTTTTGTGTGTTTTGGTGAGTTTCAAGTCTTAGTTCATATGTGGGATATGAAAAAACTACCAGAAATTGTAAAGACTATTTCTGTTATATGACTAGTTCCTGCTTCAGCATTTCTATTTATGTTGGCTCTCAAAAAACCAAAATCAATAGAGTAGGAATCATTTTTGTAAAACCTTGAAAGCCCAAACATATAAAGTCTGGCAAACTGGATTTCCTTATCACCCTTGCAAAGAATAGACTGCACATGTTAGATAACAGATTTAGAAGTGAAATTGATCTGACTGGTTATATGGGGCTGGTAAGTAAATAACTAGAATGATATATTTAGGGAAATTCTGTAGTTGATTGAGAAAACCAATCTTAACCATATCTTAATATAAAGTTGTGATAGATGTAAGAACAGTAATACACATATTGAATATTTTCATTTCATTAGTTAGAAAGATTAAAGAAATCACATTTCCTTGAATCTGGAGTTATTTTACTAGGAAAACAACAGAAAATAGAGAAAAAAATATATTTGCTCATTCAATGAAATAGGTTTCATTCTGCAAGACAGAACAAATATAGCCAAAATGTCATAGAAAGAAGTGAATTATGTATTATGGAATTATGCACCAATTTATTTTTAGCAAGAAATATGTCAGATTCCCTTGATCTGAAAAAAAAAAGTGATATTTCTCTTGTGGTAGCTGTGTAAATTTCAATCTGATCCCCAGTAAGAATCTTTTTTGGCCCTTTAGATAATTTTTTAGTTTGTAATTTGATTCTGTCTTACTTTGGTTGATGATCAAGTAAGAGACCCTGTTTGCTTGTAAACTGCTTTATACTCTGTGTTGTACATGGGAAAGTAAAACCCAGAGTTTACTTGAAGAATGGAGAAATGTGATTGCAAGCCTGGTTTTGAACATGTTGAAAAAAAAGAAAGTGCTATTTTTAAAATTCCTTTTTGTTAGAGTATGAAACTAAAGTACTACATTTATGATTTATGGCTTTCATAGGTCCTTACATTTATAAGTGAGATTTAAATTCTTGTATATTATAGGTTGTTGAAGATACCTGCATCAGTTTTAGTGATTTTAGCTATACAGTCTACTTATTTTAGGCACCTCAGATGGATTTATTCGTACTCTTGACACAACCTCTTGGTTATTTTCTGTTATTTAGCAGAATACGAGCATATTTGCCCCTCTGAAGCCTAACAGGATAAAGTGAAAAGTAGGTATTGAGCAGCATGTTGCCTGAGTATATGAAGCAAGTACACTAAAAATGAATGTTTGCCATATTTGAAATTACTGTGACCATTATCCCTTTCAATAAAAAAAAAAAAAAAGGGGGTGGGGGGAACTGTAGAAGGAAATAATACAGTCACTAAATAGCAGCTTATTGCCTTGAGTATTATGAGTAAGAGGATGATGTAATTCCAGACCCTTTAATAATTCAGACTCACCCTCTAGAATTACACAAAAAATAAGTAATATCATTATTTATGTAAAAAAATAAATTTTAAAAGTTGGTGTGGTAAAATTGTTATCTATCCTAAAGAAGACTTACTATTTGAATCCCCACAAGTATTATTACACAGTTATATAAATATTATGTATCAACACAGTATGATTAAATATTATTCACTTATATTTGGTTGAGGTTGCTTTCACAGAAGCAAAATTTCAGGTAGACTTTTCTTATAATTAAGTCTGATGTTTTCTTGTGCTGTTTCTTTCTGTCTGCAGATATGTATGTAAGTAATAAACTATTCTTTAAAATTTCCTAATTATCCCAGCTTAGGATAAAGGATATTAAGGATTCTTTACTTGAAGTACCTTACCCTACCAGTTAACCCTTTAGGGACAAGTATCTGCTGTTCACCTCTCCTAGTCTAAGGCTAGGATCTTATCTGAAAGAGCTAAGTTAGCACCCACCTGCCTTTGCTACCTCAGTACATACTATTGGCATCTTCCAAAGACAACTGAATCATTCATCCCTTCCCATTATCAACAAAGTTTCGGTGGCTATTTTAAGTGTATTAAGTCTATTGACCACAGTTTTTGGAAAATCAAGCTGACAAAGGTCCTGGCCAGTATATTATTTATGATGAATAGTAACTCAACAGAAGTGATAAGTGTGAAAGATATGACCTCAAATTGTCAACAGGTGACCAAATGCTTCACAGTGCACATAAAAACCCCATAAATTTGAAAAACCTTAAATCTGATCAGGAAGAGAAATTACTTTTCATATTTCATAATCCAAATAACTAAGTTGTTGCCGTTTTTTACAAGAATAGATCCTCCCAGTTCTCATACATTTTACCCATCACTCTTCTATTCATGATCAATTTGAGTTTTTAAAGTACCTCTGCAGTAAATAGGATCACATCAAACTGGGTAAGCGTAGGCTGTGAAAGCATTTGCTGTTAAAATGAACTTAGAAGCTATTATCTAACATTTATATGGGAAAATTTCCAAGTGCTAACCTACTGCAGTAAGAGTCTGCAGAGCAAAATATACAGAATCCATAATAACTACAAGAAAAGTCTAAAATGAAGGATGAAAATTCTTTAAACTCTGTAATCTTGAATAGCACCTGTTTACTGAAAGGCTGAATACTGAAATTAAAATTGGCTTCATATTTCACTCATTTTCATATTCCTTTTATCTCATTAACCTTGCTCAAAAAAAAAGGTAATTGCACTGAGCTTTCTTCTGCCTGATCTCACTGACCTCACTTCTACCCATTAATTAATATTTGAAGAGTTAATATACAATTATATTTATCTGAAATCATGGGACTAGTTATTTATATTGAGGTTGATGTTGTCACTGGTACTAACAGGCATTTTCCCAGCAACTAGTTATAGATGCAGCAGTAGGTAATCTGAGCAGCTAAATCTAAATATTAGAGAGTATTCTTGACTGACCATTGTGGTTACAGCCCTAGAGAGGGAGAAAAAAAGACAGTGAGAACAGTAACACACATGGACCCTTTTTAGGGGAAAAGGCCGACTTTATTGAGAGGAGAATCTGTATTTAAAGCATGTTCTGAGAGACTCGAACAGGACAGTGGTTCATTGGTCAATTGGGATAAACATCCATGAGACCATACCTCAGGATGTATCCTCTGGGAATAACACCAGGTGTTCATCTTTATTATGAATTCCAATCTGTTTTTCACCAGATTCCAACTTGTTTTTCGACCATATTATCACCTTGGGAAGTTTCTCCTTGTTTGCAACTATTATCAGCTTATCTGTCTGGGAAACAGGAGAAATTCAGGCTTGAGAAAAGGAATTCTCAAGCTATATTTTGCAGCTCACTAGATGTCTCTGTCCACAGACAATGGCAAGAATAAAAGTATCTCTATGTAGAGTACATTGACAGCATCTTCCAATTTTTCTGTTTCAGACTATACATAAACTTTTCCTTATTCTTTTCATTCATCATCTGATCTTTGTGTCTCCAAATGCTGCCCAACATCAAGTTCCTAATCCTGTTTCCAGGATTCTGCCCAAACTAAGAAATTCAGGTGGTTGTATTTATGTCTGCCCTGGTTATATCTTCTCAATTTTGATGTTGTCCCACTGATTAACTTGACCTTGGAGATATGTCATCATGACAGACCAGCACCACACCAGGGCTGACCCTGATTGCTGTCTACACAGTGGATCCTGTCTCTAACATTCTAAGCCCACACCAAAGCTCCTTGCTGGTGAAGGCATTGATCATGCTTCAGAATATTTGAAAACAGATCCTAAGGGAAGGAGGGGCAACAACAGGCAACCTTACAGCTTTTTTCATGATAGCTCCCACATCATCTAGATTCCATTTGGATTCAGCCAGATGAACTCCTAGAAGCTGAGATGTGCTCAGGGCCACCACTGTTCTTGCTTTCCTATCTGTGATTCTGACCATGTCTTCATCAACACTTCATACCTGACCATGTCTTTTGTAGGCCTATACAAATAAACATTTTTTTTTTTTGCAGGATGAGGTTTTAAGTGATATATAAGATATTTTGTTCTTTGTCCGTTTATAAAGAAAGCAATCTTATGTTACTTCCACCTGAAAAACCTTCACTGTATAACCAGTGCCCTGCTATTATGTCCAGTTGTCTTCACATGGCAGTATTTGGGCATGCCAGCAGGTATTCCTGAAGTGTAACGATCCAACTGATTTCTGAAAATAAAACAAGTACTGCTGGCAGTTCTTGCTTAGTTTGGCTTGGAGTCTGCATTACTAATAGATTACTATTAGTTATTACTAATAAACCATGTTTCTCAGGTTTGCTTTGCTGAGAAAGGCCATGTTCAGAGGACATGCTTGTGAGTTCTTATAGCATTGAACAGCTAATGTAGTTTGTGGGGTTTTGTCCTATTACTGCTGGTGATATTATTGAGGCAATCCCATTTAATTTGACTATAGAAAGACAATATGTAATGAGTAGGTTAAAACATTTAGAAAAATAAAGTTGTTAATATTGCACATATCAGGAGCCACAGGTCTCATTTTTTTTTTCAGCTATAAGTAAGCTATATTATGTACCAAAAAAACCCTGCTTATCATTTTTCTCTGGATGATGAGAGATGTTGCCTACTTTTTCTCATGCAGGGACAAACATATTTTTTATCATGCAGCACATTTTTAAACAGCACAGAAGACGTAACAGCAAATTCGTGCAATTGAAACATGAAGAGTAACAAATATTTGCAAGCTTTCTATTTTTGTTATTAGATGATCTCATTCTTGAAAAAACTCAGAGCAGCATCTGGTCTCTTAATCAGATTAAAAATGTGTTAATCTTGTGACAGTGAAGTGCATCAGACGTTTCTGTAAATGTTTAGTCCCTTATTGTTTCTCACTACTGAGACACTTTCTTGATTAGGCCTCTCAAACTTCAAAAAAAAAAAGCAAAAGGGATAGAGAGAGAGACGCACAGAAGTAAGAATCAGGTGGAGAGCACAATGGCACAGGATTTGTGCAAGTTTTGTCAAACCAGGTTGAAGACAGTGATGACTCTAGGATAAGGATGGCCCATAATGTCATTGTGAAAAACAAAAGTAACACAAATAACACAGGATGCTCCAGGATGACAGATGTTCTTTTTAGGCTGTGTATGATGTGGTTTCCTCTTTGCTTTAAAACTAATAATCCAAGTATTTCAAAGTCATGGTTTTATGTTTTTCTTCCAGAAGTTTTTATTGGAGTATGGTTTTGGTTGTTGGGTTTTTGGCTTTTTTTCTTTTTTCAAAGAGGGTCTTAAAATACTTGAAATATTTTCAAGTTCAGTCATCAAACTCCTTTTATACAATAATTTAAATTAATCTTAAAAATAATTTTCTTGCTTTTTTTGTTTTGATGCTCCTACAGAAAGGCTGCTATCAGTATTTTATTTCTTTAGAAAATTTTCTAATTCCTGATTTAAATATACTAACATCCGTTAATTTATTCTTTAAGCTCAGATTGTTCTTCCTCCTTTCCATCACTTTCTCCTCTCCGTATTTAATAACCATATCACTTGAATATACAAGACAAAAATTTTACCTTCTTTGGAAGTATTTATTATTTATTCCACCATCATACCAAATTTTCCTGGTCCACAGGCATGTACAAGACAAATACATTTACTTTTTTAAATTTTATTTATTTATTTATTTGTTGTATGGATAAGATCTCAGCAGAACTATTTAAGATAAAGGAAACAATTTTCTGATGAACAATTTTCTGGTGTACTGTACTACAAACAATGGCTGGAATGCTCCTCTATATATTCTGAGATAACATTTGCCATTTCATTACTGAATTATTGTAATTTTATAACCTATCATAAGATGATGGAAAAAACCAGAATCTTTTTACACTAGTCAGCTGCAATTAATAGGCTTGTAGCACAATTTGTTATTAATCCCCAAGGGCAGTGATCTTGCCCTCTATAATTTATCTGATTTTCTGACTCTGGTCATCATATTTATGTGGCTCTTCATGCATGGTATCTTAATATCCTTCCAAATTACTTCCATGCTTACATTAGCAAAAACTTCCAGGGCCACTGCAGGTTAATAGGAATTTCTGTTACTTTTAGGCAGTCAAAATTTGATTTTTGATTGATTGTGGTTCAAACAAGAAATTGAATAAAGAACCACTGAGAGAAAGAAGAAACAAATGGAAATTCCTCTTCTTTGACAATAATGAAGATTATTTTTAACTTGATATGAATTACTATTTGTAACTGACCGTTGAGGGGCTCTAACTCTTTCCCATGTCAAACAGGACTTGGTAAATTTTGGGTTCTTCTGGAAGAAGTGCTTACCATGAGATACAGCCATCTTTTAGCCATAACATTTCAATGTAAAGCTTCCAAAACCTTCCTGAATTGTTAAAGATGCATAACACAATGGCAATATGAGAATTTTAAAATAGTAACTGAGCTCTGAAGAAATGGAAGAATAGTAATCCAGACTTTGTTTGATCATAATTGAAAGCCAGGAGGTTATAGATGAAACAGAGACACTTCCATTGCCATTGACAGTTCCTTTGATTAGATCCTGGCAATCATATGATTAATTTATTTATTTATTAAGCTCATTAATTATTGAGTCATTCTCAGTGTGATATCCGTAAACACCTTTCATGCACAAAGTTAGATATATCAATGTTCTCTTAAAAGAAATGCTAATTTGCAAATTATATTACTAAGATTTCTATGTGGTGAGAGAATTATTTATGATTTTCATTAGCGATTCTTAATCAACAGCTGTTTGGTGCTTTCTCTTATTATTATTTTTTATTGACAAGGCACTTTATTATTGTCTTATTAAAACATATAAAAATTATTCCAATCAAATTTATATGAAGTTTTTTAATCTAAACATCTTGTTATTGCTTTTATTCTAATGGGTTCAAATTAATTTTTATTAGCAAATGTGCTACTGCTGTTTGTGTTTTTACTGAAAAAGAATATTTTACATGAGAGAAAGCAAAATGCCAATGCCTTTGACACATGCATGATAGTTTTTATGTCATAGAAATGAAAAAAATAGTTCCCAATGGTACTTAAATATGCCAAGTATATGTTTCAATCAGAAACTCTTAATATGTTGCAATTTCAAGTGCTGTTGTTTTGCTTTATCAGAAAACTGTCAAGAAGGATCATAATTCCCAAGTAAGAAAACTTTCTTTTGTTCTGACATTTTTAGGGATTTCTTTCCTTATTCCTTGATTGTAAAAACTTATGATTGATGTAGTAGCATTTAGATGGTTTTATATTAGGCTGCTATTCAACATAAGTGATAGACATACCAAATATTCCAATGGTAGTTTACTTGTTCACCTGACAAAATAGTTTTTTGTCTATTTCATTGTTAATATTTTCTAAAATTTTGAATGGCAACTCTTCTCTTCTTGCTAACGGCAGTCATGAACATCCTGGAGAACAAAATCTGATTCTTCACGTACACAATTGTTACTGTTAAGTTTCATCATTCATTCCAAAACCAAGTACAAGAGTCTTAAAGTCTCAGGGAAGATTATTCCACGTTGTGAAAAGGTCCAGCCTTATTTTTTATCCTTCCATTATCCTTCTAATCCTCTTAATATTTTATTTCATATCCTTTCTCCTATTTATATGCAGTCGTTTATTTCCAGATAGTCAAGGAAAAAAATAAATGTGTAAACCTGTAAGCAAGACACTAAACTTGTACACTTTCTTAAGTTTTCTCAGCTTTACCAGATGAAGTGAGGGACTGAGTTTGTGGGTTTATGCAAAGTTGTTTCCAAAGAGTAGATTATAATAATGCTGCTTAGAAAGAGCTTAAAAGAAATTATCTAGACAGTATTGAATTTATGATCAAAATTAAAAAAAAAAATTATAACTGTGGTAAAGAACAGAATGGTCTTTAAATGTGGTTATGAAAATTGAGAAATAAATCAACTAGTTTTTTTATAAATTATTTCCCCCTTGTTTATGAAGACAGAATATTTGATTGACATAGTTTATAACAGAAAAATGTCTTCATGTGAAACTTCATGTGTCTTCTAAGGAAACCACGGCAAAAATATCCTTATAACATTTTTAGAACTTTTTTTGCTTTTTTGACACATTTTTTTCATGTCATTCTTGGCTGACATGTCCACTGATGAGGGATGAATATCTGTGATTCCAGATGTACAAGGCTGGCTAGGATGTGTTCCAATGTTAATTTGAAATTGGGCCTTCAGATGGTGATATTATCACTTATATATTACACAAAGGGGCCTTAACTCTGAAATATATTCTGAAAAATCCAGAATTTTAATGTCTGATTTTATTATGGTAAATGCTTCTTTGTTCAACACTTTGCCTATGGAACAGTCTGAGAGTTATCTGAAAGAAGTTGCACTGGTTACATTTTGTACTTTTGTGAGTTGCTCCAGATGCTCCCAGTAATTGAATGCATCTGTTCATTCTTGTTATAAATGGCCCCAAATATGTGGAAAGCTTTAAAGGTCTTTATTATCTTGATATGAAAATACCTACCAGTGTACAGATTATGAACTGGATACTATTAATCATTATTTCAAAAATTATCTATATAGCAGGAATTTACTTTATTCCCTGTTCGTTCTAGAACACTGTCAATGTCCTTTAGGCATATTATCTACTCATGAAGAACATCACACTGAGACATCTGTATTGCATCTTACATAAATATCCAGAATCACATGTAGGTTATCTGGAGTCTTCTGTCCAAAATTTCAGCTGTGTTCACAATTATTTAAGATAGAGATTCCTGTCTTTATATATTTGTGCCCTGTGTGTGTACATGTACAAAGCTGAATGCTTAACTCATAAACCTTCAGCATGTCATGCTGTCCACATAGAATATAGTAGTTAACCAGAATGATCTAAGTAAGAATTAAGAACATGAAAATGAATAATTTTGGAGTAGAGAATAAACATACATACACAAGGGGGATTTACTTTTAACAACTGCAGTATCAAACAGGGTAAAAGGTTACACTGAAGTAAATAAATTATAAAGCACAAAGGGCAAATGCAAACTATAAATGATCATAGAAGCTAATCAATCATACAGAGATATGTGCATGGAGATAATTAAATAATTTATTTCCTAAGTCTGAAGCAAGTCTTCATTGGTAGATAATTATAATTTGACACTTCTTTAATTTGAATATATATCAGTTGAGCTCATATGATATCAGTTTAAATCATATAAGCATGAATTACTTGTGTAGATTACATTTAATTCACTGTTCGAACAGAAATGCTATTATTTGTGCACATACCTCCATCATTTTGCTTGAAGTAGCTATCTGATGAATGAATTTCACTAAATTACTTTTATACCTTTGAACTGTTGTTTTGCCCTTCAGATGCATTATAATAATATGATTACCTGTGTCTTAATTCAATTTTATACTGTTGAGTATTACTTATTGATATCTCTACAAACATACTCAATATTTTTATATTCCTAATAGATGAAAAAAATAATTTATTCATTTATTGTTAAAAAAAAAATCACCATTTTATTTATAAAAGAACCCTGAACATAATTTTTTCATGGTTATCTCATGTTTTATGGTTAACTGCAATCAATGCACAAAAGTTTTCTTGGGTGTGATTCCACAATTGAAAAAGTCAGGAATCATGTTAAGAAACAAAGCATAGAGACCAGCAAGTACTAAAAAAGATATTATTTAATTAAATGGTTAATTTAAGATTGGTTTATCTCCTCTTTCTCGTTTGGGGGTTGGTTGGGGTTTTTTTTGTTTGTTTGGTTGGTTTAATTTTTTGTTTTTGTTTTTTTTTTCCTTGAATTGATTTCAGGTTCATTTCTTTAGTATTGATTTCCCTTAAAAATTCAAAGGCATGGTTAAAAGGATTCAAGAGATGTCTGATCCTCTGCCATAGTCTCATTTCTCATTTCACTCCAGCAACAGTTTTAGTCAGAAAGCTGCAACATACTGCAAACACACCGTGGAGAGGCAGCTTGTAACTTGCTTTTGAAAGCTGGCAAAAAAGCAGTATAACCACATGAGAGAAAAGAGAAACACTGAGAAGAGAGCTAATACATCTGGAGTCTGTAAAAAAGGGTAAAGTTTGAATTTGAAACGCATATTCCAAATAGTGTCCAATGGTGAACAGTCTTTTGTGTGTGTATTTACATCCTGCAGGAATTAATTGCTCTTGGGAGTGAGGAAGACAACTACTGGATTAAGGTGAAGTGGTAGTAAAAGACAACACTTATGAGTTGATAAAGTGAGAATAAAAATTTATTTTAGAATTGTGCACGACTAGAAGCATTTTAAGTATAATTTAAAGATTTCCAAAATTTCTCACACAATGTGATGAAATCTATCTAAAGAGAAAAATGCTGTTTTTCTTATTGTTCAAGTAGAATTGGATGAAAACATAATTAACCCAATACGGTGTCCTAAAAAGAATGTTTCAGCAGAGTTTCAAACTGGAATCTAAACAAATGTTAATTTTAGGAGCCTACAGCCAGTGCTTATCAAATCCTTGTTATAATGTCAGCAGCTTTAAATGATGCATTCTGTTAACAGCTAGCTTTAGATTATAAATTTAGTAGTTTTAAAATTTTGATATTTTTATGAAGTTTGATGCTGCAAATGAGTCACAATGGTCTTCCAATTTATACACACATGATTATATTTACATTACAGAAATGTTTATACTTAATTTTTTATTTTGCTAAGTATTTTTAACAAATTCATTACAAATGTAATATTTTTTGCTTTTTGTTTATCATACATGACAACTTCTTTTATCTGAATTACTAAAGTTTCCAACAACAAAACTTTTGACAGGAAGTGACAGATCACTTAAGAGCATATATTTTTAAGAACTGTACTATCTCCTGTTGAGCAGTCAGGACATTTCATGTTCCATATTCCTTATTATACAACTTCTTAAGACCAAGTCTATTTGTTTTAATAATTTCATCTTTGTAATTTTGTTTGTGAACACAATCCTAGTCAGTAAATCATGTCCTACATACATATCTGATTATTAAAAACACATTCAGTTCTGTCTAGACTGAAATGCCTCTTTGGTACTGTTACAAATGGAGAGGGGAGGGCTTAGACAAATCCCTGCCTTTCCAGTTTTCTGGCAGTAGTCAGAAGCTTTATTGAGGCAGCCAGGACCCCAAAACCCACTCTTACTGGCAAGTTCTTAATAATGACAAATGAGGCCTACTACAATATGAACTATTTATTTTAATAGGCCAAGGAAACAGACATAAGACTTAAACAGATTACTTACTACACAGGATAACCCAAAAGAGTAGATAAAAAATACAGTTCACAATAACATTAGTAAAGGTACCTTACAGCTAGTGAAGAAATAACATAGATTGGGAGTAAATGTCACTTGCCAACAAATGATAGCGACATGCAGACAATCTCCCAGTTTCTCTTAATCCCAGTGGAGTAACTTGGTTTCAGCATCTTAACATTGAGAACTCTCCACATACTCAGAGAGTGTATAAGAGATTTCTGATTTCATGAAAATCTTAGTAGTCTTTTATAGTTGTAAAAATGCTTGTGTTCTGCAATCACAAATTTTAGGTTTTTCTTTCTCTCCTTTCAAGCCAGGATGTGTTTTGCCAGCTGAGAAGGTTCTCAGCCAAGATAATTCATCACATAAAAAATTATTCCAGCCTAACCTAGTCATATGTTATGGGGAGATAAGCTTCTGCGGTATCAGGGGTTAAAGGTCCTGCCACAGGTACCACCACCTAAGTGAAATTTTCCCCAAAGACATCACTACTTTTTCATTACGGCAATGTTTATGTCAGTGTCATGACTACAGACTGTGCTTTGAGAATTTATTCTTCCTTATTGAAAAGTTAACTACATTATGGAGCATGGAAGACTGAAAATATTACAAAGCTTAATAAACTCAAAACCAAAAAAAAAAAAGGTTTTATGTTGCATTGTTTTTCTTTAGTAACTCAGTGATGTTAACTGTTGCTGTGGAGACATCAAATCTTTCACTTAGAATGAAAATGGCATTGTTAATACATTAATTCCATCCTCCTACAAGAGCTCTTAGAAAAATCTTTAAGCATCATAATAATGAAACATAATCCCCAAGATGAGAAACTGAATATTGACTATTTTGTCTAAAGACTGATTAAAAATATTTCATGTCTCTTCACTCACATTTTTGCTATATGGCTACATTAGCTGTAGGTAGGTGGACAGAAGTAATGAGGTTACTTGTCTTCTAATCTTTCTTACCAGGTAGATAGCGGGGTGGGGAGAGGGGCAAAGGTATGTGGGTATGGGCAAGGCCCACACAGAGGGAATGAGAGAGATCAGACAACACACCTGACTCCAAGGATCGTGAACTGGAAAAAGCAGCTGTAATTACATTGCATGTCAATTTATAGAATTCCCATCATGGCCCAGCATTGGACAGTGATGGTCAAACCCCTCACCATGACTGACTGTCCACACTGTCCTGCATCTTCGTTTTCTTCACTGAGGAATGTGAAAACACTCCTTGTTGGCAAGAACAAGCATGTAAACATCAAGACACCAGAAGTCAAGGAGAACTGCAGAGCAACAAAGGTCATGCAGCCAGAGCCACTAACAAGTTGAGGAATATTTTTTGAGAAATATAATCTTATCAGGAATATTTTATATCAGCATGTTCTACACTACAGGTCCACTCTGGGTTTAGCCATTTATCTGAACCTTTTTAAGAAGGTGATAAAGGAAAACCAAAAGAGAACATCAAGCCATCAGTGAGTCTAAGGGTGCACAATGAAGTGCAGTATTCTTTTCTTACCTCTGAGGACAACAGCTTCATGCAATGGAAAATTAAACTTGGTCATGATCTGCTGCCTTCTGAACTGTGATATTCTAAAATCCCATCCTCTCCAGGGATCTACATTAATCAGAAAGAAACAGTGTCCTAGGAAGGAGGATCATATGGTTCTATTTCCCCTGCTAAGCTGAACTACTGCAAGTCTTGATGAACCCAAGGCTTTCAAGGTTTAGCGCTGGTAACTTGCTGATACCCTAAAAGCCTTATTCCCCCACTGTAGAATTTGATTGTCACAAATTGCACATGCTTAAGTGTTGGAAGTTCCCAGTTTTTCCCAACACAAAGTAATTGAGGCTAAATCCCTTATATTTAAAGATAAGTTGGCAAAACCTTCCAATCATTGGATTTCACTGTGTAGTTACCAAAAAGCCTGAGAATCCTCTACTACCAGGTATTTTTCTTAATTACTTTTCCTGATGAATTTTTTTGTCTTTTGGCATTTTTAAATAAAGGATTATACTGTAGTGCTTGTCTTTCAGCAATACTTAATATGGATTTCATTTGGAATTTTAAAAACAGCAGATCACAAATATCTGTCCTAATTGTTATAAGGAAGCTGAGCTATAGCAACTGAGCTTCTCTCAGGATTTCCACACTGCTCATAAGAACTGTGACCCCACTTCAGGTAATGTTCCTAACACTTTACAGTGTTCATTGTTGTCTTGATTTGGGTATAGAATTTTAGCTGTTCTACATACTCTGTACTAAAAAAAACCCTTTCTCTGGTGTTCCTCTTTACACTTTATTTTTTTTTTCTTCTTCTTCAAGAACAGTGCAAATGAGAATTTGTGTAGAATCAAACTTTGATGCCAAAATCTGTCTTCTTTTAAATTACTGATTTGCAGAATTATATAATTCATATAGTAGTATATAAAATATATTGTTTACTCTCAAATGCAAAATTTGCAATCACTTGGATTTAGCTATATTAAAAGGGAAAAGTTTTGTTAGTTTCACTTACCGTTGCTTCCCTCATCAACCAGTGTCATTTAGCAGCCATGTTAGAAAGTTACCATGTCATATAGGTCATAGGTAAAAATTTAGAAGAAAAAATCAAAAATGTATTTTTCAAAAATATGCCTGACCATGATATTTCTCTTTCGGATTATAGGGAATTGTATCTAACAAACCACTTTTAAATTACATCCACTCATTGCCGTGATAATTACATCTAGTATAATATTTTTTGAACAAGAACTAGTATGCTACTCAAATACCTTGGAGAAATCAAATTATATACCCACACAGTATTTATCAGGCAGACCAGCAATTCTATCATTAGAAATGTTTTGAAAAAAATCTTCATTCTATTAATATTCCATCATGCTACAGACTTGAAACTGGTTTATAATTCCTGAGAAACTTCTCTCAAATACAACAATGAATTTACACTCTCTGTTTTCTTTCATCTTTTCCAATTCTTCAGAATTTTCTCATATTTCCCAAACTGAATGGAAATTAAATAATCTTGTTAATGTCTCCTGTATTTCTTAATAATAGAATTCGTTTGGAAGCTTGTCTCTAGCTGTAGTTGTACAATTTTGGAACTAGGAAGTTCCCTGGATATACTATATGCCTTTACATATCCCTTACCTAGTATGAACCTTGATATCATCACTGCTGTCTGTATAAGCAACAGCACTGCTGTGGCAATGGTAATTAGGACTGACCAGATTATTTTATCAGTATTTCAGTGTAACTCTAGTGAATTTTGGCTATTATGGTGTTAATAGAATGCAAATATTTTTCAACAAAACATATTGTTAAAGAGAATAATTTTGAATACATTTGGCAGTATTCAGTTCACTCCTAATACTTAAAATTTGAGGAATTATACTGTGGCTAATAAATAGCTACTTTAAATAAGATAGCTCACTCTGGAAAGCCTTTGAATTTTGGTCCTTTAGAACCATATACGTAAGTACACTACTACAGTCCCGAAGAGAAGGTAATTTATAACAGTGTTGACAAACAGTTCTAACTGTACTGTTATTATATGAAACGGTTATAATATTCATACCAGATCCTAATCCTTCACTGAATTTGAAATGTTTGTCATATTTAGCAGTTCTGTTATTCATTCTGTAAAATCTGATGGATTGCAATAAAAAATGAAACTCACACATCAAGATCTAATTGAATACGAGGTTTGCTATTACATGAACATAATAACTTGAAGCATACAAAGCATCCTTCATGAAGGATTATTTCTTGAAAAGCAGTTCATCTTCTTTATATGAAACCAAAGAAAAACCTGTGGTTTTTACTGACTCCACACATGTAGGTATAAAGCAGACATTACAAAAACAATTATTTTGTTCTTCCAAAGAATCAGAACAAAGCTGAGGTGACTCTTTAACTCACCACTTTAAAGTGAACTTCAGTTGTAGTAAATTTTTATTGATTGAAATACGGTCCTACAAACAAAACTGGCATTCAATTTAGAAGCTGAAAGAAATATACAGATGGAGTTCTTATGATAACTTTCAGCAGAAGTTATGAAATATGCTTGCAGTATTTAACCTATGACTGAAATTTTGTGAGTCAAATACTTTGTCTAAAGAGAAACTTAAGCTTATTGCAGAAGCCACACTTTGCCTGAGATTAAAGACAAGATTCACCATTAACCATTTTGCAGTTTTCACAAACATGCTGTTTCTAATACATGGTGATAATTTCATTAATATTTTCTAAACCTGAAAACTAAATGGAGAAAAATTATTACAAACCCATCCAGAATCACAGAATATTCTGAGTTGGAAGGGACCCACAAGGGTCATTGAGTCCAGCTCTTAAGTGAATGGCCCATATGGGGATTGAGCCATTAACTTAGGCATTTTTAACAGCATGCTCTAAATATACATCTCATACAAGAAACTCCCTCTTTTTCATAGTAAACCTGAGCACTAAACATCTTTTTACCTTATTATGTGGCCTTTAGGCTTAATAATTATTCTTCCTAATAAATATAGTCTTCCTTTCTAATACTGTAAATCTCTTGCTAAGCCCAAGCCTATATTTATTATTTGCTCAAGTGCACAAATTAATGAACCTGAGAAATTAATTTCCCTTGTATGTGCTTCTGTCTCTGCATGGCTAGGAGTTACCCAGGACACTTAAATTGTTTTCGTCTAATGCGATGGGAGTGTGAAAAGTTTGGCAATAGCAAGAGAAGGTGATTAAATAGACTTTATTTCACTCCGTTTTAAAGGAATTACTATCATTTTTAACATATATGTGTTTGTTTGTCTGGGAGAAAAATAAAAAAAGTATTTAAGGAATGAAGCCTAGAATTTCGCAGTACACTGAAAAACTAATGAATGATATGCAACATCAACTCTAAAATTTGTGAAACCTAACATGTGTCCTCTCTAGACACCCATAAATCATGATGGAGTAACCTAGACTTACCCAAATCCACACTAAGCTATCTACAAAGTGGTCCCAAAAGTAGATGGATAAATCTGAAATAAAATTTATCTACAATCTGAAGCATGTTATTAAAGAGAGTTTAATGCATAAAACTCCAGAAAAGAAAAAAATGAAGCATGAAAATCTTCAATTCTTATGTTGTAGTTGTGAATTTTACTTTCTATTTCAATTTAAGAATAAAAAGGTTATTTAGAATAGTGTTTTGGTTTTTGTGTATTATAACATGCATTTTGTTCTTTGCCAATAAAAAAGATGATTCAAACCATTCTAAAAATTACCATTGGGCTTTCATGGAGAAGATTTTGGCCAAAATTTTAATTTAGCATCTTAAATACAGGACAATAATAAGAATGAAAACTTAGGATGCAGTTTAAACCCACTCCATTATTTTTCTACAAGAGAGTATTGTCTTTTTTTTATGTTATGATGAACAAAATGGATATTCCTAGGCTTGAGTACAAACCAATTTTAAATATTAGATCCTAAAAACCATGAAATAAAATATACAGTTCATAAACTTTAAGTCAAGTTATGCCAATAAATAGTGCATTAACTATATGCACTTGCATTTTTATCTAATAATAAAGTTTAAAAAGGATATCTCAGAAGTCAATTACCCTTTTATCTTACCTCCTGTGTTTCTCCTTTTTCATAAACACTAGTTTAAAAAGGGAAATAAATTTTTTCCCTATGACTTCATTGTGCCAATCTGGGTCTTATTTTCTTCCAACTTTTTACTCACAACTTTGGAAGTTTCACATTGGTTTTCTCCATTTTTCCTCTACTACTACTACTACTACTACTACTACTACTACTGCTACTAGAAGTATTATTATTATTATTATATGCTGTTGTTATTATTTGTTATATATTTTTAATTATCAAACTGTTTCAATCTCAATTCTTGTGTTTCTTTCCCACTTTTAGGCTTCTGATTCTTTGCCCATCCTACCAGGGAAGGGCGACATGAGCGAGAAGCTGAGTGCTTAAAGGCAGCAATACTACATCTCCTCATCCTCTTTCCTGGATAAAAAAAAGTATATATTTTTTAAAAATTCCCTTTGATGTTCTAAATTATTTGAAACACATTTAAATTTTCTCTTACACAATCCCTTCATCACCACAAAAATTATTATGTCAACTCATGAAGTGTGCCCTCTAGATCAAGATGCTGATGAAAACATTTGAAAATCAGACATCTTCAAGCTGAGTTTAACCAAATGGTATCAAAAAGCTAGCCAATATTTCATAGATAGATAGATATATAGGCTAACTAAACATAAGACAATAGTCTCAAAAAAACCCCCAAACAACCCACAACCCAAGAGACAAATACTGCCAGGTATCATGGACCAATGTTGTGGTTTAACCCCACAGGTAATGAAACGCCTCTGTGATCTCTTCATTGCTCCACGGTGGGATGTGGTAAAGAATCAAAAGAAAGGTAAAACTTATGGATTGAGTGAAGGACAATTTATTAGGACAGAAGAGGAAGGGACAGTAATAATAATGATAATTATAACAAATACAATTTTCAGGCAGTTCCCAAGCAGTCACCACTACTCCCTGGCCAGCTCCTCCAGAACATTTTTGTTCTGTTCAGCATGAGGCCATAAGGCCTGGGGAATCTCTGTGGTCAATTGGGGTCAGCTGTCCCAGCTGTGACCCCTCCCAGCTCCTTGTGCATCCCCAGCCCCCTCACTGGAGAGGTGAAGCAAGAGGCAGAAAATCCTTAACTTAGTGTAGGGACTGCTCAGAAAAACCTAAGCCATCAGTGTGTTTACCTAATTGATTCTCAACCCAAAATACAATACTATACCAGCTACCATGAAGAAAATTATCTCTATCCCAGACAAAACCAAAGGACTTATCGTAAAATAGAAAATCCATCTCTTACAAGAAAAACTATGAATAAAGTCTAATGGTATGCATTCAGATGTCTACATTGTTTTTTGAAAGATGGAGATGCTGGTTTCTTAGTTTAAAAACAAATTAGAATTTTCTGGTTTCTGCCTTGCTTAAAAAGTTGCTGATTAATCTATACGATCTATGTATTTTTAAATTATTTCCTTTCTTCTTTTCTCCCTCTAATACAACTATGTGATTTGGCATGGTTTACAGCAGAATCTCACTCACAGAATTCTAAACTATAAGTGAATGCATCATAAAAAGTAAGCACAATTTATTGAAGATCATATTTAGGTTGTTTAGTGTGCAATTCATCCCTGTGTAAAGACCAAAACCAGTCAAGCAGTCAAACAGCTTGACAGCTTTCCCTCCATTTTGTCCTAAAAATAATGTGACTGCTTTAAATCATGGAACCAAAAAATGAGCCTTTTAACTTTTGAGCCTTCAAGAAGCCATCACCTCTTGACCATTATTTCAGGTCATCTCCATGTCTGTGTCCCCATAAATACAGAACATTGGGCTTCTAGCTACTCAGAAGAATCAAGTATTTTCTTCCAATTGCCTTCTTCTATCGCTGTGTTTTTACAATGATTTATGCCTTTCATATTTTTAATTATTCTAAGTTTAGGCTCAGCTCCCCCCCATCCCCCAGTTTTTTGTATATTCAATATTTTCTTGTTTTTCACAAAACAATCCCATCTTCTGAATCCCTTCAACATTCCTAATACATCTTTTGGTTTTGTACTATCTGTAGTCTTCTGTTTTCTTAAAATTTGACTAATTCAGAACATGAAAGAATTCAGCAGCCTCTCCTGTCTACCTCTCAGGGGCGGTTGGAGGGGAGAAAGACAAAACCAACAGCAAAACCTCAAAAAAGTCTAAACAAAAGAAAACAAACAAAAAATGAAACCCACAAGCAAGGAGTCTTTTCCTCTAAGAGTATATCTTTCAATGCAAATGAAAACATCTTGTCAAAGATCACCTGTGGTTCTTTGGGACGCAAGAGCGTCAATACCCATTTCAAGGAAAGTGAAACCTAGGACCTTAATGAAAATTGGAGCTTTAGATAAAAATGAGCTGGTGAGCTTAGTAGCTCTGTAAAAACCATCCTAACATTGAAGTCAGCATCTCTGTCAACTGTTAAATTATGTAGGATTTTTTTTTTTCCTGGTTTTCAAGGCAAATGTAATGGTTTTCTTGCTTTTTCTTAGTTAGTAAAGCTTCTCTTCATGTCCATGCAAACTGAAAGCTACTAAAATAAAAATTTTCAAATCCAAAGTTAGTGTTATTCCAGAATATCAGGTCAGAAAGAAATTCCTGCAAGCTGCATAAAATTCATAATCAAATCACTCAGTGAACTCACATTATGGTCTTCATTTGAATTGTTTCACTGACACAAATGAGATGCAGTCTTTGAAACTGTTCATGATCATTTAATAGGCATTTAACAGTAAAATAGTAAATAGTGCTTTTTATAAATTTTGAAGTACACTTCCAGAAATGCCTATATTAGCTGTGTGTGTCCCCTTCCCTAAAATATCATACTATTTAACAGGAGAATCAAACAGGTCAAGACTCATTCACCAATGTAAGAAGTTTTCACTTAATGCTATAAAAAAATAGGGGAAAATAGGCTTCTGCCTTTGGATTTTGTAAACAAAACACTTCTGTGATATCTTATGTGACCAGACATGAAGTTTGTGTTTAGACAAGATGAGCTATCATTACCAGAGGAATTGCAGTGGCATCAAACCCTAAAGTCCAAATCAATGCTACTTCAAGAGATTAAAACTGTAGTGTTTATAAAAGGATAATCTAACAGTAAAAACTTTAAATTAGAAATTATGACAAAAATTACCACCAAAAAAAAAAAACCAAACAAAAAAAAAGGCAAGCAACAAACCATGGGAAAAAATTGCATGATTTTTCCTAGACTGAGTATCACAGCAATGCCAAAGTGATTCTCCAGCAGATCAACACTCCCACCTGTTGACAGTGGCTTTTGGGGTGTCTGTGGGGTCCCCAGGCTATTTCCACAGCCCTCAGTGACATGGTACTTTGCAAGTCTTGCCCAGATTGAATTTGGTTTACAAAGCGCCATTAAACCAGAAGTGTGACAAGATCGGAATATGAAGAGTGGCACAATTCCATAGCTTTATTCCATGAAGGTATCCAGTCTAGCATATCCAACGGTTGGGATTTTTAAGGGGTTTTTATATCTTTTGGGGGTTTTACAATTTGCACCAATTACCAAGGGGATTCTAAATGCTAAGCAATCCATGAAGGATTTCACATTCAAAACTAGCTTATTAATGCTAAAAGAAAATGAACCACTAATATTACAGATAGATAAAACAGAGGGTCCACTAATGGGATTGCATTCTTTTTGGAATTCGTCACTAAGCAAACAGTTTCTTATCTTTTAAGGTATCAGTTTCCAAGGGGCCCTTTTTAGGGGCTCAGAGAGGCTTTCTGCTTTGTGAGTGGATTCTGCTCCCTCCACACCCACCCAACTTAGTGCAGTTTGCAAATGGACAGTCTGCACTTGATCCCACCTCCAGGTTGACAGCAAAGATATCAAACAGAGCTGTTCATTTTTTTTACCCAGCAAAGAGTGCACCCACCCATCCAAGCCATAAGCAGCCAGTTTCTCTAGGAGAATGTTGTGTTAAAGACTTTACTAAAGTCCAGGTAGAAAACATACACAGCCTTTCCTCATTCACTAAGTGGATCACCTTGTACTAGAAGGAGATAAGATTGGTTATCCCAGACATGCCTTTCATGAGCCCATGCTGGCTGGGCCTGATATTAGAAATTAGGGCATTTTCCAAAACTGTGGGACAAAGGTTTTATCCAATGAAGAGAAGAGATTGAATTATTCTTTCCAGAGTTAATTTAAGCATATGAAATTTTTTTGAGGAGGAATGTTTGGAATTGGAAAACAATAAATAATTCTTTGTTTTTTGTCCTGTATATATAGACCTGTACCACTATGTGTAAAGAGCAATAAACATTGCCTCATTTTCCTAGGGGGCAGTTACAGTCTGTTCTGTGAAGCACAGAGTATGTTTTTCACATGGTTGATATAGACCAGAGTGTCAGCAAAGGTCTGGGTTTGTGTTTATTTGTAGGAGGAAATGCAGAGTAACATATTCTTAGGAAAATAAAATTTGAGCATGATGGATAGTGAGCTTTTCATGAAAGATCAGTTGTGAGTGAACAAGGCAGAGGCTTCTGTTCTCATAAATGTTGTTACTTTCATAAGAAAAATTGTATTTGCTGTTTATGATAAAGCAGCTGAGAGCCCACAAACAAAATACAGTTCAAAACTAAAATATATGAATCATGTTAACCTTAAGTTACATTTGTACATGAGATGAGACAAGGTCCCTCTTGTAACTTAGTTTCTAATATTAAAATATGCATCTTTCTCAGGAAAGCTAATTGTTTTGGAATACTGAAGAGATGAGAAAACAAAAATCCTTTGAACGTTTCTTTAAGCATCTGTAATCTGCTTTTCACTCATTTGCTTACTTGCAGTTACTGCCTGCATATGTTTTTTAGGATTTTTTCCTTTGGTATTTTTGAATTCTCAACACTTGAATGCTTGGAAAATGTAAGAAAACAAAACACCCATGGTTAATGACATAAAGGGCTTAATTTTCACTTAGACTTTTATGTAAATAAATAAGTGAGATTTAAAGTAAAGCCTTCTAAAGTCAGTCACTTTTCAAATTTGTGAGAAGATCATAAATAAGAGTAACCTAGTTCAGTCCTTAGTTTTGAAGGGAGAATATGTCTCCCTTCTGAAGACTTTTTGGTTTTTATAAACATAACCTCTAGAAATCTATAAAAAAGGATTAAGTGATAGAACTCCAGTCTCCAATGACTGGTACAGACTGAATGTCTGGCCAAAACAGTAAATAAGAAGGAGTCACTAACAGCAAATATAATGCTACCTTAAATAAGTAGTTCAGCAAATTGAATGGGCATCCCTGAAGCAGCAATACAAGACATTTCCAAAATAGAGAGGAACACAGAAAGTTTTGCAGCTTTTCATAGGGTAAGGGAAGAATGATAGAAATTATAGAAATTTTTCCATGAGGTTTTGCTCTTCCAGAGACACAAAGTTTAGGTTCTAAACCTGAAAGAAACAGAAATTAATTGAGATATGAATGTCTGAAAAATGGTCTGCAAAGAGAAAATTTCAGCAACTTACTGATGTAATACTTTAGATCTACTTTATTCATTATCCTGATTCCATTTTAAGATGTTTCTGGGCCTACATGGTTTTGGTTGGATGCATTTTCATATTATTTGTGAGCTGTTAATAAGTCTAGAAAAATTAAGGGATATTTGACTTTAAATACTTTTCTCTCTTTTAAGATTTTAAGAAGCTGATAAATGATGTGTGCTGATAGGATCATGCCCTAGAATGAAGAAGTGGGCTCCTAGAAGTATCATTTCACACTTCCTTTAATGAATTGATGATATGTTATATAGGTCTAAATGTTATATAAGACCAGAAAGATTAAACATTTGCTAATGAATTATCATATGTTCTCACACTGAAGGAATCTCAACTCTATTTGTGATGACTTCCAAAACCAGGTACAAACTAAGGGAAGACAGAAATTACTGTGCTCTGTCAGTTACCTCAAATAATATATAAAAGCCTTGCGTTTTAACAAGTATAGCTGAAGGCTAGAGATTTCACAAGTCTGAATTTCCAGCCTCTTGACAAAAAATTCCCTAGTTGGAGGAGAATTTCTCTCTCCTGGTAAAAGAAGGTTGTAAAATTGACTTGAAAGTTATATTTTCTGTTTGATCTGCTGGCTGTCCAGCAATACATATAAAGCAGCTTGGAGTCTGGTGGAGCATACACCAACTTTAGCTGCGAATACTTTACACCACAGAGGGCTAGGTGGAATTTGAGGGTGAAATTATGATATTGGTGCAAATTGGACAATGTTAGGGGAAAGAGAGGAGAAAGGAACCAAGCATAGTTTATTTCACAGGAAGAAAGGTCTAGAAAACAAATTTATAAGAAACAAGTTGTTATGTCTATTGTTCATCCAACAATTAATTCATTGATTTTAACTTTGTGTAGCCTCATGGAACTGATTTTCCCGTAGTATCAGATCAAGTGGGCTTAAGTACAGAAATTACTGTTTAAAGCTCCACATTCTAGATGTTTGTATCACATTTACAAAGCCCTGAAACGTTCCTGATGTTGCCTAATGTCATGGTTATCACAACCTGAAAATCAAAGATTGCATGTGGGAAGCCAGGTGCTCATCTTAGCTGGAGTAAAATATAGTTTCTGTGGAGTTACTCTATATTTATAGTGGTTTAATCAAGAAAAGACTCTGGTCTGGTGCTGCCTATAAGTTATCACATGCTGGTTTTGGTGTTCTAATAGATGTGTCCAACTGGGGCAGGGTTGGGAGAAAAAATATTTTCATCTTTTTACTATATCCCACTTCAGCTTCCATCATGACAATAATTCCCTGAAATGTAGTTCATAACTAGTGACTTCTGTCAGAGATTTAAAATGTTTTTTTTTTCCTTGGCATCTTGAGATTAGAAAATAGCAAGGTCTCCTTGTCCCAAAGCACTAAGCTTTAACCGTGGAGTACACTGCACTTTGCATTTTCATCTCTTATGACCTTGTCAGCATGATGGCTGTCATTGGGAAAGGAGAAAGGTACCCATGATGACCAGGCATCTTGGAACACTCAGAAAGTGAAATAAATTCTTAAAGTATTAAGACGACTCTTTCTTTTCATGATCTGTATCTCTCTCATCCTCATTTCCCTTTCCCTCTCCCCTAGTTTTTTGGGGTTTTTGTGTTTTTTTTGTTTTGTTTTGTTTTTCTTTTGTTTTTAAAAACAGTCTTTCTATTTGGTTTTGCAGAAAGCTTTGATGAAAACCACACAATGCTATTCCAGGTAGTCTATATGCAAGTTTAAATGAAATAGACCACATTTAACACAGCAGCTCAGGAAAACTATCATATCTACCCACCCAGCTGATGAAAAAAAAAGTGATCAATAAAGACTATTTCATAGGAACTTCAGAAGGTGAGAGGAAAAAGCTGTGTGAGTAACGCAGTGTGGGAGTAATGTAATATGCGGCCAATACATAAATCAGTGGAGGAAAACAATAAAAATGTGCAAGGAATAGTTTGCTTACCAATAACTTCTGACAGAAATACTGTTATGATAATAACTAGGATCATGAAAGCAGTTCTGTATAAGCCTGCATTAGCTTTCTTTCTTTTGTGTTAGAATATGAACTAAACGAAGTACGAGGGAATAAAATGATTGTAAAATTAGCTTTTATTTTTAGTAACACTTGCGTTATGCATGTGTTTTACTCATGCAAATGCATTTTCCACTGATTCAGGTTATGATGAAGTCCAATTATTCTGTATATTTCTTTTCTTCTTTTCCTCCATCTCTAGCTCAATCTTACACATTTTAACTTTAGCAGAAGCACAATAGAGCTTAAGTACCTCTTTTGTACATTTTGATTAATTCCATTTTTTCATTTTGTCCTTCCAGAATCTTGCACACACTGATAACAGCCTGTCACTCTTGAGGGGTCTTTTAGCAGATATTCAAGCTTGAAATTTTGTGCATTAAAATTACAAGATTTTCCATCTTCTAAATTTTCTCCTAGTATGCAAAGGACTTTGAAGTACTGAATACATCTAGTAAATGGATTTTGGTGTCATAGAGTTGTCATCTTCGAATCACATACATGATTGTAGAAAAGTTAAAAGACACAGTTATTTCCACAGCTCTGTGGTATCTTTCCAAATGAGATTATAATATTACAAACTAAGAATTTCTACTAGTCATGAGGGGGGCTATATTAAATTAAGATACATTTAATGTCCCCCAAAATAAACCGTAAACTATTCAAGGCAGGGATCCTGTCTTCCTTTCCAGTTTTGAAGTGTTTTGATAAATGGAAACTATAAACAAGTCCAGGCATACATTTGGGTGCTCTGCTGTATTGTGGATAAACATCTATGTGTGGTTTTGACATCAAAAGATACTTTCACAGGAAGGTGATACTGCTTTGCCCAGGAATCAGGATCTTTCAGCCTCATTTCTGCCTGGCCCTATGTCTGTGTATAATGGTCAAAACTGTGGTGGTGTTCATCCAGTCAATGTAGACTGTTGTGTATTATAACACTCTTGAGAAGTCACTTTAAGAGGATACAAAAATTCACTTTAAGAGAATATGAAAATTACTCTGGCCTGACTACCTTATTTTATTTTCTAAGAAGTTTAGGCAATTTCCTCACCCTGCAAAAAATGTAGGAGGAAATCAACAAAAGGGAATAGACTCCATTTAGTAATATTTTATGCGTAGTCATCAGCCAATACTGCACATGATCATATGTCCAGGTGGCAACTCTTTCTTCCTACTGTCACTTTTCTCCTTACAGTTAAGGGTTCAGATGTCTGATCTGTTGAAAGATATAATTTAAGATTATGTATCTAAAATACATAGTACATCTATTTTAAATATCTACTGCCACTAGGATCTTCTTCATCTTCTTGTATGTACCCAAATCTATGAGCTGTGGTATCACTTTAATACAGAGGTTCTGCTTATATTGATCAAAAATAAAGAAGTCATCAAAGGAACTTGATAGGTTCTGGAATCTGATTATAATATTAAATTATTTAAAATATGACTGGTGCTGCCTTGGTCCAGGCCAACAAGAACTTCCCTAAGCAAATCCTGCATAAATGATGGGAGTAATCATGGAGAGGGAGCAGTTTCCAGAGGACATTCTTCATGCAGCTGCTTTGCCTTGGAGGATGAGAGCTGTAGCTCAAGCATGAGGACCTTTCTCTGCTATTTCACCTCAGTGTAGGCAACAACCTGGGCACATTTCACACATCTATCTACACCCACTCCTTTACTAACCCAAAGAATATTGAAATATTTTCACCAAAAAGGAAGAGCTCCAACATGTGGAGTTGCATGTACTGCTTCAGAGTATTGCAGTTCTGATGCCTAGGCAGGTGGAGACTGGTAATGGGGATTTGAATATAGCTGTGAAGACACAGAGTTTGGTCTCTTAGTTTCTAATGAATTAACTGATCTGTTGGGAAAAATAAAGGGCAGTATGCTACATTTTCAAGTACTGCCTTGTGTTTCAAGTCCTTCTAACTTCAGAACTTAATTTGTTCAAGATGAAAACTATTATTCAGTAGTGCATGTCCTCTTAATTTTATTCAGCTATGAGATCTTGTGAGGGCCAAAGTTTCAGTCTTTTTCTGGCACAGTAAAGGAAATGTCTGATCCAAGTTCCTAATCATCAGGTTGTTGGGAGTAAATTCCACTTTGAAATGCTCACTGGGCATTGTGCTACTTAGATTCATTACTTGAATATAATGAATTCCAGAAGCTGGGAAAACATACCACCTACCCTTAAAAAAAAATTTAAAAAAAAAGAAGGAAACTGTAGTAGCAGTTTTACACCATTCTTCCATTCTTTCCAGATCTTAATTTCCTCACATGTATCTAGCTCAGCATAATTATATAAAAATTAACAGGAAAAAACTCTGACAAGGTGAAAGTTCAGTTTGATTGTTTTATTCATGTTACTCCTGATTTTTCACCTCACTGCACAAGTTTTGCTTTGCTTTGACTCTGTTGACAGGAGTTCAGTTACACTGGCATGGAATCAGTTTAATGAGGTAGATGATTATGCCAACAAGATTCTTAAAAAAATATGTCTTAAGAAAGTAAGTTAAGCATTTTAATTAAGAGATATTAGAATTTTTGTTACTCAGAAACATCACCTAATATCTTTGATAGTGTTTTATGATAGCCTGTCATTTCCTGAATCCCATAAGATCCATCACAATTTAGTATAATAATTTAGTGGCAACCCAGAGCAGAGACTGATACATGTTTTTCCTACATCTTTTCAAGGCAATCCCAATGTGTTTACTAATGTTCATTTAAATGCTGTACAATATATATAGGTAGCTATTTTGCTTCCTGGAATTTCAAACTCTAGTAGACTTGACATCTCAGTTTTGGATGCACTTTTTGGTGTCAGGCAACATTTCTGAAATAAAGACAAGCCTGAACCAATAATTTCTTATGTGGTCCTGGTTGTGCAGCATATCTTAGATCCGTTGCCCCCCAGCAATATGATTTTGTGGGTTGTTACCTTAGCAAGGCACTCACTCTCCCATTTACATCAGTCATAGGTGTGAATGCTTATCACTATACATGTGATGCAAAGTTTTGGGTTGTGCAAGATGCCATAAATGAAAGTCAAATCATTACCAAGCAGTAGTGGCAAAAGGCTTGTCATGTAACTCATAAGAATACCACAGTAAACTTGTGGCTGAGTTTTTCTTGATAGTTTTCTGGGGGAATTTTTTGCTTATTTTCTTCGAGATTGGATTTTGAATTTTGTTTCTTGGGGCATTCACTGAAATAACGAGATTTAAATGTTTGCTTTTGCAGTTCTGCTTTATTATCTATGTAAATCTCAACATCTAGAGAAAATGAAGTATTCTTCATCATCACCACATATGATGGCTTTTTACTCCTTTACCTGAAGTTGATTCTTCAGCATGCTGAATAAATAATAAGTGTTTTGGCTTAAAGCCAGCATAAACATCAAGTATTATATTATAATGTTTGTGTCCAAAGGATTTGTATCAAATGTTGGCATTTTCCTACTGTTGTGGTTTAACCTGAGTTGGCAGCTTAGCTCCACACAGGCTATCACTCACTCCCCCAGTGAGATGTTGAACAGAATTAGAAGAGTATAAACTAGAAAACTCATGGGTTGAGATAAAGACAGTTTAATAGGGAAAGAAAAAGCCACACACTCCAGTAAAGTAAAACAAGGAATTCATTCAGAAATTCACGTGTTCAGGCAGGTGTTCATTTATCCCCAGGAGAGCAGGGTACCGTCACACTTAACATTGACTTGGGAAGACAAATGCCCCAGAGAAGCTAGCTGTAGTCACAGAATGGACTGTGGTGCTGTATCCCACTCCTCCCCAGCCTCACTGTGACCTGAGAAATGCCTGTTAGGCCTTGGCCTTGACAAACTGCAGCTGTACTAAGGCCCCCTTGAACTTATGACAAACACAGTCTGCGCCCAGGAACTTGTGTTGTATAATGAGCATCTGTTTTTTTAACAAACAGCCTTGAGAAACTTATTTTTCTCACCTGAACAAAAACCCAAGTGGAATAATACTTTTTTTGTTAAAACTTCAGAGAAAGCTACTGACTAAAATTGCAGCCAGGATGGATAATTGCTATGACTAAAGCCCACTGTCTTGTGATCCTATAAACAGTGGTGCAAAGTGAGACCCATTTGAGCTCTCAGTTCCCAGAAGATAAGGGGCTAATATCTCAAACACCAATAACCAGACGGCTGTGGATCCAACAAAAGTCTTTTAGTAATAACAGACAAGAATCACTGGTAGTAACCAT
Organism: Toxostoma redivivum; assembly: GCA_013397375.1. Taxonomy (NCBI): domain Eukaryota; kingdom Metazoa; phylum Chordata; class Aves; order Passeriformes; family Mimidae; genus Toxostoma; species Toxostoma redivivum. Next base: position 115,997 of record VXBI01006927.1, read on the forward strand.
GGATTATTGGTATTAAGATGCTGGGAGAAAGAACAATATTTGGCTGAAGGAGGGGGGACACGTGGAGATAGGGAAGCAAATTTCTGTGAGAAAGAGCCACAACACAGTACATTGCAAGTGCAGGAATGAGTGGTAGGAAGTGGATATGGACAATAGGGTGGAATTAAGACCACCAAAGTTCTCTGATCCATTTCCAAAAACACCTGAAAGAAAGGATTGCATATGATAGCTAATTTACAGGGAAAGCATGAAACCTCTCTTTTGGGTGGAGAAACCTCTCCATGAAAAGATACCCTTCCAAGTTCAGGCAGCACCCACAGAACCCTGGACAGCTCATTGGTCAGACTGATACAACTGGATCAATGCTAATCAGTTTATCAGTTGGATTGTCTCTGAAACCAGGATGGACATCTCACCGGTTGGATTAATGCTGGAACCAGGACTGGTGATCTTTTTCTATGTTTTCTCTCTTTTTTCCTCTCTTTCTTTCTTTATTCTTCCCTTTTTCCTCTCTTTCCTTCTTTCTTTCCCTTTTTCTTTCTCTCTGTATTTCCTTAATTAATCTCTCCCTCTTTAATTTGTCTCTTCCCTTTCACCCTGCCCCATTATCCAAAATGCACTGCTGTGTGCTTATATAGTAGATCAGGGATTAATATACCGATTTCCATGGCAGGTGTGCAATTTACTAATCACAGTCTCTAATTGTGTCCAAATCCTCTGACTTTTGCCAGTCCTTTACACCAATGTGCATTCACGAATCTGAGGTGCTTCCTTCTCCTTAAGGGTTGGTCATCACAAAACCATCACTCTGAACATCCTTTCCTTCCTTCTTGTCCCAGCTCTACATGCTGGGCATGACACCAAATGGTCCGGGATATCCCTTAGGTCAGCTGGGATATTCTGTGTGCCCTCCCAATTCCATGGGCACCCCCAGCTCCCTTACTGTTGGGGTGGGATGAGGAGCAGAGAACTCCTTGACTTAGCATAAACACTGCTCAGCAACAGCTGAAACATCAATATGTTGCCAACATTATTTTCATACTAAATCAAAAGCAGATAATTATACCAGCAACTAGGAAGAAAATTAACTCTAATCCAGCTCAAACCAGGACAGCTACTCTTAGCTATTATAATCTATATAGATTTTTGTAATTAAAGATATCAAACATTATTTTGTTTGCTATATTGAGCTGAAAGAGGTAGACACAAACCAGTTTGTACACCTTTGGTAGAATCTTGCACAGTTCAAAATAATTTTTTTTCTAATGAATTTACCTTTCCTTTTGGTGGATTGTTAGCTTGGGTCTCAGATGATCTCACCTATGGACTATGTAAAAATTCTCTCATTCTCTCTCTGGTGACTGTTAAACTTGTACCTGTTTATGCAAATATATTTATAATTTATTTTTATTTTTAATTTGTAAAAAAAAAGTGCAAGCCAAGAATATGAAATGAAGCTTTTGCTTTAAAATTCTGTAAAGATATATTATGTTAATCATAAATCTATGTTATTCTCCACACTATATCCTACTTTTTGGTTGTAATTTTGTTGTATTTATTATCTGCATATAATAAAGGCACAGGTTTCATCTGTCATACACTTTATTTTCTCTGCCATAGCAATCCAACTAAAAAAATTCTTATTTGATGGGAGTACAAGTGCTATGAACACTCCATAACTCACAGCTCCCACTAATAAAGAATAGAAATACATTCTAAAGAATAAAAAGAGGTTACTTACTATTCAAAGTAGTTGAATAATCTGTGAACACTCTGCATAAATTTCTCATCTTGAAAACATATTTTTCATCATAAATATTCAACAAATTACTTTGAATAAGCAGTTGACTTGGCTCTTATCAAAGCAGTTACTTATACTTACCAAAGTCAATTCTGTGTGCTTTACCACGTAAAACATGCCCATGTATTTTCTTTCTCCTTTTTTTGGATGAAGAATCTTTTAGAAATTGCATGCTATATATCTGTCATGATCTATGAGTTGGGAAAATTATTTACATGCTGTGCACACAAATCACATCCTACCATAATGATATACAAATTCTCCCTGAAGTCTGAAACTAAACAAGAAAATTTTATTTGACAATAGAATTTTTTAAAGTTCTCTATCAAATTTCAATTTTGGGCATGCTTAAAACATCTATTAATACAATGTTTATTTATTTTAATAGCATAAACTCAAGAAACAGATTTTTATAGGATCAATTTCTTTAAAACAGTTAAACAATGGAATTTATATTAAGTTAGGACAAGACACAATACTAAAATCCTACTTGGCAGTCTTTAGGTTTAGAATTCATATAGAAGGCTGGTAATAAGTTTTGTTTCAAATTGCAACAGATTTACAAGAGATTTTGACCAAAACATGCATTAAAATTGTTCTCTGATTTACTTGGTCTCCAGAGGTCAGAAGAAACGTGATACAGAGCGTAATACAGGAAGAATTTGGATTCAAATATTTTTCTGCTTTAGTTCCTCATCAATAAAGCATAGCCAAGCAAAAGAACATATTTACCATGAGACTGTCATGATAGAAAGATCTTCTGAGTATAAGGTGGTAATGGCCAACCCAGAGCTGTTGGAAAGTGTGGAGTTTTGTGTTTTCATTACAAAACAGCAAAATAATTTGTTTTTGTATTTAAACCATAGCAAAACTACTTTCAATGTGCAAATCTCTCTTCAAAGTCACCTCCTAGAGACAAAAACATGCAAGTTCTAGGAATTTATTGCATATCCTTGTGTGAAGCATATGTCTAGTTTATTAATCTCAGTTTAGTATTAGGAAAAAAATAATGAATGTAGAGTGCTGCTTCTGAATCCAAGTAGAGCACAGTTGCAGTTAGTCATTCTTCAATTTAAAAAATCTCTTGTTTTTTCCCTGCTTTAGTTTATGGCTGGGAAATAGTTATCTTCCTTTCTCTTTTGCTTAATTGTTCTAATTCTTGTTGAACTGGTGGTTCTGAAGAACACTGGTATTAAATAAAAAGTTCTGTTCTCGTGTACAGTTTGGTGGGGCTTTTAAAACTAGCATTACAACAACAGGTCCTATCATATATTGCCCCTGATAATGAGGTTTTCAATTTCCAAGGATGTACTGTTACAGAGTTCTTAAGGTTCTAGAAACAGATAAAGTTACATAAGTTAATTTTCCTAAAAGATGCTCATGATCTTTTTTCAGTTTTTACATGCTTAAGATAAATAGAGCTTTTGCTAAGCCAGTAGCATAAATCTAGATGCTTGTATTTCTCTCTGTTAGTATTCAAAGAAAGAGAACATTGTCCAGTTTTCTAACAGAATAATTCTAGAACTAGTTGGTACAATGAGGTTATTATCTCATTGTATTCAGTGTAGGTGCAGCCTCACCCTGAATACTGTGTGCAGTTCTGGGACCTGCAATTTAGGAAGGAAGCGGAAAATCCTTGAATGTGCCCTGAGAAGGACAAGAGAATTGGTGAGAGGGCTGGAGGGAGCATCCTAGGAACAGTGGCTAAGGGCTCTGGGTTTGTCTGCTTTGGAAAAAAAAGAGGCTGAGGAGTGATGTCATTGCTCTTTACAGCTTCCTAGGAGCAAAAATTGTGGAGGGAGGTGCAGATGACTTCTCCTTTGCATTCAGCAATGGAATGTGTGGTAATGTTCAAAGCTGTACCAAGGGAGATTTAGGCTGTATATTTGGAAGTATTTCTTTTCTGAGAGGGTGGTCAAACACTGGAACAGGCTTCAGAAGGAGTGTGTCAATGCCTTAAGCCTGTTAGTGGTTTAGAGGCATTTGGTCAATGCCCTTAACAACATGCTTTGCATTTTCATGAGCCCTGAAATGTCAGGCAGTTGAACTGGATTACCATTGTATGTTCCTTCCAAATTAAATGGAAGAAATGGTTCTATTCTATTCAAACTAGAGTTCTTCTATTTTTTCCTCTATCTTTTACCAATATATTACTGTTTTGATAAAAAACACTGCTTGTCCCATGTCAAAAAAAATGTATTCTTTTTATTTTAATTCTTTTATTGGGTGAAAGATTCTTTTGGCACTACAACATGTGAGATAGTCCCTTAGAAAAGGGAGAAATCAATGGATTAGGAAATTTTGGGTTCTTAGGTATTTGTGCAAAAAATTAGGACCATCATTAAAAATTCTATCTTTTTTTCTCCAGAAATATTTGACAGGATGTATTTGAGATTTCAGTATCTCTCTTCCATTTTTTTATTAAGTTCATGGTGATGTTATTGTCATCCTTGGAGACTCTATTGTGGCAAAAATATAATATTTTAAGTTACAACCACCATGTAATTCAGTGTCATTCCAGTGCCTCTGAGAGTGTCAAATAAAGCCACCACAACTCACTGCATAGTGTGCTGAGTAAAAGTCCTCAAGTGGAGAACAAGGGCATCCACACATTAAAAATATTTCACTTGCTCTAATTCTACATGAGAATTTCATGTGTCTGTGAACCTGCTAGAATGATGAAAAAATGTCTTGCAAAAGCCACTCAAAAAATTCTAAAGCTCAAAGAGGAAAAATTTGGTGTAGTTCTACATACCTCTTACCACGAGTGATAGTGTTATTTAAGCAACAAGAAATGACAGACTATGCAGCAGTGCTGATTAATGGACACCTTGGGTGTGTAGCGAGGCATGAAGTGAAGCTGATGCAAACAAGAAATACATTAATCACAAGAAGTTCAGAATCCTGAAGCAACTTATTGTCACTCTGTAATGAATAGTTTCTACATATAGGAAAGTACTGCTTATGCTTAATTTTACTGCTGTCATAAGGTTTTATGGCCTTTTTTTCTATGTTAAAATGTGAATTATACAAGTAGTTTGGAAACAGATTAATAGTTTTGAGCATAGCCACTTTAAATAGGTAGAGGATAAAATCTTCAAATGCTGTTGAAAATGTAATTTTATATATATGGCAGTTTTGTAATAAATACTGTATTTACATATATATAACAAAAAAAAGGTCCCTACATATGAGATTATGCTTTAAGAAAGTATGAGCTTGGCTAAGAAAGCATCAGCTGAAAGGAACCTTCCATTCTTTTTTCACCTTGAATGTTCTTTCTTTTTACTTGCCTATGTCTCTTTACTTGCCTTGTCTCCTACTAGCAAGTTGTGTTTGTTTGATAGTGAGGTCTCTGCTTAATGAAAATCATTATATATATATCTTACCAACAGAAGCAGAACACAAATGATTTCTTAATTAGCCAATTATAATATTTTAATCTTTTACTCACACCCTAGGGAGATCATTATGCTTTAACATATACTGTACATTTATTTTTTTATTATTTCTCTATTAAACTCTCTAAATAAGAGCTTGCTCTACACTTTTGCATACTAAATTACTGTAAATACCCTATTCATACTAGGGATGACACTGTCTACCCCTAAAAATAACTTGTCACAGAAAGAGTAAAGGGTCTTTAAATTAAGTCTCTCTGATTCCTGAATGATTCAGGAAATACTGAAAAATCATCTTTCTCAAACAGTTGAGCATTGAAAGACTAAAGTCTGTGCAATAGCTCATGACAACTTCATTCTAAAAAAGTGCTTTATGATTTTACAGATGTAGTGCTCAAAAGTGCAGCTGACAATCTGCATGGCATGTTTTATGTAGTAATGTTCCCTTAAATTCAGCTCATGACATTTTCTGATGTTCTCCTTCCTATAACCGAGACACTTCTGTGTCATAAAAAATGTATTTAATTTATTCCTTTTCCTTAGCAATGAACAAAGGGATTTGAAAAATTTAAAAATAAGCTTATGGTTCTACCTGGTAGCACATCTGTGTCATTAATATGTTCCTGTTTGGATCAGCAAGGCTATAGGTCAACACAGAGTTCTCTTGAGAAATTGCAGTAGATCTTGCTAAGGTCACAAACTTCACCACTATGGCAAGATGTTAGTGCTGCATTTGGGGACAGTATCAGGGTTCTTTCATTGTGGTGCTGATAGTTTTGGCTTGACCCATTTTACCCCTTGGCTGTACAAATCTTTTTGCTACAAATATTTCTTTTCTATCCTCCTTTCACTCAGGTCAGTGTTTTATTATTTATTAATTTTTTATGATATCTGCCTTAAAGATGAATGTTCCAATGGAATTTAGAAATCCTCTTCAAGCACTTCAGCAAAGAATATTTTTTCTGTCAGTGCATAGCTCAGCTAATACTTGTATCTTGGAATCCATTTTAGTAAAGTTAAGTCATTTATTTAATTATAATAGAGGTAGAATAGGTACATCAGGAAAATATATCAATTATATAAAGCCCTGAAACAAATCCACTGTTTGTAGTGCAATTTTGTCTAGCTTCATTCAACATTTTCACAATTCTATTAGAATTCCAAGTATATTGTCTGTTGCCTTCTGTTAGTGCTGTCAATCCAATTTACACACTCATTAAAATTTCTATCCCAAAAAGCCTTAACCCAAATAACTTCACAGTAACTTAAATTTATTACTTTATTAACATTTTAGGATATTATCCTGCTTATATTTTCTCTATTTTCTTACCCTATTCTTTTTCATCGTACCAGGGAGTTTGGAAGTTTGAGGACAGCTGAAGACAGTGTTATAAAAAGTCAACTTGCTTTTAGTGTTATGATGCTTTCTGAAACTTCAATGGACCTAGAAATCTGCAAGGGCAAAAATTGTTTTGCATTCATAACAAAATCCTTTAGTGAGCTTTGGTCCTGTCCTATCTCATGCAATCTGCTAAAAATTACTCCTAGAAATTTCTAATATCCAATTGTGGGGTTTTTTTACCACTTCTAAGCATTACAACAGTGTTTTGATGGAACTGCTTTACATCTAGTATATCTTTTTTGTTATAACTACTCTGGGACTTTTACCTTATATTCAAAGAAAAGGGGTTTTATTCAAGTATGTAATTGGCATTTATTGATGCTGAATTTAGTTGGATTTTATCTTTTCAAATGTGAATTTGATAGTTAATTTGGCAAACATTGTAATAACTTTCCGCTTACTATGACTTTATTAGTATTTTCAAAAGCAAAAGCCTTAGAACAGGTCCCTGTAGATCTCCACTGGTGACCTCTATTCTGTGAAAGCAGTGTAATTATTCCTATCCTTGGTTTTCTATCTTTTAACTAGTAATTAACTTACAAGGCTAATGGTTTCCCCCTTTATGTTTTTTTTTCCATTTTTCCAAAATCTTTAATTGAAGAATGTTGTCAAGTACCTTTGAGAAAACTAATTGGACTTTTTTGATACTATCTCTCTTGTCCTCACACTTTGTGACTCCTTTAACAATTCTTTATATTCAGACTTTCTTTTGTAAGAACCAGGATGATTTTTCCATAATATTAGCATTAATCCTTAGGAAAAAATAATCTCATTCTTTCATTTTGCATTACTTAGATATGTCTTTCCTATTACCATTTCATTATGTCCTTCTCAAAGTATTTTGAAAAAACAAACCACTGAACAGTTTAAACATATTGTCATATTTTAAATTCAAATTTTTCTTCACATTCCTTGTCATATTGTCATTCCTACAGAAAAACAAACAAGAATCCCTGCATATTATTGATAAGATATTACCATTACATGGCAAATGGCTGTTAAAACATGGCATTACCATTACATGGCAAATGGCTGTTTGGGTATCACCTGTGGTCTAAAACAAATAGCTCTATTTAATCTGTAAAATTATAAATTGGATGGGCCAACAAACCCCCACATTAATGCAAGTACAATCAAACCATATTTTTGTGGTTGGATGGATGTGCTTGAGCACAAAGTCAAGCTCCACATGGATTCTATCACAAAAATAGTCTCACCCCTGTCTACCTCTACAAGAAAAGTGCAAGATCGTAGAATAACAGAATGTTAAGAGGTTGGAATGGACTTTAAAAATCATCTAGTCCCAACCCCTTCTGTTGTGGGAAGGGACACCTCTTGCTAGACCAGTTGCTCAATGCCTGATCCAATCTGGCTTTGAACATTGCCAGGGTTGGGACATTTCAATCTCCCTGGGCAAGAAATTTCAATGTCTCACCACCCTCACTGAAAAATATCTAAACTAAATTTCCCCTCTTTCAATATGTACCCATTACTCCTTGTCCTATCATCACAGTTCCTGATAAAGAGTCCCTCTCCAGCTTCTCTGTAGGTGCTCTTCAGACATTGGTGCTGAATTTAATTTGACTTTATCTTTTCAAATGTGAATTTGGTAGTTAATTTAGCAAATATTGTCATTACTTCCCGGGCACTATGACTTTATTAGAATTTTCAAGATACTGCCAGGTTGCTAAGTAGTCTCCATGTGACCTTCATTTCTCTGGGTTGAGCAGGTCCAATTTTCTCTGCCTCTCTTCGTAGAGGAGGTGCTCTGGCCCTCTTATGAACTTTATGACCCTCCTCATTGCTCAAACAGTTCCATGTCCTTCTTATGTTGGGGAGACCAGAACTCTATGCAGTACTCCAGGTGGGGAAAGGAAAAGATTATTCAGAATACGTGTAGAGGAAGGGAGGGACCTTTAAAATGCTGCAATGAAATTCATGGCATTATGGGCAAGAGCTGAATTCAATATGTAGTGAACCAACATTAGTAAGATTCACTTATACATTAGAAACTAATCAAAGTGAGTCTTCTTGGATCAATCTTACCTCTTAGTGAATGTGGATAGTGAGAATTAAATGGCATTTCTACTTCACTTCAGCAGCTTTGAGGTTTTTAGATACGAATCCTACAATTTCTATAACAGCAACTCTACCTATTTGCATGCTAAAAACTAGTGAGCCTTATGATGATGAAGGCTGTTGAAGATACAAACAGATTACCAGCATGCTAAATAACAGAATTACTCTGTTTTTTTTAATTGAACAAATGAGTCCTAATGTAACCTATGCTTCCTTCAGAAAGTTTCAATGGGAAATAAAACAGTTGATAAAAAATAACTTCCAGTCATGTTTATAAATACAGCAGTTGTTCCTTGCACTTATTTAAGCCAGGACAAGCAAAATGCATTCAATAATAAACTTGTCCTTTATAAATCACGCTCTGCAGGTGAAAAGCAAAGAACATACATGTGACCCTTCAAGCCTCATGAAGATTTACACTGGTCTCCTGGGAATATCATACATGCATGATACTACCTTATTTCTCTCCTGTGAATCTATAAATGAGGAGATAGAAAGATTCTATTTTCAATGAAGAGCTTCATGGTCAGATCAAAAAATCACAAAAAACATCCAAAGGTGAAAGCTGGATACAACACCACTACAAATCAAATTAAGGGATGTCATCTTAGTTATTTATGTGTTGTAAGCTTTCTTGCTGTGGACTGTGACCTAGGCTAGATCTGTATTGTCTGTAGGAGAAGGAAGCTGTGATTCCTGCCCTTGTGTTTCATGCTATTGACAAAATTACATATCTAGTTGATCTATAGAGTTTAAATTGCTTTATCTTATGAGGTGGCAATATAACCTTCCTCAGGAACAGCTTTGTTTGGGTGCTATTTTACTGTGTGAAGAGACTGCAAACAGAGATGTAGCCAACAGTACACACAGGTAGGACTGGCATGCCACCAATTTGCTGTTCACATGCTCATTAAGCAGTAATACTGCATTGTCATCTTCTGTTTGTGAGAGTTTTTTAGGGGTGTACAGCTTTTAATGAAGACCAGTATTTTATTCATGAATCATTGAGTCATTGGTACCATCTCAATGTCTCTCTATTGAAACTTATCTCATATGGCTCCAGGTTAAATACTCTTGCACTGCTCAACTGCACTTTTTTCTCCTGTAAGAATGAGTGAAGATCACACAGCAAGGATTCATGAAATTAAACCATAAGTCACAGAAAGGTGATCGCTCAGGTTATGGTTTGCTGTAGAGCCATTCCACAAACAAATTTTCCTACCTTCTCTGGCCTGACTTGGTAGTGTGGGATATACCCAGTCAGACCACAGGGCCAGTGAGGGCACACTTAGGCTTTTTTCTGTGTCATGCTTTAGAATTCAGGCATTGTTTTTTTGTTTTTTTGTTTTTTTTTTAATTGTACTCTGATGATTTTAATATAAAATGCAAAAATAAATCTGAGCCTTTGCAAAGAAATATTTTATACTTACTATAATCTTAATTTTCACTAATCCCTAGTTCATAATTTGGAAGTAATTATTTTTATCCTATTTACTATTATGTTTTTAAACTATTTTCTTTAGTATGTCTGAAGAGCTTATGTTTCATGATGCTCAAATTCTTAGAGGAACCTGAATTGGTTTCAGTCTTATCATGAATCAATTAACCTCATGTATGGTGGGGGGAGTTATAACCTTTACATAAACAGTGCAGAAATAGCTGTACTCCTGTTTTATTGATCACCACACTGTACTTAAAAGTTTGGAAATATTTCAGCAATGCTGTTTTACGAAAGATGTGCCAACCCCAGAAGATATCTGTCCTTCCAAATCAAAGAACTGAAGTTTTTTTCTGTAGCAGTTCCATAGTTGATATAAACATTTTGACAGAAAATATTTGGTGGTGAATGCAGTGTAAAACTATCTGAGAATAAATGTACTGTGACTTGGAACACAAGATACAATTTTCTTTGCATAGAGGCAAAATGAGGTGATGACAAGAGTTCACAAAACCTATTCTCCTCCTAAAATTGCAATTTGACCTTGCTTTTCAAGAGGAGTCTTTCAAAAAGTTAAACTTGACAGTGCAAGAAATTTCACAGACTTTTGTCCACAAACTGTCAGTTACAATAGGACAATGCACAAATTCTTCTTCAGTGTTCTGTACATTGGAGTTTTTTGCCTTTGCTGTTCCAGTTCTCTCCTGGATCTCGCTATGAGGGGCAGTAAGCGAGTGGCTGTGCAGGGTTTCGTTGCTGGCTTGCTTTAAATAATGACAGCTTTGTAGCTGGTGACTCCCAGTGTTCACATGAGTTCCTTGTAAAATTAAGTGCAAATATCAAAGCAGGATATTACAAGTATGTTTAACCTCTGTAATGCAACAACTTATCAAAGCAATATTAATAAAAGGCTTTGTTTCCATACATTTCTAAGAGCTGTTCATCCCATTTAGATTGCATTTACACAACAAGAATTTAGCATTGTAAATTAAGTCACTGAAATACTGATTGTTACATCTCTCAGAAAGGTATATAACCTGTAGCAACCTCAAGAAATAATGAGTAAGCTGAATGGTTTGCATTATAGCTCTGAACTGTGCTTAAATCAAATTATAAAATACAGGCTACAATAATCAAGAAGACTGCTTAAGTCCAATAAAAAGGTAAAAACTCTGAAGCATAGACATGTATCTGCCTCCATCTCAGAATGCTAAATGTGTTGTACAAAACATATTGAGGAAAATCCTCACAATGTTAATTGATGCAATTCCTAGAACTGAATTAATCTACCCTATCTAGTCAACTCTATCCACATATATAAAATAATTTTCCCTCCTATAAGGAGAGCATTGAAATACTTAGACCTCATATAAGATAAGAAAAAAAAAAGAAAAGTACTCTCAAGAAAATTAGCAAGCCCAGGGAAGGGATGAGGAAATAAAATTTTAACACTAAAGAAAAAAACATCCAACCAAAAAAAGAAAAAAAAAAAAGAAAAGAAAAAAAGAAAAAAAAAAAGTAGAGAGTTTTCAATTATCTATTTCAAAATTCCAAAAAGCTAAGTAAAGGAAGGCAAATATTGTACTGAGGTTAGCAGATTCTAATGAATAAATTGAGGATCTGTAAAAGGTCATACTGGGGTGACAGCTTGCTGATGGCATATTTAATTAGTTGAGTATGGTATGTAGTGAGATTATGAGGAGTTTTAAAGACACAGTATAGTGGCACAGGAAGTCTTATAATTTCAAAGTAAGGCAAATTGGACAGAACCTATTGAGCTAATCAAGAAAACGTAGGGAACCCACTGTAACTGTAAACCCTCTTTAATTTCCTGAATTAATTTAGAAAAAGTCAACAAAATAAAGGATAAAGACTGCTTTGCAGCAAAACAAAAAGTACCATCAGCTGACCACAAACACAGAAAAAAAGCTGATAACCAAAGTTCTCTGAAAAGGTTTTCTCCTAAGGTAGCATAGTTCATTCCAATGTTCCCCAGTGTAGTGTTTCAGTAAGTGATATATATTAGAAAATGTTGCTCCTGGCTATGTTTTAAGACCACATCTGTGACCGTTCCTGTCCCCATTCCGAGTATTGACTTCTCCATGTTAAAAATTGATCTTCTCAATTGCTCAATGACTGCTGTTTTTCACAGGTTATAGTACTATAGGAGAGAGATGAAGGGACTTTATAGTTAATAAGCAAAGACAGAGTTTGATATGTTATGATGCTATTGATTTTTAAAAAAACCATCATGTATCAATGTGTGATCTACCCTCTATAGTTTCATTATGGGACTTTTTAAAATGTGGGGAAAAGTAATTTGAATATATTTCTATTGTCCCTTTCTCTTTTGCCTGCATCAATATTTGAATTGGGTAGCTGTAACAGGTAGGTAGCAGCCGTCCCATGCAGCAGCCTAGGCTGGGAGAACTGAGGCATGAAGCAGTCTGCAGCCATAGCAGCATCCAGGAAGATTCTGAAATCAACAGTTTTACACAGACATGAATTGCTCCCACATTTTAATGGTTGTCTGATTTTGCTGTTGACTTGCAAATAAGATGAATGCCATCTTCAATGTTCTTTTTCAGTTTTTGATTTTTTTTTTTCTGGTTTAAAGATGGAAAACAGACAAAGATATTCTAAAAAGCTGGGGCATAGTAGGCTTTTCAGGTTCATTGTTTTGTTTGCTTTATAATGTATTCTGGGCTGGAACCCTGAATGCCAAGGTTTAGCCTGGAGCAATTTTTTTTAAAACAGTTGAGTTATAAACTTCCACAGAAAGGGTTATAATAGAAACACTGACAGGCATTTAACTATAACAGTAGTAGCAGGGTTGTTATAATAATTGGATTTGGGGTGGAATACAAAGCTAAATTTACAGATTGTTTCTGCCTTGGGGGAGCCATTCATTTCTGTCTGAAACAGCTAAGGCAAAACTTAACATCAGCAATAGGAAAAAGACACTAGAAAAATGAATGGTTCCATCTCTATTAGCTCCAAGAAAACAATTTTTGTTTGATAGATCTAGTGATGCATGAAATATCAAAGCCTACAATTGGGAATCACCACCAAAAAAATAAATTTATTTATATTGACTGTCTTTCATTGTTGTTTTAAGTGAAAATGTGGAAGTTTGTATTTGACACATTTTTTTTTTCATTGAAAAGTTCATTGGAGTGTTAAATTAAACAAAAACACCCAAAAAACCCTGAAGAAATAAAGGTAGAAGCAATTAAGAGCTTAACCTGCAGATCATCTGAGGGTGATATGGCGTAATTCAATTTACAGAAAAATACACCTTCTCTTTTTTTTTTAATTCCCAAGTTTGTGAGATCGTGATAACATCTTAATGCCTATGCAAGTGAATTGAAATTGCTTCCCTCTGTCAGATAAATAAATGAGATAAAGTCATCAACAAATTACAGCCAGTGGCTGTATCAATATTGCCTGGGGTAACAGAAATCTTGGAGAAGAGTTTTCATATCTTAGGATATGTTTTAGTGTTACATCCTTGTCAAGCCTCTAGCATTTGTATGTATCCCAATATCTCTTAAAAATACCCATTATGCTGCCTCATTACAGACTCTCCTTTAAATGAGAAAGTTTAATTTATATTTGAAGTAGGAAGGTATGCCAGGTCATATCTGGAATTTCATCCAGTGGACTTCATTGCTCCAGATATGTAAGCAGCATGCACTATGACTCCTATCAAAAACCAGTTTTGATCAGTTGATAAGGGGGCACTTTATTTTTCTGGAAATCCATACTTACCATGACCTAGATTATGATGTTCAGTTATCAGTTAGACTCAACTAGAGCACTTCCATTAAGATAAAGTCAAGCATCTTTAAACTCAGCTTAAGCAGCAGGACTTGATGAGATAAAGCCAAAGCAGAATTTATATTTAAGGATGCCGACATCAAAAAGTGTTTGTAATGATTCTGCATTTTTCAAGTATCTTTGAGCAGAAGAAATGTTGTTCAGTGACTTACGTGGGATCTGTCCTCTCTCCCTGGACTGGGTTGGCAGCTTGCATTCCTTTCAGTACATCATCAAGTAAAATGAAAGTCCTGCTAGGCAGCATATTCAGAAATTATTTCAACAATAATTAAAAATAGCTGGTATGAGTTTTATATGAGTCTATTTCAGTTCTATTCCAAGCTTCTGAGAGCACAGCACTAAACAGACACTGGATTACACTTTTTTAATTATTTGACAAGAGGCATTTCTTGACTCTGTCCAGTTAATTTGGTGCCCTACATGTGCTGACTGCCTACACTGCTGCTGTCCATTATACAGTCAATGACAGATGTGAGACTCAGCAAGGAGCTTGCTTCTGCTCTTGGATAAGAAGCTGGAGCAAAGGCAGAAGGGAATCTTCTCTGAGAATAGTTTCACCAATTCACCCCAGGAGTCTGCATAGTTTTTATAATTCAAGTACAGGTAGTGGAATTGTGAGTTAAAATTTTACACATGATAAATCAGGAATTATGAATTCCCTTCTAAATGCTTTAAGAAGTAAGCTAAAAATTTTAGCTTTAGGATTAGTTTAACCTTAGTGATAAAGGTGCCTGTTGGAGCAGCATAATCTGCCTTTGTATTAGTTCTGTCAAACCTTGTTTTTTAAATCAGTCTCTGTATTTGAAATATCTTTTTTTTTTCTTGCATCCTAATGATATATTCATAATAATGACAGTGTAGTTATCTGTTAGCATCCCCATAGTGCTCTTCATAAGTGAGCACTGCCTTCCATCTTGGGACTGAATAGCTGCTGCTGAGCACAGTAATTCATTAGACAAATGTTGCTACAGGAAACCTAACTAAAGAAATTGTTATATGCACTTTCAAGTATCAAACTGCTAACATAGTTGGTTAACCAGAAATGTATATGAAATTATATTTATAGAATATGTAAATATTGAATGCAAGCAAAAAACCAGAAAATTGCCAAAAGTTCAACCGTCTGACTGTTCATTTAAACAAGTAATGAAAATGGAAATATGTAAAATCTTCCTGATATCCTTTCTTCTTTTTAATATTTTTCTACACAGATTTTACTGTCATCTACTTTTCCAGGCTTAGTATTGTACAATGACGTAAAATTTTCTGTTAGGTCTCCACTAATGTAAGAGAAATATGTTTCTATATTTAATCTCTCTCATTTTTCTAATGTTCTCAGTATTTGCCAAGACTCTTTCCTGTGTCATCTATGTAACAGTGTCTTAATCTCCGATATTTCTGTGATTTTTGTGCTTGGTTCTCATTTATCCACAGTCTTAACTCCTACTACATCTGCTTTCGCTGTTCTCAGAAACTATGACAGGAATAAGAACTATGTAAGCACTTTTTATTATGTTCTTTTATTTCTTTTTTGGTTTTTGTTTGCTTTATTTTTGTTTTGGTTTGTTTTTGCAAAATAGTAATACTCAACTCCTCATCTATAGTTTTGTTTACTATTAACATGGGCTTTTCACTTTGGATCCTGCAGCAAGACCGTTTGTGTAAACAGAAGATATGGATCTACAGGAAGAAAACTGATCAGCTTTCTACAGTCATTTATGTTCCATCATTTGATTTGTCCAAAATAGTTCTAGCTCAGACCAATTTCACAGTGGTTGCCTATCATTTTGAATGGTACATTTCAGTTTATTTCAGAATTAAATTTTGCCTAGATGAACAGAATATAGAATAGTCATTGTGAAACACTTAGTCCAAAATTTTAGGTAGATTTCCTGCATGTACCTTGGCGTCTTAGCATTCTTTAGCTCAAATGTAAATTACACGGTGTGTATTCTGGTTGCAGAGAGGGGGCAGAGCGTACAGGTATGGCCAGGTTGTTCTATACCCTGCACGTCATCTCTGGGGAACGTCATTTCAAGAAGAAAAGGTGAGTGCACTCCTGGAACTGCACCATTTTGTTTCCATCTCTTCCTAAGAAAGGTTTCCAGGACCAGCCCTGGCACACCCTGCCCTTTCTCATCTCTGCTTGTGCCTTCTGGTCCTCTGAGAGTAGAGCTCTGAAAGTGACAAAGACAGCTGGATTGTGAATGGAGCCCTGAGATGCTGCTCTGAGAAAAGGGGCAGCGAGACTGAGCCCATCAGAATGTCTGCCCTGCTCCAAGAAAAGAAAAGAAAATAAATTATGCGGCTCCAGAATGTGGTGCTGAAGGAAAGTGGCCAAATGCTTCTGAGCTCAGCAAAGACACAGCACAGAGTAAAAACCCCAGCAGAGTCTGATCCCACTGCAGCGGAGGCAACGCAGCATGGTGTGGTGTGGTGCAGATGATCTAGCTTTCTACCATTTTTGCCATTGTCACAGGCTCGAGGATGGGAGAGGGACCCAGCACAGCAGGAATGTTGTCCATCTTGTCTTTATCTTCAAAAATGCGCTCCACACTGCAGTTGAGGGGAATGGTCCTTCCTGCAGTCTCTGGCAAAAAGCACCCAGGGAGACCTGAGAGTGACACTTGGGGTTCTGGAACTGGAGATAAAAAGGATCTGAGGCCCATTACACCACAACTGGAAAAGAGATCTTGGCAGCTTAAGAAGGGGTTTCATCTATTTCAGAAGTGACTAGTCCTGAAGAACAGCTCCTTTTGGCACCCTGACTGCCAGTGCTGGGCTGGATGTTCAAAGGTACAGTCCCTTCCACACATCATGCCACAGATGCCACATGGAGCAAGAGGATCTCTTTGTTTACACAGCAAGCTCCAATAAGAAATCCCAACTACCCAGGGATCTCCAAGATCATCATGAATTGGACTTAAGGTAAAAATTCCAGGTCATCAGAAAAGGAGGAGAAGAAGGTGATGTTCTAAGGAGGCCAATCTATATAATCAGCTACCTGAAAATTAAAAGCAATACACTTTCTTCACTGACTTTTCCTGCTGTATCATAGGGGTAAATTGAAAATGGAAAGTTTCTGTATGGAAGAAGACCTGTGTGATGGGTCACAGAAGCTATTGATGGATAAGGTGAATCAAATCAGGTTGCAGAGCTTAAAGTTGTCCACTTGGCTTTAAAAATTGCTGAATAAAGGAAGTGGTCAAGACTACCTCTAAGCTGACCCATGGACAGTAGAAAACACTATTTTGGCCTGTCTGGAAAGATGGAAAAAAGCCAATTGGCAGCAGAGAGGAAAACCCATCTGGGCTAAAAGAGGTGAAACATCACTGCCAGGGTAGAGAAGCTGTCTATAAAAGTCCATCTTGTAGATGTGCACATACCCAAGGGTCGAGTTACCAAGAGCACTGCAACAATGGACAGATGGATCAAGCTGCCAAGATTAAAGTGTCTCAGATAGATCTTGACTGGAAATACCAGGCTAATAATTTCTGGCTCAGTGGGCTCATGGTGCCTCAGATCATCATGGAAGAGATGTGACATACAGATGGTCCTGTGAACCCGGGGTGAGCTTACCATGGACACTATATCCCAAGGTTATTGTAACTGTGAAACATGTGCTGCAGTCAAGCAGACCAAGCAGATGAAGTTCTTGTGGTATGGGGGACAATGGTCAAAACAGAAATATGAGAAGGCCTGGAAGATCAACTGCATCACACTGTTGCAAGCCTGGCAAGGCAAGCACTGTATGCTGACAGGGGTGGAAACAACCACTGGATGGTTGAAGATGTACCCCATGCCTCACACCACTACACAGAACACCATCTTGGGTCTTGAAAAGAGAATCCTGTGGTGACATGGCACCCCAGAAGTAATTAATTTCGACAGTGTGAATAATTTGTAAA
The DNA here is from genome assembly GCA_013397375.1 of Toxostoma redivivum. Lineage (NCBI taxonomy): Eukaryota > Metazoa > Chordata > Aves > Passeriformes > Mimidae > Toxostoma > Toxostoma redivivum. Next base: position 133,866 of record VXBI01006927.1, read on the forward strand.
ACACAGTTTTCCTCCACTTCCAAATCACATTATGTTGTGACACTATAACTTCCTAGGAACGCATACACTAGCAAGTGAACTATAAACTGCCCATGATTGCTGAAATTTTCATGTAAGTTTTATGTTCAATGTTTCCCTACTTAAAATCTTCCCTTTCATGATGAGAAATTAGCCACTAAGCATGTAAGAACATACACACAATTGTCTATGTTAAACTGAAAGTCTATTAAGACTAGAAATTAAGAGAGGAATCTGAATAAGACTATAAGAATGGACTGACACCTTTCTGCTCTGTATTCACATGATAGTGCTGTGGAAGAAGTACCTCTTTAGAGAGTGAGCCTTAGAAGTAAAAAAGCAGTTCATTCCTGAACATGTCCTTGGGTAGGCAGGTAAGGCTAATACTGAGCACTTAGATGTCTGCACTTTTTCTACAATGATGGAGGAAGCAAGTCCTCTTCAGAGAGGGATCATGTCTTAAATTTTCTCTAGACCAGTCATAAAGAGCACTTCAGGGATGATGGGATACCTTCTAATGATATTATTCCTAAATCAGGCACCCCAGGTAAGTGCTTAAAACACAGCAGGATAGATAGCTCTTCTCTTGGATGATTAGATAATCATCCTGGTAAGAGTCCAGATGGTCTATGGTGCTCATGGCTGTCCAGGAGCCCAAGGCTCTGAAAAATCAAGTTCCTCTGTGTTACAGTTCTAAAGGGAAAGAAAATCTCCTGCAGAATAAGAAGCTGAAATTCTCAGAGCAAAGCCCTTGTGGATTGGATTTTCCTCTCCTCTGGGAGCAGCATGCTGGGGGGCTCTAGAAGAAACTGAGATGTGCAACTCCTCACATGAAAAAAAAAATCTCATTTAAAAGGGTAGGGAGTATAGATGAGGAGAAAAATAATTTGAAGAATTATGATTCCGAGTTGCTAAATGTTTGGATTGCCTAGATTAGAATTTATAGTTTTTATTAATCTACACAAAATTGGAATATAAGATGATTCAAGATCTTTTACACCCTCTGAGTAATTTTTTATTATTTTCTTAATATAGTCTTTTTACTCAATGCATTTTTCTGACATTTTTAACATGAAATTTAATGATTCAGTATACAAGACTACATTTAGGAAGCCAGTTTATCTCTAGAGTCTGGGCATGTGGATCTGATTTGAACAAAGATAAATGGTCTCATTTTATTACAGGAACTTTCATTAATAATACCAGGTATGTCATGTACATTGTAACAGGTTCATTGCATTTGGTTCTTTTGACATTTTATGAGGCAATGGTAATGAAAGCTGTGAGCTGCTACATAGCTTTATGTTAAAGAAAACAACACTGCAGATTATTTACAAGTCTATTACAAATGTCAGATAAATAAATGAGCTACTTTTACAAGATGTTACAAATTCAATAAGGAACTGAGAAGAAACTTTCTTAAAACTATGTAGTATTTCATAGGACTACTGAAAATTATTCATGCTAAAATTTTATTGCTCTACGATGAAGACATTTGTTGCAGTTATCAGTAGATATGCAATAATTAGTAATCTGGACTTTGTGGATCACATAGATAAGATCTTTAATTTAGGCTTTACTGCGTTTCTATTTTCTCCTCATATGAAAGCAAATTTATTAATTTGTAGCTGCTCTGGGATTTAAAGATTTTTGTTATAGCTAAATTATCATCCTTGGTAAAATGCAACAAAAAGAATCCAAGTCATACCACTAGGAGTAGTACTAATGGGAAATCTAGTCCTTTGAAATTGACACAGTAATTTGTTCTTGTAATACCAGACTAAGTCACCAATTGGTTTACATTCATAAGTAATGTGCAAGTAGTGAAAGAATGAGGAAAAGAATGTATTTAACATAAATTTAGGAGGTAGGAGTCTACTTTTTAACATAGTTCTCTAGCTGACTGAAGAATGATACTGGAAATTGTACTATAGCACTTATATAAGGATATCTATAAGGATAAGGAACATAATCTATCAATCTGCTATAATGATTTTTTTATTTAATATCTGTATATTTCTGTTAAAAGCATTAAATTTCAGGGAAGAATTTTCTGGGTTATGACAAAGCTCAACAGCTCATTCCATGAAAGAAGTATGACAAGATATTGTCATGGCAATGTCTGCATCATTACAGATTGTGGATTAATTGTGCTTCCACTGCCACTTTAAACAAATGAGAATAATTGTCTGGTGGGAGAAAAAATTTTTGCTCAAATCTTGACAGCAAAAGGAAGCTTTTAGCAAAATATAGAAGAGGAAATACATAAACTGCAGAAAAAAATTATATTTCATTGAAATTATGATGTGTGGATTTGGAAAATTTTCTCAGTCTGAAAATCTCCACTTAATAAACTGAAGAAGAGCAGAAGTGTCTCTAATGGGAACTGATATTTGAAAGCAAAGGCTAGTGGGACTGATTACTTTTCTCATTAGGCAGCATCTCCAACAAAATAAATCAGATGTTGCCATATAACTTTTCACATATCTGTCAACCTGAAGCATAGGATCTGCAAACACACCATGAAATTAGCATAGATACATGCATAACTGGAATCAACAAACATTTTCATCTCATACTAATTGACAAAAAGTGGTGTCACTGCTGCACACAATTTCATCTGCAATTATTATTAGAGGGACAAGTGGAAAAATTCTGAACTACAAATTTCTCCTCATGTTTTATATCAAGTTCTGCCCAAACCAATGTCTGCAGGAAGCAGAGTTTTTTGGGTTTTTTAATACTGTGCAATATATCCTTTGGTAGCACCTTCCCCTTTCCAGAGCAAAAGGTTAAAGGAGATCCTTTCCCTTCATAGCTCTGGTTAGCTGTGCAAAGTATAAATGAGGAGGGAGTTTCTGAGGAGGGAGTGTGGAATGGTCTCAGCATGCTGGCAGAGACTCCAGTGTGTTGAGTTCTGTGCCACAGAGTGAGGTGGGGACAGAGGACACAGTCGTTTGCTCCACGGTCTCTGTGTGGGTAGCAGGGAATGACATCCTCTTCCAGATGTGGCTGAGGGCTCCTGACCAGGGGCTGCTCTGAAGATGTTCTGTGCTGAACAAGTAACAAAATTATCAAAGGTGGGGTGAGGCAGAGGGAGAGGTAGTAGGGTTGTCCATGGGGCTGCTTGTAGCCAAAATGAACATTCAATTCTTTTGAGCAGAACAGCATTGCTTTAACTGGCAAGATGAAGAAAGTCTCTGTGATAAGTTATTTTGTTAGCACTATGAACATTTTGGTAAGAAGATCTAAGTTGAAATCACTGCTTTAAGTCAAGAAAAGGAGGAAATCTTGCTGTCTCTTCTATATGCTGTATGAATGCTCAACAAAGCACTGTGTTTATGTGTGGCAACATCAATTTGGCCATTTAGGAATGTAGCTACTTCACACACAGTAGTTCTTCTGTTCTCAGCAATGTAACAAACACTCAGGAACTCTGGGCAAATGAACAAATATCTCTTTGTTATGTTCCATTTTTGATATGCTCACCAAATATAGTAGTAGTATATATATGGGAAAACATAAAGATAGCACTCTTCTCCTATGCTTTCTTGAATCTCTTCAGCCTCACCTCTCCTTAATGTCTCCAGCTTTGGTAGAAGACATTGAGAATTGAAGTTGGGGCTAGTAATCACCTCATGGGTGACATTTAACAGATTTAACAGATTTTTGACAGTTGCCGTTTATCAGGCTGGCACACTTTGTGCAGATGTACTTTCAGCAAAGCTCCTAGCTCTACCTGAGCCTTATGCAAACTTTCTGGGTTGGTTGAGGGTTTTTTATATTTTATTCTCTTTGTTATGTGAAGCATATCTTTCTTGATAAATTAACAGTAAACAGACAATACACTACACTCTCTCCATTATCAGGCTGTCCAAAGAAGCATGACATTCAGTTTCCTTGCAATTTCTATTTTAGCATAATTCATACTGAATAGTCACCAATGTTTAAGCCTTTGTAGCATTATCCAGCTTTCCCCTATTTCTGCTAATTTATCCACCATCTGTAGCAGACAATGGTAAAATTTAATATGTTCTGCCCAAGGGGCCATCTCTTGCGGTTCACCATGAAATTCGACTTCTTTTGTTTTGTGGTTTGTTAATGTTCCTGTTAAAAAAAAGGTGCAATGGCAAAACATCTTCAGTCACAGCCTAAATCATGTGTGGGTTGCTCTTATAGAAGTGGTCACCTAAGTGACTACATCTATGAGGAAGGGAAGGGCTGCAGACATCATTTATCTGGACTTTTGCAAAGCCTTTGACATGCTCTCCCACAATATTCTTCTCTCTAAATCAGAGATGGATTCAATCAGTAGATTGGCAGATGGATTACATATTTATGAATGGTTGCATCTGGAGGGTAGTGGTCCATAGCTCAGGCTCCCAATGGACGCCAGTGACCAGTGTTGTCCCTTAGGGGTTCATATTGAGACCAGTGTTATTTAACATCTTAATTAATGGCATAGGTGAAGTGACTAAGTGCCCTTATCAGCAAATTTGCAGATGACACCAAGCTGAGTGGTGTTGTTAACACATCTGAAGGACAGGATGCCATCCAGAGGGACCTGGACAGGCTCAAGAAATAAGCCCATAGAAAACACATGAAATTCAGCAAGGCCAAGTTCAAGGCATTGCACCAGGGTCAGGGCAGTCCCCGGTATCACTCCAGACTCCAGAGCAGCCTGGCTGAAAAGGATTTTGGGGTGCTGTGGGTGAGAGGATGGACGTGACCCAGCCATGTGCCCTTGCAGCCCAGAAAGACAAAAGTGCCCTGGGCTGCATCCAAAGTAGCGTGGGCAGCAGGGGAGGGAGGCGATTCTGCCCCTCTGCTCTGCTCTGCTGAGACCCCACCTGCAGAGCTGCATCCAGCTCTGGAGTTCTGAACACAGGAAGGAGCTGTTGGAATGAGTCCAGAGGAGACCACCAAGATGATTTGAGAGATGGAGCACATCTCATGTGAGGAAAGGCACTCTCTCATGTGAGAGAGTTGGGATTTTTCAGCCTGGAGAAGAGAAGGCTCGAGGGAGACCTAATTGTGGCCTTCTAGCACCTGAAAGGAGCCTACAAGAAGGCTGAAGAGAAATGTTGTACAAGAGCTTTTAGTGACAGCACAAGGAGGACTCGCTTCAAACCAAAAGAGAGTAGGTTTACATAAGTTATTAGGAAGAAATTATTTAATTTGAGGCATTGGAAGAGGTTGTCCAGAGAAGTTGTGGGTGCCCCTCCTTGAAAGTGTTCAAGGCCAGATTGGACAGGGCTCTGAGCAACCCAGTGTAGTTGAAGGTTGCCTCCTACCCTGTTCAAGGTGTTTTCAATTAGGTGATCTTGAAGGTCCTTTCCAACCCAAGCTATTCCATGATGGTATGACCTTTTATTCACTGGCAAGGAAATGAGGGGTTATTGAAAGGTCAATCCCAACTGCTTCATGTACCAATATTCTGCTTAATGCATGCAAAGGTACATAATGAAAAAGAAAGCAATTACAAGGGTAACATTTCAGATTATAATAATTCTCACTAAATAATTAAACACCCTATTTACTCTAATCAGTGACAGTGATGGTGGTATTCTACCATGATGAAATCTGTGGTTTCAAAGAAAAGATCTCCTAATGTAGCTAACATTTACAAAACATTGACACAAGTTGTGCTGCAGTTCAGAAACCATGTGTGTTCTCCTATGTAAAGGAAAAGATGCAGGATAGTAGCCATATATATTTGCACTGGTAGGGAAACAGGATAATTAAAAGATAACTAGGAAGATAATTAAATGAAAACAGAGAGTAACCTGATGTGCTTTAGGCTAAGTGCAATAATTAATCTTGATAGATGGTATATAATAAGGGCTTTCAAATAGTCTCCTATTCTAGCTTGCTATTATGAAATCACAGTCCTTTGTGCAGGAAATGATTGTTCTAAAGTTAAATGTTCCTGTTAGCTTTAAATCCTTTTAAATCTTCTGTGAAAGGTTCATTTAAGACAGTAGGCAGGAAGAACTGAACCACTCAATTAACTATGGAATTTCCAAAGCTTGAAAATACATAGGAATCCTCTGCACCTTCCTGCTCCTGGCTTTCAAAGACTTTAATGAAAAATGCTGGGCTGGTTGGTCTGGAAACTGGAGAATCTCTGTTGAGGGAAAGGTACATTGAACAGAGAGTGGTTGGGCACTGAAACAGGGTCCCCAAGGAAGTGTAGCAGCACCAAGTCTGCCAAATTCAAGGAGTATTTGGACAAAGCTCTCAGTGGTGTGATTTCTGGGGCGGTCCTGTACTGGGCCGGGGGTTTGGCTCGAAGATCCTTCCAGGTCAGGATATCCATGATTCTATGATTCTCTGAACGGCAAGGTTACTTTAATCTTATTTTAGATGGGAACACTTCTTGGGAGGAACACTTCTTTCTACTCCAAAATATTAAAATATGGGCCTTGGAGCATTTTGCAGTTTGCTTGTTTATGTAAACAGATTTAAATATTCATAATCAGAATCCCTAGACAGGATGAACTGAGTGAAACTCTGCCAGTTTGTACCAATATGGAATGCAGTTATACTTGTCTGTCTTTGGCTTGCCTGGCCTCATGCAAATTGCTATTTTGCAAGTTGCAGTGACCCACACATGCCACTTTACCGTCTATATGGCATCTATATGTAGGTATCCATATAATGGAGAGCAAAGGAAGGCTCAGAGGATGCTCTGCAGCAAGGACATGAAGGGTGCAGAATTCTGTCTGGATCTTGTTCAGAAAGGTGCAGCAGCAAATATTATAATCAAATTGTTTTAAGAAAAGATAGAAATAGGAAGAGAAATATAACTAGCACATAAATCTTATGTCCCTTCAGATGCTGGGAACCCCACTTTTGTGAAGCATCAGGGAAGTCTCATAATTTGCTCCACAGACTCCACCTGTGGAGAGGTTCAGTACTCCTTGCATACTTTGTTGTGTGTTAAAACAAGCGTTTGTCTTCTGGAAAGGTGGGACAATGTCCACCAGAGTGCCCCTGAGCAGCCTGGGGCATGCCAGCACCTGCCCTGCAGTGCTGTATGCTGGGGGTCAGGGATACACCAGCTACTCCTGCCTGTAATTCAGCCTGCCCAAGCCTGAATGAAGCACAAGACCCAATAGGACAGGGGTGCCTTGCCTGAGACCATCAACTCCTCCCGTCCAGGGAATCCTCTACAGAGGGCTGTTTAGCTAGTACAATATTGGGTGGGACTGATACGTGTTTTAGAGGTTATTTAACCTAACATGATGCAGAAGTCTTCTTGACAAAACAGATTTAGGTGTAAAGATAAAAATTGAAGGTTTTGCAAGCAGTTGTGTTTGTATATCAAAATGTGATTTCTCTGAACAAGTGAGGTTAGGGTGGGAAATTTATTTGAACAAGATACAGATTGGATGGAATAATCTAAATCAGACACCTAATATAGAGTCTCACAGAACATAGACTTTTTTCCTGGCAAACCACTTCTCCCAAGATTATAGCTAAACTAGCCACTAATTAGACAGTTGTTATTTGTTTATTTACACTGCTACACTAGAAAACATCACAACTGTGATTTTCAAGGCCACAGGCGAAGTTCTAAATTCTTATTCTGTCATTAAGAAAAACCAGAAAAGCATGCTTGACTCAGCATAATTGTTCTCCTGCATCTGATGGACCAAAATAAGAAGAAGGTGGGAAAAGACAATTGAGCCTGAAATGACTCCTAACATTTACTCTTTGAGAATATGTCACCAAAGAGTCAGTTATAATAAATATTTATCAGATACAGAAACCTCCACCAAAAACACCCTTATATGTGTTGAGAATGACTTGTACTTCCTAGGGTAAGTATTTTCATTAGGCACTCTTTGCTCACCTCAAAGGTACACGCAGTCTATATCCATGAAAGAGGAAACATCCTATCTCTATAAGGCTGATATACTCATCAAAATAATTGGCATTAAGTACAAACTGTACTTGAGATACACAGTGCAACCCCACTGGAGCAGATATTGATGCATTTTTTTTAATGACACACACAGTATTTTTTCTTAGATAGAAGAAAAAGCCCTTATAATTGCATGAAATGCTTTGCATTTTTAGTATCAATATGCCTCAGTGTCATTCTGCAGGTGAAGAACTGATATTCATTCAGGTCAAAAAGATAAATGTAGGGATAAATACAGCAGATGTAAGTTGTACATGCAATGGTATTCATTGCTTGCATTATTGTATCATGAAGGAGCATGGAAAGATCCATCAGCTGGAAAAATAGAACAACCAGATACAGTAGATGTTATAATTTCAATATTTTTAGATGCTATAATTTCATTTGACTTTACAATGCTCTGGAACAATTTCCTTTTTCTTTGTTATTACATTTACAATTTTCCTTCAAAAAATTAACAAAGAATTCATTTAGACTGACTTGTGATAAAATAAAAATGATGAAATCTTAATTAATAAACTAAAATACAGTGTTGATGGCTAATTTGCAGATTTGTAGCTCTTTATATTTGTTAATTAATTACCATTTGTTTAATGTTTTGAACATGACAAACACCATGAAACCACTAAGAAAAATTAGTCATGCTTTTGAAGACTTTAGTTGAAAGAATTAACTCAAAGGGATTAGAAGAGAAATAATCTGACTAAGTAGATGGATTTAAAAGATGACAGTTGGATTTCTTTAATTGTGAGGATAAGTAATTCTTGTTTCTTAAAAGTAGACCTAAGGATTGCAGAGGCAAAATGAGGGACAGTGTTAAGGACACTGTGTGTGTAACATTGCCTTTAGCATCTACAGATGGGATAGCCACTGTATGGGTTTGGCATGGTTAGGGTTTGCTTCTGCAGGAAAGGAGAGCTTCTCTGAGTAGCTGACAGAAGCTTCCCCCATGTCTGACAAAGTCAATGCCAGCTGGAGCCAGGATGGACAAAGACTGGCCAAGGCAGAGCCCACCAGTGGTGGTGGCAATGCCTCAGGGACAACACTGTTAAGAAGGAGAGGGAAATTCCTGAAAAATGGCAGCTGCAGCTGGAGAGAAGAGTGAGAATATGTGAGAACAACAGCCCTGCAGACCCAGGGTCAGTGCAGCAGGAGGGGTGGGAGCTGCTCCAGGTGCTGGAGCAGAGATTTCCCTGCAGCCCTGGTGCAGCCCATGCAGAGGCAGCTGTGCCCCTGCAGCCCAGGGAGGACCATGGGGGAGCAGAGATCCACCTGCAGCCCAGGGAGGAGCCCACAGTGGGTGCATTAAGAAGGCTGTGACAGTGCTAAGCTTCTCCTTGAGCAGGCTCCTAGCAGGACCTGTGGCCCCATGAAGAGAGGAGGCCACACTGGAGCAGATTTTCTGGCAGTACTTGTGACCCCATGGGGCACCAAAACTGGAGAAACTTGTTCCTGAAGGATTGCACTGTGTAGAAGGAGATCCACACCAGAGTAGCTCACACCCTGCAGCCTATCTCAGGCTGGAGAAGCTAATGGAGGACTGTGCCCCATAGCAGTAACCCCTCACTGGAGCAGGGGAAGAATGCAAGGGATCCTTCCCCTGAGGAAGAAGGAGCAACAGGGATGAAGTACAATGAACTGATCACAGACCTTGTTCCCCATCACCTTGTGTCACTGGGGGAGAGAAGGGAGAGAATTTGGAAATTAAGATGAATCTGGGAAGAAGGGAGGACTAGAGACAAGATGTTTTAAGATTAAGTTTTTTTCTCATTACATTACACTGATTTGATTGCTAATAAATAAAATATTTTTCCCCCAGTGGAGTCTGTTTTGCTTGTGACAGTCACTGGTGATCGATCTCTCTCTGTCTTTATCCTGACCCACAAGCCTTTTGTATTTTCTCTTCCCCACCCTGTCCATGAAGGGAGCAATGGAACATCTTTGCTGGGCATCTGGAGTCTAATCAGAGTCAATACCAACATTTCCCTGTTATGTGACATGACAACAGTGATATGGTTGTGCAGCTTTTTGACTGTGCCTTTGCATGTCACACCAGCAATTTGTTTCACTGATCTTGTACTCTCTATTCTTTCATTAGTCCTGCTTCTGTGAGTCTTGATCCCTACCTCTACTTATTCACCAACTCAGAGCAATCACTGACATTTGGCATATCTAAGAATAAAATCCAACACCCTTAGTTTAATCTCCTGCACCCTACAGCCCAGAGAGTTTCCCATGACTTGATGCAGCCACACATTATAGCTGAATGAATTTCCTTCTCCCTTTCTAAAGTTGTGATAAAGCATATGTCTTTATCTTGTCCTCAGGATACTCTTAACAGAATACTTACCTAGCCTTATCAACCTTGTCTTAAAAAAAAAAAAAAATAAAAAAATAAAATTGAGGCAGATTGCAGTTATCCCAGTCCCAAATAAAATAATAAATGTGAGTGTTGATCCAGAGTTTCTACAAAGTAATTGTGAAAAGGATGCAAGATGAACTGCATGCTCTGGATGTCATCCTAGGTGAACAGTGTTATAGTAGGGAAAAAATTCTGAAACTACATCTGTATTTAAGTATAAACCACTCTTTGTTAGAGAGAAAAGAAAGAGGCATGTATAAGGAATTGAAGAGAAAAAGACAAACCTTCCAAGTACCCAAAACAACCACTGTGATTTTGGTTTATCTCTTTGTTTACTGAAACTGACTTATTAATGTTTAAAATGCCCTTATAATGTCTGCAAGCAGTTCACTAGAGTTTTAAATAATGTATATGGTATTTGGCTAGAGCTATATCCCATATTTCTATTTGATGAATCTAGATTATACTTCCTTCATGGTGAGACCATGGCTGAAAGTGCTGTATTGATTGACCAGAGGAAAAAGGAATTAAATAGTACTCAACATCTTAAAGAATGTGAAATTACTGAATGGTGTTTAGCATCTTTCTACTTATAATCTCCCAGGAGGTGGGATTCAGTGCTTTCATATAAGTTTTAATCATCCTTTCCAAAATTAGAGATTGATTTCCTTTTGGGGTAAAAAAGTTGAATGAAGACCTCAGAATATTTATTCTTCTGGGCAGCCCCTAGGAGTCACTATACACTAGGTGCTGCATTAGGAACAGTATCAACTTGCACATCTTTTTCAGGATCAAATGCTAATCCATCCATGTTGATAATCTGATCACTGTCTGGTGAGTCTAAAATAGGACAAAGGGTTTGTCTCGCAAGAACATGCCACCATGCACAAAGGTTATCGCAATTAATTAAAACATTTTTAAGAACCACTATGTATTTGAAAATTAGAATTATATGAGAGTTTGGTAGGTAGTGCTACACTATCTCTGTGACTAGGAGGATTTTGTATTAAGTGCTTCTGAGTGAGTGTTAGGTCACAGGAAAAACAATATAGTAACATCTACTTGAATTATTTTTGCAAACCTTAAAACAATTACTTTGATTTTAACAGTTGTTTGTCTTGACTTTGTTTCTTCTAGCAAAGATGTCATCATTGGCTGACAGATTGCTGACATGTCTCTAACTCAGCATCAGCCTGCAAGTTCAGCTTTTATCCAACACAGCCAGTTCATTTAGAGATGTCTAGAAACAAAGCTGATAGTGGGAGGCAATCTCACTTAACTGAAATTACCTCATGATAATAACTGTCCAACCAAAACAGCCCTTGGAGTTGTCTCAGATTTAAAAATTTTTTAATTTGTTTTATTAATTGTCACAAGAATAAATGGAAAATATCTGGCAACAGCTTTCTTTGCCTGTTAGATTAAGTTGGTCTGATCTCTCACTGAATTGCTATAACATCAGACAAACAATATACATCAAACATATATAAATATACATGCAAACAATATGCATCAGTGACTGTCAGTAACTGTTGCAGTGCAGGGTGCCCCACAAAAAAAATGAGATGTGCTCTTATGAAACAGTAGAAAATGAAAACTTACTACTGCTGTTCAGTGGGTGACAATGGTGCAAAGGAAACAAGGAAAACAAGAGAAACAAGAAAAAAAATTACTTGATAGAGCCAGTTCTACTTCCAAGTACTGGCACTAATGTCACAGATTATTTGCCTTGCTGTAGTCACTATCTTGCTGTCAAACTAGCTCCCTTATGTATGACTTTGTGTACACACGTGATTCATGGATGGAAATTGCTGCCTTGCCTGATGCTGTAGCATAATTTACAAGGATTTTGCAATACAATTAGCAATTCTACAATGTAGCAGTTATCAAGTAAAACTGATCCCTTTTCCCTTCTCTTGAAAGTCTGTTATACCTGAAGAAACTGCACAAGGGTCAGCTGATCCTTTAAGAAGACTCTTGGAGACAGCTTAAGAGTGACAGAGTGGATGTTAACACATAGGAATAGACACCTGAAATAAAAATGTCCTCTATTTTTTTGTTCATAAGAGAATAAGATGATTATTTTAGATAAGAATAAAATTGAAAGAAATTTTCCATTCTTTAAAGTTTGTTATATTAATGTAAGAATTTTCTCATTGCTAAATATAGAGAAATTAATATTATTCAACTGCACAAAACCCTCCAAAACTGGGTTAAAATTTATATTTACAGGTATATTTACTATCCAAATGGGAAGAATTTTGTTCATTGTTTTCAATTTAGAACAAGAACACCTAGCAGAGAAAGAAGTAGCATACAACAAGTGTAACCAAAATTGAAAATCATATTCCAACATCTGATCAGATAGATATGGCACTTAGAGACATGGTTTAGTGGTTGACTTGGCAGTGTATTTTAGCAGTGGGACACAATGATCTCAAAGGTTTTTTCCAACCTAAATGATTCTCTGATTTTAGTAAAAATAAAATGTTTCATCCTTCTGTGATTGTCTGTTACAGTACTAGAGCTAATAGGATGCTCTGCATGCTCAGTTTGCAGTATTAATGCAGTGTAGCAGCTGTAATATGTGAGGCGGTCTGGGACTGCACCTGCCACCTGCAGTGGGCCAAGAAACACATTTTGAAACAAACATTGTTAAAGTTAACTTCTGGAACTGCATTGCAGACTGGTGACCCAGATGAATGAAGACTTCTGCATGTAAGTACAGAAGGATCTGGTATGGAACTACTTTTTCTTAAGAATCATAATTTAAGAGAAAAGGCCATGCTGAATTTGGAAGATGATGAAAAATGAAAGGGAAAATTCACTGAACAGGGAAAGGGGGAAGTAAGGCAGGACAAACTGGAGGCCAGTTGAGAGATGTAGAATCAATTTTTTGCCTCATGACTCCTATTTGCTCTTTTACACTTGTCAGCCAAGCAGTGGAGTTCAGATTCCTGGATCCTGATTAATGTGGAGCTGAGAAGAGGGACAGCCCATCTGGAAAAGCAGCCCTTCAGGAGTGCCAAAGAAAAAGCTGTAAAACAGCTTGAGCAGCCTGGAGAGTTGTCTCACAGTGACCAACAAGAGCCCGGGTAAAGCAGCTGAGCTCTGCAGTGCTGCGTGCTGTGACACCGACAGACCCGTACCACAGCCTGTAAAGAAGATGCAGGAGATGACCCATAAAAGAGTGATTATTAAACCTTTGTTGCCACTGACGATTCCTGATGCTGGAAGGGCACTTTGGCATGCTATGCTGCACTGCAGAGCAGCAGCTCAACACAGAGAACCAGGTATGCAGGCACACCTGCAATGCTGTGCACTGGAGTGGGGTCAGACCAGATAACCGCCTTTCACCCATAAAGGACCTGACAACAGAAGTGTCTGGGCAACTAACATACAACAACCTCAAAGTGATCCCAAAGGAAGCAGAGGATTCTCTTTTACTAGTCAGAATGAGTATGCAGAAAAAAAGAAATTACTTTTCTGGAGTGGAGGAAAAAGGATGACCAATGTTGACAGATAAAATTATGTTCTATCTGAACATCTAATGAAGATGCTATCAAAAGCTGATAAAAGAGATTAAACACAACTTGAAGCATGATGGCTCATTGAGAACAGAGAATAATTGCAAGTTGAGGTATAAGATAATCAAAAGCAGAATGATGACCACCATCTCTTTTAAAAGAATATAAGTGGCTCAAACACTGTGTGTGCTCATGTTTTTAAACCGATCAACTTCGCAGGATATAGAAATCACACTCTTAAACTTCCAGCTATTTAATATACTGATTAGGAAGTAGAAAGTAAAAAAAAAAAAAGTAGTTCTTCAGCTGGAGGAGCTTACATTGTGAAAGCTGACCAGCTGGAAAGCCATGGTAACCCATGGATGAGCTAACTGTAGGCATACAAGGCTTAGCCTTCCAGTTAAAAACTAAATCAGTACCAAGCATCTGAAGATGTATTGTTCCTATGCAAGGCATAGTCTTAAAGAGCAATCTGTTATTCCCCAGGGCTATTCAACAGAAAGAAGATCCAGAGACACCACAGATGGAAAAGCAGATTGCTTTGGGTGTACAAAAGACATTATACTGTCGCAGCATACAGTGAATCTGCCTGCAGATGAGTAAGGCCCCAGAGAAAATGTATGTTAAACTATCCCTTTGATGGAGCTCACAGTTCATTAATCTGTGACTTGGTTGCATCTTAGTTGAGGTCATGAGAGGAAAATATCAGCAGAAGCTCACTGTGTTGGAGGATACAAAGACAGACCATTCCCTGCTTCAAGAAGCAGGAGTACTGTAGATTTACGTTGAACACACTGTGACTAGTAAAAGATAGAGATTCTGAAGAGCCTTTATCAGGATAGTAGCAATACCTTTGATTATGAATAGTTTTCTAAATAGGAATTAGTGAAGGAACAAAATGTTGACTATATCAGAATTAATTAATTTCTCTAGGAAAAAATACAGAGAAAACTGACCACAAAAATATAATTAATCCCATAGATGTGAAAGGAACTCAGTACAGACAGGTTTAATATGATTTATCATTATTAGAATTACTAAGATGAGCTATTTTTACTTCATTTTAATTTCAGATAATAAATATAGCTTGCTAAAAATAAACATTAACATCTGAAATTTACTCAGACCAGACTTTGTAAGATTTTTTTTATCTTGGCATGTTTTTAAAGATGTTCTAAAGAAGTTTCTGATGCATATCCAAAATAGACAGGTTTCAAGGTTTCCAAAGACAAACCTTTTAAAGGTCTGATCACATTAAAAAGTAATGTAACATTTTATAAGTTATATAATTATATCAAATTGTTCTGCAATGGCCAAAAGAAAAGGAATGCTTAATTTGTATGGAACTAGCAGAGATAGTTCAGATGGACCCCACAGCCAAAATTAAAGATGTGTATTTAAAACTCCTCGGGATCCTTTGTACATTTTTCCCCCCAAATAGCTGAACACCACAGGAAATGAAGCTTGGGATTTATCTACTTGCCTTCTTTGAATAGTCTTCTGACATCTGTGATTTTTAGGTGTTTCAAGATTTAATAAAAATGAGCATTACTTGGACAGAAAAATCCACATTTAGCTCATTTAGTAATCCTGATAGTAATTTAGCTAAACCTGAAGTTTTAAAAAAGTTTATACCTAGTAGATGTTGCTTAATATCTTTCAGTTACTAATGGTCTGGAAAATGCTTTGTCATGCTTGTTTGCTGTAATCAATCATCCTGTTATTTCTTGAATTTTGGGGAAAAAATATTAAATACTTGTGGCTTTTCTGCAGTATTTTAAGCAATCTATGTCCATCTACTAATGAACTCAAATTGTTCTTAATTTTTAAAATTTAATAAACAAATATCAATAATTCCTCTTATTGTCATTACTTCTATTAATCATGGATTTCTTTGTTTCTTTGCTTATTGTGGAAAGATGACTGGGGTTAAAATTAGAGGAAACAGAGAAGTTATAGTCACATCCAAACAGAGGTTATAATAGTACAGAAATTATAGGGTAAATTACAGTTGTTGCTGCCTGGATGGAATGCAGTTGCCATGCTCCTAATCTATTCCATGGTGATTCCCCACACCCAAAATCTGCAGCCACAGCACCTGCTGAAGGGGATAGAACAGAGAGTGGAGCAGAGTAGAGACACCACGCCCAGGCTCTGCTGAAATACTCACAGGGAGGGGAATTCAATGATACTTTGCAGCTGGAAAACCACAGAGCACCTGTCAGCCAGGGAGAGAGGAGGAGATGTCCTGCTGCTGGGCCAACAGCTGGGGTGAAATTGCTCTCTTCAAATGGACTTGGCTCATTATAACCTAATTGTAATATTAACACACACCTCCAACCCAAAGGTACCCCCTCCAAGGCACAGCCACTCCTCACTGGGCTGTGCTCTGGATTTTATTGACTGTACCTTTCAAAGTGAAGCAAGAGAATCTTACACCAATCCTTAACAAAGGTGTGTATGACTAGAATCACACAAACACGTAAACACAAAAAAATAGTAAGATGAGGATGGAGAGAATTTAAGCAAGGCTCCATCATAGCTGCCAGGATCAGTCAAGGGGCTGAACCTGTCTTCTCCCTTGTAGGGACACCTATTGGGTAAGAACCACACTCTGTGTGTGCTGAATGCTTTTATTGGGGATTACAGCTTGTCTGTGTGTTGCCTTCAATACATTTTTGCAGTCAGATACTGTGAACAACAGTCCTTGATCCCTAACCTGTCATAATTTTATATTAATAAAGAGTGTTATTCCATAAAGTGTTGGTGTTAGTTCTTCATGAATGCTGGCAGTCACTGGCAGTAGGGCACATATCCAAATGAAGAGAAAGACTTGTTGAGGGGTCATAAAGTGGAAAGACCCTCTAAAGAATCTCCCTTATGCTGTTGGGGTGTGCCCCTGAACAAATCAGTCGAGCCACCCTCCCACTCAGCAGAACTGTTCAGTGAAGTGCCCCCATAATGGGACACTGACAGACTGGTCAGGCACAAGGGTCTCAGCTTTACTGGGGTGCTGACAGACAAATCAAACACTACAGACAGAAAATCTCCCCACACTAAGAGTCAGGATCTCCCCTTTTCATATGACATTTATCTTCCAGTATCATAATATTTAAATCCTTAAACTTTAATTTGCATATCTTTTGTACACATCTCTGCCTCTTTCTTTTATAAAATGTTATGATTTCTTATTGTTTATGCTTAATGAAATTTTATCTCATGCTATCCTCTCCCCCAATTATAGAATTTTAGCTGTGAAGATGCGCAATGAACTCTTCCTAAAAACTTGCAAATTTATAACTTTTTTCTCTTTTTCTTGGTTGAATTATCTCAAGATTTAGGAAATTTTTCATTTGCAAGCAATTAACACATATTTACAGATTATTAGGATGTTTCTTTGTTAGCCTATTTTAAACACAAGTAGGTCAGGATCACTTTCTCCTAGGCAATATTGAGCTGACCTCCCAAGCTATTAATGTGTCTTGACCGGTCATAAGGAGATCCTGAGAAGAGATTCAGTGGCAGAACGAGCCAACTTAGGCATATATCAGTTCCCAATCAATATAGAAAAAACCTGCATATTAAATTGTAGCCAATTTACTTTTGTCTGTACATCTGCACACTTGCTGGACAAAAAAAAAAAAAGTAGCTAATTTCAACAGAGAAGTCAAATTTTTGTATTTCTGTCTTTTTTTCCCCCCCTCAATACATCATAGTCTGTAATCTCAATCATATTCTGTAATGAGTGGTCATGAATTTTTATTATTAATAATTCCACCTATAACCTTTTAAACATAACTGCAGAAAGGGTGTTCTCATTACAAGGTCAAAAGTTTCATCTTTTACTGAAAGAAAATATGGCACTTTAATAAAGTCATAATAATGATGGTTCACCTCATATGGTCTTGAGATAACTCCATCATGGACTGCCTGATAGTACCTGACAGACTATTGTTACTAAAATGTATTTGAATTATAATATATTATGGACAACATTATGCTGCATCAAATGGATATTTTATTGGTAACTCATTGCTAAGTATTTGTGTACAACATTTTTTTTAATTCATTTAATAAATATATTTCAATATATATATTTCAATTATTTCAATATAAAGTGTAAATTTTAAGTCCAAAAAGCATGGTTTTTTTCTATTTTCCAGTTTATTAGTAATTTTTTCCTTTCATCTAAGATATGCTAAGTAGTGACTTTTCAGAAAAAGAGCCAGACCCTTGACTTATGACTTGAGAACAATATTTGCAAATCTAAGAATATTTCTGAGATAAAGTGCTAGCTTCTAATGGTGTAATGATGTATTCCCTTGGCATGGCACACAGGTCTTCTCAGATGGGTTCTGAGACTTAACATGGTCTTACTTTGTTATTTTGCTGTCGTTTGCTTCTCCTATGCATAATAAAGTGTTTAAACTGTGAATAAAGCTCCAAATATGAAAAATTTGCTCTTGCTGAAAGTTACTTAGCCATATGAATATATATGTCAACAGCAACAGAACTGTTGCCAGAGTAAGGATGGATCAGCATATGGAATTTTTCCACTGTTGGCTCAGAACTACACTGAGAGTGTTCTAGTGCAAATGACTAAAAACATATTTATTTCATCTGACTATATCACTTTGTCCAACTGCAAAATTTCAGAAAAGATTCTTTGCTAGATTGTGTCATTAAAAATTATGAATTCTTGCAGGCTTTACTGAATGGTTGGGTCAGAGAAAACACAGAACTGTAGCAACAGTTCCAGACACCTGATTGACAGAGCCCTTTATTGTGCTGCTGATTTCAGGGGGCGAAAGGAAATATGCTACGCAGATGATACCAGCTGTCTCTGTTTTTTCCTACTGAATATTATTAAAGGTAATATAAATATTTCTTTTAATATTACTTTCCCAGCAAAGTAATTGCTGTAATTTCCTTTAGGCAGTGATAAGAATAAGACAGAGTAGATGGGTCCAGGGAACAATCTCCCTTTTAAAATATGACCCTCCACATAGATAATGTGCCTTTGCAGAATAGATGGAGAGATACACAGTTGTAAAGTCTGAAATATTTTACCAGTCACACAGAAGGCTCACCTTCCAAGTGTTTTTACAAGGATATTATCATAGCTAGTCACCTCATTGCAAACTTAATTACTTCAACAGAAATAATTTCTGTTTTGTCCCTTTCTAGATGTATACAGCTTCTGCAACATCTGCACACACAATAATGTGCTTAGAGAGCGCTCATGCATTTTGAGCAAGGCCTGATTAAAACTGCTGGAATAATAGATGCCTCTGTACAAAAATTCAGTATAAATCCTAGCTTATAAAGTCCTTCTGTGTTAATGTAATAGCTGCCAGTATGGGAAATGTCACGGTTGGAGGTGAATCAGCAACAGCCTGCAGAATGTGTACAGACCTCACAATCAGTCATAGAGACAAGACAAAATCCAGTAAAAGAAAAAAAAAAAAAAACCAAACACCAACCCAAAATGTTTTAAAGGGAAATGAGGCAACATCCATACTTTACAAATGAGGTTTTACTTAAGGATCTGAAGTAATGATTCATAGTATCCTGGCAGGAATCATCCAGGTGATGCAGCACGCTCACTGCACAAGACTGAGAGCAAGAATTGCTTTAATAGATCTCTGGACTAAGAATTTTAGTTTTAAAACCCAGACTTCTGAAAGTTTGGAAGGGGCAAACAAGCAGTATGAATTGTTCAGTACAGACAACGTTACATTTCTAAGCAGATGGCAAAAGACTCTTTATGAAATTTGACACGAATGCATCACTCCCAGTGAATCCAGTGTGTGTGACATTCGGATGAGAATGTACTTTTCTTGATACTGTTCTGGCTTGAAGTCATTTATGAAAAGAGCAATGTCACAGAACAGCAAAAGCAAGCAAAGTGCTTTGTGCTTTTGTGCTCTCCTCCTTTGCTGGTGCCTGTGTTCTCTGAGTACTCTAAGCACTATAATTGGCAAATTCCAGGCTTTGTCTGGAGCCAAATTAAGTTATTACAGTCTTTAACATTGGACATCTTGGGATACACACTGTAAATACAGATGGGACCTGGCCCTTGTTAATTAAGGGACTTGATACATTTTCCTACTTATCAGGAACATTTTGGATCAGTGGGCAATATTGTTCCTTTCTTTTTCTTTCTTGCTGACTGTATTTGTAGGCAAAGACCTCTTCTCTTTCCCCCTCTATGTACTGTATAGTTTAATTTTGTGTAGTTACCAAGTTTCTAATTAACATGAGAGTCTGTACTGAACTAAATGATACATTTTATAAGCTATGTTTTTCAGATATTTAATCGGAGAATAGTTTTTAAAAAACAAAATGTAAGTGCTCTCAATAGGCAAATTCAACCACTACCTTTTTGAGGTCAACCTTATCTTCTATTTTCCCCCTCTACATTTATCCTTATACCCCTTTTAACCCTCACTGACCAAATGATTCTATTCTACTCTTCTAAACTGAAACCAGCTGCAGGGATTTCAATAAGCAATTTTCTGTAAGTGCTTTCTCCTGTGATGCCTGCACCTTTCCTGCACAGCTCCCAATCTTACCTACTGAAACAGAAGGTTTGTGACCATTCTGGCTAACAAAAGCACAAATGACAAATCAAACCTCATTTTGACAGTGTGCTTGCTGTGGGAGATTTATGTATTCAGAGAGACCTCTGCACAAATTCCTACTTCACCCTTACTTGGAAATACCTCCCTGTATAAAACCACTACTGCACTAGGGCATGTGTGTATTCAAAATAATTCTGTAGCAGCAGACTGTACAAGAATAATGTCGCTGTACATCAGATATCTGCTCTTCTCCACTGCAGCATAGCTATAGCAAGTTAAAACAGCAGAGAATACCAGTCTTGGGACACATTTCTATCCCAGATTCTGAAGTGGTTTTGATAGTTATATGGCAGTTTTGGCCATGTAAGAAGACTGAAATATCAGCCTGGATTATTTTGTAATAGCCTCAGAATACTACTAAAAAGGAAAAAGTGTTCCTCTAAAATAATTTTTTTGACATTATTTCTGGCAACAACTGAATTTCCACTATAGAAATCTACAGTATTCGCCAAGTATTAGTCAGAAAGTTAAATCTAACCCTATTGCTTTCATGTCCAACAGGTGTTTGTATGTGGATCCCATCCCAATATTAAACCTTGAGGGACACCCTTTGTGCCAGCCTCCAAATCAACCCTGTGACACTGATTACAACCTTTGGGATCTGCCATTCAGACAGCTCTCAATCCACCTCACTGCCTACTTATCCCATTCACATTTTTTGAGTTTGCCTGTGAGGCTGTTGTGTGAGAGAGAGCTGAAAGAGTTGCTGAAGTCAAGGTAGACAATGTCCACTTCTCTTCCATTCTCATCCATGAGAGATGGCAATCAGGTTGGAGAAGTATGATTCACCTTGAGTGAATCCATGCTGATTACTCCTGATCACTTTCTTGTCATTCGTGTGGATAGAGATGGCTTCCAGATTGATTCATCACATTCTTAACTGACTGGAAAAGAATCTGGATTATTTTTCAAATACTGGATAGAAACTGACAGGTGTAAATGATTAATGACTGATGGGAATGACACTAGGACGATTTTCCAGATATATTATGGTAGTCTGCATTATATTGTGCAATTTTTAAGGCTGAAATACCAGTGAAAAGCAGAAGATTAGAACCCAAATTATCATCCTTGTATTATATTTAATGTTCTAATTCCTCCCAAGGGTGTTTTCCCTCTGAAACAGACACAATATGTAATAATAGTTGACTTCACTCATAGTTTCCAAATTGCTTTAAAACTGGGTGTTTTCTTGGAATTATTTGAATCTAAAAGTATTCAAGCATATAATTCTGCAGATGCAGATTTACTGGAAGCAGGGGAGGAGAGCTGGACAGGACAGGGATATTGACCTCCCCTGCCACAAGTAGCTGGTCCAAGCTATTTTGTCGTGTCACCATGTGTTGTACTCCCATCCCTACTGTTGTGAAGGTCACTGGTAGCTGGCCAGTAGGCAGACAAACAAATCAAAAACATTCATGCTATTACACACAGTCACATGATTTGCTGAATCAGGAACTTTAGCAACAAACTGAGCAAAACAAGTTTGTGGGAATGTGGGAAGCCAGAAATCAATGAGCCTTGAGCTTGGGTCATAAATATTTTTGTAGTTAATATAATAGTACCTTGCAATAAAGCACTGGGCTGTGGTATTTTTTACTCTACCACCATGTGCTGCCACCTGCCAGACATTGCCACATTTATCCTAACCAGCTGGACATTTCTGAAGCTGCTAAACACAGACCTGCTTTTCAAGTCAAGGACTGCTTCCTTTTGCAGGTGCATTGACAAGACTGTGAAATCTCCAAGGATGCAGAAAAAGGATTTTTTTTTTGCAGGTTACTGATCTTTGAATAAGCACAACACATGCCCTTTCCTCAAGTGTGTTTAAAAGGTCAGTGTCAAGTCAAAAACTAGTCAGATTCTCTATTTTTCTATAGTGCTGCATTTACAGTCTTAATCTCATATACCTCTTTGAATTTAGGAAGGTGGAAAATTGTAGGGATCATTTTTCATCTTATTGTGATTTTTCTTCCATGTGCCTTCTTCCCCTCTTCATCAGTGAAAGAACCAAAAAATTATAACTACCAGAGAATGGGACTGTTATATTTCAAGTAGACACGAGACACTACTTGCAGACACTGATTTGCTTTCTGAGAAAGCTTCATGACAGCTACAGAAGAAACTCCCTGTCACTATTCCCTTTTTCCTGCCCTTCCTTCCTCGTGCTCTATGTGAAGAAGGAAGAGAAATGGGAAGTCTTGTGCACATTTCTGTAATGAATTCTGATAAGATGGCAACAAAGGAGCTTTTGTAAAATGTTTTCAATACTGTCCCACAGCAGGTGTATCTTGCAAGGGACCTGAGGATATTCTCCATTCTGGAGAAGATAGACCTCTAAATACCAACAGTTTATGTTGCAACACTTTGAAGTATCAGTGGCTGTGCATGACTAACCCAAGGCAGGTCAGATATAACCCTGAAGAGACTGCACCTTATAGATAAAGCTTCACTTGGAGCAGGTACAACCCTAAGGGATATATGGACCAGAGCAATGGGAGCACTTCGCTGCATGTTAAACCCAGTCTGGTCCAAAGGGACCAGCAGTTGAGGTTTTTATGGCTATACCTTTAAATTGTTGTAATCCATCATTTGATTTGCATGTTACAAAAATTACTGTAACAGGAGCCACCTGAATGAGTGGGGGATAAACCTTACATGAAAGAAATAGTGCAAGTGCAGCAGGAATGGCACCTGAGATGGCTTTGGGAAAACATTAAGAGCTCTTCAGGCATAGAAATAGGTGTAAAGATGTCTACATGGTGCCTCTCAGATGTTCAGGTATTATACATGGGCTTAGTGATTCCCAGACCAGAGTCCTCAGGAGAGAATGCTTTGGGTTGAAGGGTCACAGTCTCAATGAACAGTTTGATGTCCCCAGTGACTGAGAGAAACAGCATTTTTTAATGGTTTTGCACAATGGACTGCAGAGATTTTTCAACAATATGTGCTTTCTTGTTTTGGTTGGCATTGGGCAGGGGCTATAATTTAAAGGCATTCCAGCCAAATTGACCACTATAATTACTCAATATTCTCCCACTTACCTGAACCTTACTGAGTAGAGAAAATTCTTGTCTCTCTTTCTAGGACAATGCTCTGATACTTCTAATACAGTCATTGTAGTCTCTGCCCCTTGCTCATATCTGAGGTTGACAAACTCACAGCAGGCCAATTCAGAATAGCAGGATGAGCTGAAGTCTCTGTTGTTTATCCCTGAAGCTACTGTGATTCTGGGAGAGTTTGCTGACATCTGTGAGACCAGAGGGAGTCTTTTCCAACTTCAGCTTACCCAGCACCCTGCAGCACATAATAGCCCTCTGTAGTATCCATACTGAAATATTCCTTTTAGGGAGAAAATTACCATTGCAAAGTTGCTGGCAACTGGGAGATCTTTAAGTGGAACACCAAATCACACTAGGCTGAATTTCAGTCTTTCAAACATCTTCCAGGTTGCACAGAGAACTATTAGATTCTTTGCTTGGTGTCATTTATTGGAATACTGGCTCTTCCTTGGGGAAGTTCATTTATTACTTTGGCTGAACCTGCTTTATTGTTATAAAATTGTATTTACTTAATGTGTACCAGCAAAGAGAACCTCCATTTGGATGATATTAAAAAGTGGAAATTAATCCCCAAGGGATTAATTCTGGCAAAAGTCTGTTGTGAAAGATAAAACTTTCGTCTTAGAGACCATACATAACCCATTCATTTCAGGGAGTGAATCTTGGAATGACACAATTTTCCTCATACGTGTGACAGAAAAGCAAAGTTTTCTGAACTTCTACTGATAGCTGGAAAACATTTTGTGTGTTTTCAAGAAAAGGCAAAAATTGAAGCATTAAGAAAGGATTATCTCTTCAACTGCCACTAAATTGCTAGTTCCATTTGCTGTCAAGTTCGTTAGAAGTCATGAGTCAGACCTGCTAATCTGGTCTGTATTGCTTTCCTGACATAAAACATCTGCAAATTTGACTAAATTGATACTATTCCATGAATTATTGCTGATTAATTAAATGAGTGCTACCAATTTGCTTTAGGGAAAACAGAATGATTTTTCCCTCACTGATTAGTGAAAAATATGTTATTTGCTTAGCCCTTCATAAATTAAAATAAAAACCAAATCCATAAGATCACCTTGTGTTTCTATAACCTGAATTTACCTCATTCCACAGACACGTATAAATAGAGAATAGCATGAATTTCTGATGAATTCCAGTATCAAGCTTCATTCATGGTGTGTTAATCAGCATAACAAAGCTATGATTTTATGTGATTGTTAATTATTTTCTACTCTCACATTTGAGACTATTCTCGTCTCTTCTTTGCATACGATTAAAAGAATATATGTTATTATTTTTCATCTCCCTTTAAAGCCTTTCACAGGAAGAATGCCAATATAATCACAATTAAAATTAAATGTTCAAGCAGAGCTGCTGCCTTCCACATCTCTGAGTGGAACTGTGTAGAGGTAGTTGCTTTAATTGAAGTAATGAATTCTGCCTTAAGTATCCTATGCAGATATTCCTTTACTTTAGCAGCTATATTAAAGGTTTTCTATCAAAAATCACATTACATTGAGAAATTTATTTATCTGCATATTTGAAATATCCATGTAGATTTCTCCACTTAGGTGTCTGACTGTGTCCCACTTTGTACTATTTACAGGAGCATGCACCAAGTGTTGAAAATCACAAGGATTTGTAGACTTTGGTTAGAAAAGCAATGTTCTTTGAGGTAAAAGAATCTATTTATCCTTTATATTGAATTTTATTGTGATTTTTGTTTTCCTTGCATACTCCCTACTGGTATTGCACTAAACACCACTTTACTGGTAAGGTTCACAGAATCGCCCAGGGCTGAGTGCAAATTCAGCTGCTATTAAAGCTGACATGATTTGGACTGTGGCTGAGATGAGCTTTTTCTTTTAGAGTTTGATATAACTCATTTTTTAGTCAGCCCTACCCTTAAGGTCCAATTCAACTATAAACTGAATTCCATCAAAAACAGACATTGTCTCCAGCTGGGTTGGATTGGGTCCTTAAGGGCCTGCTAAGCATGTTTACACCATGGGCACAGAGGCCATATATTTTTTCCTTTAAAGAAATAGAGGACTAACTTTCAGAAGAGGCAGCTAAGAGTGGTGTTCAATACCACTGTATTAAAAAATAAAAATGTGAAATATTGTTCCCTGAGTGAAGCTGGAATCTGCTTGTACTAGGGGTAGATAAGCTTCTTATATAGATATCTACATTATTTATATTTATAAATGGAACTATTTGATTTGGTTCATTTTTTGAAGGAAAGAAACATCAAAAATCTTGCAAAACATAAATCATGCAAGTTTCTTAGTACATTTTTTAATGTAGGTAGTAAACACCAATTAATTCAGGGCAAGATGAATTTACTTTTTAGAGTATAATGTATCTAGCTGACACAATGCTACCAAGGGATTTTACTTGACTTTACATTATTTTATATTATTAGGCATTCTGTGCTGCCTAAAGGCTATAAATAATCTAAAAACTATGGTTTCTAGGAACTATGCAACAAACATCAGGAACCACAAGGCAACAGAAAATCTTTGAATTAAGGAGAATCCAGTTTAAATGAAATGTTGGGTTTTCTTTTTCACTTTGTGGAGTGCACAAATTTCTGCTGTGATGTATGGGAACTAAATACACCAAAATTACTGTAATTCACAGTCTTAAAATAGAATCATAGAAATCCCTTGTTGCGTTTCTTCACAGCTGTGTAGAAGTATATCCCACCCTCATAGGGCTATCTAATTCTCTCCAGATATGGAGAGAGATGCATGCCTTGTGTATTGAGTTAGGTATTTAAAGAAGATATTAAAAACTTGATCTGTAACACAGATTACATTTTTTTTTAATTTTATGTGATTCACAATATAACTTGAATACTTTTCTTAAATTAAAAACATATATATGTATATATATATATATAAAAGAGCGCAAAGGAAAAAATAATCATGATAGACCTCTAATAATGTAAAATTTTTAATGGAAAACTGAAAATTAAATTATTAATCCTTCTGTATTATAATATTTATTGTATGTTCATGAACTACTTTTTTCCAATGTGATTGAATACAGTTAATATTAAAACATCTTCTCATTTTGTGATATGTGGACTTACATTCAACTACTTTTCATAAAACAATGTTATATATCTTCTGCCATTTCTCCCATTTGCACCCAGAATTTTGTCTTTTTCACAAAAAACTGTGATTTTTTATTTTCATAAGGTCTTGTAAAATAAACAGAGTAATATGCCTACTGTATTAAATAAGGTTTATTGCCGTTTGACTGGTCAAATTCAAGAGTTTCTAGAAATTCTTATTGTCCAGTATAAAAAATGTAGGATCTCATTTTGAACAGTGTTTATATTTCATTTTGTACATTCAAAGCACCATTTCTGTTGTCTGCATTTGCATTTTAATAAATCAGACCCTATAAACTCAAGTTAGACAGCAAGAAAATGAGAAATGTGTACTTGGCACTGTTCTCTGAGTTTCACTGACTTAAGTACAATCAGCGAATTTTATTCCCATGCAAGTTCTCTGCTGCCTAGGTCACCAAGTAACTGCTTTAACTATAAGAATCTTCTTGCTTTTTGTGCAGACTTTCAAAGGTGGAAAATTTAGTTTCACTCTGTGGATCCCATAAATTAATACAAAACAACTAGAGGCACCTGTAATTGTCATCCTTTATGAAAATTAGCATGCTAGACAGATGTGACAGATGCACACTCACTTAATGAGTTTCACAGGTATTTGCTTACAGGGGAGGGCAATCTCTGTGCTAAAGATGGCCAAAACTTCTTAGGAATTATGTAGAAATCTAAGAACAATTCTGTGCAAATGGAGTAATTTCAAAATTTTACCAAATTTTCATGGAATTCAAAATATTTCATCGATTAAATTTCTCTATTAAAACAGGCTCTCTTTAAAAAGAAAAGGAGACTTAGTAGAATGATATAATTGTTTCATGGCTTTATCTCTGCAAAAGCTGTATTGCTTAGGCTTCCTGTTTGGAAGCAGAGAGTTTTTGCTCTTTTTAATAGACTGAGATAACATGCATTGCAAATGTCAATCAGGTTATTATTTTTGTCAAACTGTAACCAAGTATAAATACCTAGGGATCTAAATTTTTATTGTACCCTAATGACAATGTATTGCTGATGTATACCTTCCATGCTGAAAAGTACGATGACTCTAGCATTAATTTAGGAGAAATGATTGGCAGTGCACAGCTTCCAGGCTCCATGGCAAGCAGTTTCCAGCTCTTTCTTGAAATTATTAGGAACAGCTTGATTACAGCTCTAAGTGGCACCTTATAAAGCTTCTGTTTCTGTCATTTCTAGTATTTTCTTGGGTAGTGTGTCTGGAGTGGGAAAAGAAATTTTGAAGACAATATAACTCTTTTATAAATGCTACAAGAAAGTGCAAATGAAAACCTAGGACAGCGGCATGAGATTATATGCATACTGTTTTTAGTTAAGTTCAAATCTTCTCATCAGTCTACATGTTGCATCGAAGGAATGAAATCTCAGTACGGAAACTTGGCCTGTATTGGTCAAGTTAGGGAAAAGAAATATTTCTGTCAGAGCTCTTCTATATATCTTAATAATATAAAGTAACAGTTAATATTATAGACTTTCAATATATGATTGGAAAGTTATGGTGATTCAGTCACTGATAACATCTGGGGACATAATTTGCTGCAAGATTAAAATATCAGGTGGCTCCTAGCTTTTGCTTACATGAAGCAACATTATGAAAAATAAATAAGATTATAATTTCATCCTATGTCTTCTGTTTTATTGAATTTTATGCACTGAAAACACAAGTATTTCTCATTTCAGATGCCTTTTGTAAGAATGTAATGGCAAACTAGAGTCTAATAAGACTTACTCTAGGATAGAAAAAAAATAGGATGTTACTCTTAGTTTCTATCTGCTGCCATTTTATTGGAGTATTATTTGGAGTAGAGCAGTGACAACAGTCAATATCTAACTTTCTGGTCTAGAAATGGCTTTTTTATGTAATGCCTTAAAATTTAAAATCTTTAGTTTGATTTAAATATTGTGGAATAATGTGGATAAACCTTTGATAATAATAGCCCCTACCTAATGAAGTTAAGTCTGGTGGACTATTCTTTTTGTGGCTTCTGGGAAGAGTCAAAAAGGTCTTCAGGTCTGAAAAACAGAAGAAATAAAAATATTGCAGGCAAGCTGTAATAAAAATATAGTAAAGCTCTTTCGTGAAATAGATGCCTTTACTTGCCAAGGTATTCACAATTAGAGAGAGTCTTAATTTTAAAAGATATCTTCTTTTCAATATTCTGGAATAAGTCAAGATCATCATCTCTTATTTTTTTTTTTACTCTAATTGGGTGCAGAACAAAAATGTTTGTCAATCCTGCTTAAACCTGTACTACATTCCTTTCTGGCTTTGAATGCGCTTTCAGATATAATTCAAAACAATAATGATGATTTTTATAGTCTTGCAGAGTCTGAGATTTCAATTCTAAAAGCTTATTGTCATTCTTGCTTTCAGTTACTAAGATAGAAGGTTTGGACTAGCATGCTCTTAAACACTTGTAAAGTTTTAATATGTCAATTATTATAGAATTACCTGTTATTCTCTACGTAGTATAGCCATACATACACAGATTATATATATATATATATATGTATATATACACATACACACTATATCTATGTCATTCAAATGAAAGCAACAACAAAAAAGATATGCAAGGGCAGTGTATGGGGTGACCTTGGCTGGATGCCAGGTACCCACCAAGCTGATCTCTCACTCCCCTTCCCAGAGAGAGAGTAAAGAAAATAAGATGGAAAATATGTCATAGGTTGAGATAAGACACTTTACTAAAGCAAAAAAACTGAGTTAGCATGTACATAAGCAAGACGGAAAGAAAGTTTAATCTGTACCTCCCACTAGTGAGGGATGCTCAGCCAATTTCCAGAAAGCAGGGCTTCAGCACACAGACTAATTGCTATGGAAGGCAAACATTGTAAAATAAAAAATGCCCCCAGTTTCTTCTCCTTTCTTTAACTTTTATATGTAGGCTGATGTTGTATGGTATGGAATATCCCTTTGGTTAACTTGGATCATCTGGCCTGTTTGTGTCCCCTCCCAGGATCCTGCCCACCCCCAGCCCCTTGATGAGGGAGGAATGTTGGAGAGACAGTGCTGTGCCAGTGTTGTTCAGAAGTACCCAAAACACCGGGGTGTTACCAACACCTTTCCATCTTGTCTCCTGATAGTCACTGGTAACCACTTACAGAAACAGACTTGTGACCTAAAGGTTTACTTCGGTCATCAGGCTTTGAGTCATGCACTGCAGGTCAGGTGTTCAGTAGTTTGTTTGTTTTGCTTTTTTCCTATGGTTCCACTACTGCTCTGTAATTAAAAAAAAAAAAAATTTGGTTATAAGTTTATGTTCCTGTATTTATCAACCCCATCTATCTACATATACTCTACCTGTTTCTCTCTGTGTTCTCTGTACTTGTTATGATGAATGCCTTCTGCAAATTAGGAATTTCTAATCTCCTCACCCAGAAAGAGCAAAGTAACTCTTCAGAATTCTCATCATTAGTAATTTCAAAACTCATAAATGGGCACATTTCTATTTTTACACAAAATATACTCAGCTTTCTGGAATTTACCCACTAGAACATGTTCCTGAGGCTAAGCACTATCAATGCAGCCCCTGACTTTTCCACAGCTAACCTAAATACTCACAGTGCTTTTAATATATCTTTGTAAAAGAAGGGCTCTGGGGAAATTCTCATTTTCATACTTTATTATGAATTAAGGTTTTCCCCACTAAATATTATTCCACCCAGTCCTGATGCAACTTCTTGAACTTTCTGTGCTACATCTGCTGTGATTCCACAATTAATAAGGCACTACAGCAGTGAGACAGTGTGAGAAAACCGGTGACTGCTGACCCCAAAATGCTGTCAGAGCTGTGCTAGTGAACACACAGCTGCCCTAGCAGTGAGCATTGATCTGTGCAGAGTAGAGGAGGATGTTTTGTGCGTGGGATTGGAGATCCATGTGGTGTGGGAGCTTACAGGAGATCCTGTGGATGACAATGGGGTAATCATTGAATGGACTCTGGGAGTGGTGAAGCTGGAAGGCTGCAGAAGCTGAAGCTCAGGAGAGTGGTGAGTATGCTCCCTGTAAAAAAGCAGGAAAGAGTAGTACCAGCCACTCCGTTGAAAAAATCATTAAAAGGAAGGACAAAACATTGTCCACTGCCAAGAGGTGGCTTACACATATGGTTTGAATAACTCAGTATTGTGTGTCCAGGAAGGGAGCAGGAGCAACACCCACCTGTGAACAGCCAAGTGTGTTTATGGAGCTGGGATTCCCTTCTCTGCCCTAGGGATGTGCCACAAAGAAAGCTTTTTCTCCCATTCATTTTCACAGTGCTTAGTGCAAATCTGGATAAGGATAGTTTTGCTACTGGTAGCAACTGAAGTTGTGACTAACTATTCATTGAACATGCATTATATGCCAGCTTTTACCCATATTTTTTTCTTTTCAATTATTTCTGTGAAAACATTAGAATTATCTTAATGCAGTCCATATGAAGTAATTGCCCTTTCCAAACTGTTCTGAGGAAAGTCAAAAGTGGTCTAATAAGATCCTAGAATCCTGTCTTAGAGTAATTTCAACAGCTACATCTGGTGTGATTTTTTATTTTAAATATTCCTCAGTACATTTCTAGAATTAACAACATCTTTTCAACAATATAGATTGCTGTTAGATGTAACTATACTTCTGCTTAATACAGATCTGTTTGAGCAAGCAAGCACCCCATTAATGGAGCACATACACTGTTGTTAGAAGTGGAACAGAGTGTGCTTTATTTGAAACAGAAGTTTAGGTAATGATGACTGGCTTACATTTCTGCATAGAACATAGTCAAAAGGATACTGTAATAATTTGTCTAAGGGCTACATAGACTTAATTAGAAATTTTTAGTCCCACAAGGGCACTAAACTGTAGCT
The DNA here is from genome assembly GCA_013397375.1 of Toxostoma redivivum. Taxonomy (NCBI): domain Eukaryota; kingdom Metazoa; phylum Chordata; class Aves; order Passeriformes; family Mimidae; genus Toxostoma; species Toxostoma redivivum. The sequence continues at coordinate 165,411 of VXBI01006927.1, forward strand.
GGAAACAGTTATTTAAATATTCATTTCTACCCCCCAAAAAAGGAAAAGAAAAAAAAATCTAATTTTGGAAAAGCTTGCACATCTCTGGAAAAAAGATGATCATAAATTTATGAATTACTGGTCTGTGGGTATTTCACCACATATTTTAAACTCACCCTCTAAGTAGCATTGAATTAATGAATGTGAGTTTGAAACAATGAATGTGCTTTACTGTGATGCTGAGTTTTACTTTCTGAATTATGTGTAATATAAACAATACTTAATTTAAGAAGGGAAGGTTTTGTCACTTAAATCCCTGTAGGGGACTTTTTCCTTTTGAGCAATAACCATTTTGATATGTAATAACGGCTATCCATAATTTGCTGTATTTTTGCTCTTCATTTGAATTGTTTCTTACAGGAGTCAAAATAACCATGACTGGTTTTCTATTTTTTTTCAAAATTGTCTTTTGTGATAGAGACTGAACTGAGAAATTGGGGGGAAAAGTACTTTTCAAATCCATTTCTATTACTTGCCAAGAGCAAATTCTTTTTTTTTTTTTGATGATATTAAAAATAATAATAGGAAAAAGCATGTTATTTGATACTGAATACTGTCAAGTAAAATTGAGTAGCAGCTGCCAGATTGATGTCTTCTACTACTTAGTAATCATACAGTCTAATTCAGCCACTAGAGTTAAAAATGCAGGTAGCAATAATATTGGCCTTGGTTTAATACTTTTATGACTACACTGCCAGCATTTAATATAAGACACTGTTAAATCATTCCCTACCATCAGCCTACTTCTCCCCCTCCTTCTTTCTTTTCCTTCCAGGATATTTACTCTTCCTGTAATGACACAGGTAGAAGGTAAAATGTGTCTCCATTTCTCTCTTTGGAATAATCTCAAGGAAATTTGGGTATGTTCTAACTCAGGAGGTTTGTCTCCAAATTCTCAGGTTAAATTTGACCTCAGGCTTAATGGGGCTCACATAACTGTGGGAACAATGACCATAGGAGGCAAAGAGTTTTTAATTATGTTGTTCACAGTGCTAGTATCATTAGGGGCACCATCCTTAGATTGCAGTACTTCAAATGGTTTTGTTAAATGCTACATTTTTCACAGGTCATGCCATCCAAATGATGAGTAAAAGGGATTTTCTTGGTCAACATTTTACTGATAAAAAGCTAGAAGTCAGTCAGATCGGAGGGGGAGTTTTAATGCATTGTAGTTATTTCACCTTGATATTGGCATTATGCCTGGGGTACAGCTTTCTACATAATGAAGTAGTTTTTATTATTAATTTCTTCTTCATCAATATCATCATCATCTTCTTCTTCTTCTTCTTCTTCTTTGTCATTTTCATGACCATCAATTGTGGTTTGCAGATATTAGTTAACACTATTGTAAAAAACCAGTGTCCTTAAAGTGATCTTTCTTTCCTATCCTTGCATGTATTGTTTTCCATTTGACTTGACTGAATTCAGAAAGGATTAGATATGCTTGCAGTCTGTCTATCAACATCTCAAAATTTGTTGAAATCTCTTATTGACATTTTACTTTGTGTTTCTGGCCCAGTTGCTTGCTGAATTTAAAATGCAGGATTACACATGCTTGCATCAGAACACATTTGAAATTGTTGTGTATGTTTTGAGAGGTTTTTTGGAGTAAACTATTTTCTTCCAAATAGACTTTTTTCCTTCCCTGGAGACCTTTAAGTTTTCTTCTCAAAGATAGTCCCAAGAAGAGTCAGGCTATAACTTCACTGATAGCCAGAAAAATGCCAGGGCACTGGTGTAAGCCTGGGAGCTGAACTGTCTTGTAGGTGCTTACTATGATTTTGGCACTTTAAATAATAGCTCCATGCAAGAGTCAGGTGTTAAGAGGTCAGGTAATTTTCCCAGCTTGTGATTTAAATGCTGGCACTTTCAGAGGTTAAGATACCTCTTTAAGTAGTCCACACGTTCAGGAATACTTCAATTTACCATTAAAGCTATGGGCCTTTTCTAGCAGAAATATAAAAGTCTGGTAAAGTTGTTTTCTGCCCTTTCAGACATGGGAACTGGTTACTGATTTATTTAGTAGTATCAATAGTACATCAAATAATGATATGCTCTAAAATGTTAAGAGTCTAACTATCCTCTGAAAACATAATTGTCTATTTTCTGCTCCTACACCCATATGTTTTAAGGAAGGTTGAGTTATTCTGTAAGACCCTGTATAAGCCTGAACTACCTACTCTGTGAGTAGCTCTGTTCAAACCAAAAGAGCACCTACTTTGTTGTGCACTGTAAATTGCAGCATGGACCAGAACACATCCTCCTCTTCCCAGCTCTTAGTAAAGCTGCAAAAGAACTGATCACAGGAAAGAGCATCAACTTGAAGAATTTTATAGATAATTAGGAAAATTACATGTGTTCATCTCTTAACACATGATCCCAACAGGTTTATACAAATGAAAAATTGCTAAATTACTTTTGTTTCCTCTTCTCGACAGTGAATTCACAATGTCAATTCTCAGTTTGAAAATAGAGGAATGATTAGTGCTACTAGCAACAAGCATAATGAGAACAAGATATTGAATAGAGCTGAGGTTTTTTGTGTGCAGCACCTTTGATAAACCAACCATAAGACAGGGCTCTTATTACTGTGGCAACTATTTTAAGAAAAATGTTCCCTTGCTGAATTTGTCTTTTGACTTTAAACATAACAATAACCTCACACATTCAGCAGAATTCACCTCTCAAAGCCACAGCCATGCTTTCTGCTTCCAGAAAATAATGCACTGAAGTGTTCTCATGGACTTGGCAATCAATTAGAACCCATTCTCAGGGAATATATAAATTTATATACAAAAGCTACTAAGTTGCTCCTTTACTGCTGCCTTAGAAAAGTGTTTCAAAGGTTACACTCTGTTTCAGATACTGTGACAGGCAGCATTTTCTTTTTTTTCAGTGGATCTACTTTTTATATACTTCACTTGCACATGGTGCTCAAGTAGAATGCCATTGTAAAAGAATACTTTTTCAAATAAGAACTTGGGTCATTAAATTTTGCAGAGAATTCCACACCACAGAATTTGAGTGTAATGAAAACCACTTGACTGCAGACATTTGGTGGCAGTATTCATAGCTAGAGATGGACAGCAAATTAAGCCTGCTGTGTTACATGCATTGTCCTGCTAGAGTGAGGCACATTAACTGAATTCAACTGTGCAGTCAATAGATCTCTTTCCTCCTCTTAAATGTATAACTCACTGGTGGGCAACAGAGAAGGCAGGAAGCAGAAGGGCAAATGGAGAAAGCATCTAATACTTATGCACAATACATTTAAATGCTTATTATCTATGAACATTTTTTCATTCTGAATTTTAGATCTCAACAGCTAGTTTTGTAGTAAAAATAAGGTTTAGAGTTATACTTAAAAGATATATGTATTGATTATGATGTTCAGAAAAATATAAGTAGTTACATCTATCTAAAAAATTGCCATTAACAGAAGGACAAAAAATCTATGTTAGAATAATATTAAAGCAACAAAATTTTCATTAAGTGGCTGAAGATTATTATTTGCTTTTTATAACTGATTTAGAAAAGAAGACCTAAATTCGAGGTTTTTTGTTCAATTACATTTAGTAACAAATGAAATTACATTTCGAAAGTTTTTAGCAAAATTTCTCAATCATATATTTTCAAAATAAAGTATTTTAAATGTTGATAAATGTGCTAAGTTTGAGTAAATTTTCATGTCAGTGCAGACCTCACATTTCTTATATCAAAATGGCAGCCAATCTCTCTTTCAAAGGTTACATTCTTTCTCTAAGAATACACAGCTTTTTATTTCTTATTGCTGATACTCATGTAGTTTCACAAAATCTCTGATGATGACTTGGACAGTATCTTTCTATATTTATTATTGGGCAAAGCTGCCAGCAAACAAAAATAAATAGCCATCAGAGACAGAGATAGGAAACTCAGATATAAGAGAGAGTTTTAAAGACTGTTCTGTAAAATCCCATTGTGAAGTTTATACCAGCTTCCATCTTAAAAATATTATCCTACTAGTGGTTCTTTCACATGCCACTTACCCATCGCTCTTGCAGTTAAGTCCCTTGAAAACCAGAGTGCAAACCCTCTGGGACATAGGGTAACCCTGTCAATTTGTGTGCTGCTCACAATATTGGGAGCCATGCCTGGCTGGGACTTTCAGGTACTCCAGCACTGGCTGTCAGCACATTTTGAAATAAATAAATAACACATTAGGGATTATTCAGTTATAACATTATAGACAGAAATTGTGTTATAGGGTACTTTTGAGGTCAGTTTGCCCACACAACAAACAGTTCTCCTAAAACAGCTTTCTTCTTTCCTCAGTGCATTTTCCCCATCAATATATTTCCTGCTACAAGATCCACATGAAAGTATATATGAATATATGAAATCAATAAAAGTACCCATTTCATATATTTGATTGCTTTCCAGTGAACAAATAAATAAGAAAAAAATTTTCAAGCCGGACTGCTTGTACTGTACAACTAGATTTTAAGGTGATGCAACTTGTGTAACATACCCAGGATGAAAAATATTAATCTTAACATAAAATCCTGCTACAGGCGTATTTTTAAAAGGGAAATATTTTCTACTTATCAGATTCTGGATGGATGTTTAGAGCCACAATAAAAAAGAAATATCTTTATTAGTCTAATTTCTTTAATGAGTGCCATTTTACAGCATTTAATTATTCATGTAGTGAAGGATCCTTTCACCATTCAGTTTACAGAATGGATGGTTGTTTCAGAAAGAATTAGGGAGAGGGGAAAGCATGATTCTACAAGAATTATTCAATTTATTATAGAAATTGAGTAAAACATGATTGTCATTTAGTAGAAATTCCATAATGTTTGGTGACATAGAGGCGACAAAATTAAGGATATCATTCATCACATAATTTGAGATATTAAGTATAAAGCTATTTTGTTAGCCTATCTTTAGGAAAGTTATCTTATTCAGGACACATGGTCATTTGCATGGTCACTTTGGTTTTTGAAGGTTTTTGAGCTCTCTCCTACAGAGCATGCTGCAATTCAACATGCCCTGGGAATCTCATGGTGTTCCAGCAATAGGTGGGGGGG